>OX155975.1:1619419-2112455 GCA_944548615.1 Micropterix aruncella
TTAAACTTACATTGCACCGTCGAAAGTCGTGCACATCCGTAAGTATATCTCATTTAAACATAAGCATTTCCCAATACAAGCTGGGATTTCCTTCGCTACTTTTTAAGTAGCTTTTACTAATTTTATTTTAAATAAAAACATCATCCTATAAACGGATTTCTTTACAAACCTTATCAAATATAACAATATTATACTGTTTTCTACAATATTTCTTTACAATTTTTTAATATTATACAATTTATATAGGTTTACCATATTTTGATAACATTATACAATCTTTATTATAAACTCCTCTGCCAGCAATTAAGATTGAAGTTTCTTCTTTCATTTCATTGAGCATATGGAGGTTTTTTTATTTTTATTTCGATTTAATGGCTCGTTGATAACAAACTCAGCCAATTGTATCATATTTTAAATGTTGGTAGCATTCGAAATTTGAAATATTTCGTAATGTCACTTTCATTTGGAAAACGGCTTTGCCGAAGTGATCAATAGTTTAATTTTTAATTTTTCGCTTAATTCATCTCAATTGAAGGCATTTTGTGTTGCATAAGGATAAGCCCTATTTATGAGATATATGGATGAATAGTGATCGTTAGTCGACTGCAAAACATTGCACCGTCGAAAGTCGTGCACATCCGTAAGTTATCTCATTCAAACATAAGCATTTCCCAATACAAGCTGGGATTTCCTTCGCTACTTTTTAAGTAGCTTTTACTAATTTTATTTTAAATAAAAACATCATCATATAAACGGATTTATTTACAAACCTTATCATATATATATATATATATATATATATATATATATATATATATATATATATATATATATATATATATATATATATATATATATATATATATATATATATATATATATATATATATATATATAATATATATATATATATATATATATATATATATATATATATATATATATATATATATATATATATATATATATATATATAGTTGTTGACTAAGTACCTAAATTTCAATATTTACACACATTAGTAAGTTAAATTTTACTCTATAATGTAGAAATTCAGAATTTGGTGGCCACAAACAGGACGTCTTTCTAGCCATACCGGTCAGAAAGGTAAGAGTAGAAATAAGTATTATGGTGAGTAAATTTTCAGAAGCTGACCTAAGTACGAGACCGTAGGAGCTTAATCGTTTGAGAGGATCGTGGAGATAGGATGGTGTTAATTGGGTGAGTACACGATAGAGGAGAGCAAGTATATGCACAATTGCTTCAAAGAATAATCTAATATATGTGTGTATGTATGTATAGATGTGAGGTGTATGTATAGATGTATCGATGTGAGGTGGTGGTGTCGACTTGCGGGTTATCTCCGTATTAAAAGTCAATTTAAAGTGTATCAGAAGGTATTTATTAAGAGTTGTATTGCCAGTTTCTAACGCTTTCCGAATAGGATATAGCTTGACGCGAATGTAGTGGCTATCTGCCTGAAGTTACGAGGATGTATGGATAAGGATTGTAATTGTGCTCCGAGTATCTCGTATTTTGCACGGCTCGAGTCTGTGGGAGTGCAGACTGATGCGTCTCGTCTCGATATGAGGAAGGAAGGAAGAGGTACCCAAGATAGCCGGACCCGTTGACCTGACTCGTGAGTGGTGCCGGGTGTAGCGATCGCTGTCTTGGGGGACGTGATCACTCGAGGAATGATTCCTTGGTCATATTTTCGCCGCCTTATATAGGCCGAAAAATGATGCAATCCAAAATATTCCGAGTAAAAGTGTTGTTATATGTAACTGATTTGACACAGTAGTTAAAATCGTGCTGATTCATCGCTGCACGAAGTAGAACAATGGATGTATTGGTGTCAGTGCATTTCACTGGAATTCAATGCATTTGTTGACTACATGTACGATACTTAAGGATCGTTACATATGTATATATTTGTGTATATACCTACTTACACTTTTATATAACTAACCCTTTTATAGCATATATATTTATAGTATATATATGTGTAATATTTTACACCTTTATTTTTAATACTCGTATTATCAGTGAAAGTAGTTTAGTTGTCTAATAACTTAGGTGCTACTCAAAAAACAAGAGCAGTGTATCTCGTATGCCCAGATACAGGCTGTTTCGTCTAGTTGGGCATTCTTCTAGAATGATCGTATGAGTTGTGTTCATTTCCTTATTGCTTATAATACTAGTTACAATGTATATCTGTACGATCACACTGATAACTGATAACCGGGAGCTAACGGGCCCTTGCTGTGTTGGCCACGACGACCCATTCATTTCAGGATTGGTCACACTCACGGGTCAACACCCACCCGACGGCTTCCACGCCGAAAGTGCGAGTCTGGGTAGGGCTCTGGCCTTATGGTTAGTTTCCCCTAGGAATCAATCTTCTGGCGCTCCTGGACGGTCTGCGCTCCGTGCGGCATTGCCAATCGATCGCGCACTCTGACTAACAGTCGCGGGAGTCTGGAAGCAGTACTGTTTCCTATAGAGCGGGGGTGGTCGCGGACCTTACGGCGACTGCTCTTGAAACGACCATCGGCTACCCGATCCTGGGTGAACAGCCGGGCAAAGGATGCCGTGATCCGCGATAGATTCGGTACACACCGTTTCACCGCTTCGTAAGGGAGAGGACCGCGCAAGCGACCTCGAACTCGGAACCAATCGAGAACTGGAGTAATCTGGTCGCAATTGGAAGTAAGGGCGTGAGCCCGCTGGGTAACACTCCTGGCTATCTCGCGGTTAAGGCCTTGGCCTCTTAAGGGTTTGTGGCGGAGCTTGACGTTGGACTGTTTTGTCCAAGTCTTCTGCGCTGACTCCAGGGAGATAGAACGACCAATCGTTAAAACTTCCTGAGGTGACGGGCTCGCCCGCTGTAGTCGTCAACTCTAGTTGATAACTGATAACCGGAATGTATACTTACTAATGAATAAATAAAGAAATAAAATTTCTCCTTTGGCGTACTGGCAACCATTTTAACCATGCCCTATATCCTCTAATGTCCTCTAGACGATATTCCTCTTTGTTTCAACAACGCACGCTTTTATATCACTATAGTAATTTTACGAGAAGATGAAGAATTTATTACTGAATGCGAGGAAACTGAAGTGGTAAGATTTCAGTAATTTAAGATCGTGGCATTAACTCTGTTTGTTTACAACACAGAGCAATAATCATTTCTTCTCACTGCACAAGGCGAATAAGTAAGTATCTACTTACAGTTATATGAAACTCTCGTTGGGTAAGATCCTCTCTAACAACACCCCATAAAATAACAAACCAATTCAACACAATAGTGGGGCCATACTTCAATCCTGTTATATTCGCCAGACTGATCGCGTTCATTTATTTTTTCAATTTTCTTTTCGTGGCTTAAGGCTTTCATGCGCGCCCTGTAATCCACGTCTATTCTCCCCACCACTCCACTCTCCTGAATGAGAGCAGCTAACAATTGACCGAGAAAAAGGGTAGATAGGTTTTTCGTGCAGTACATAATAAACTATGAAAAGGAACGCTTTATTGTGTATAATACGTTCGTTCGATAACGCGTTCGGGCCAGGTTAGGACATGTCTCTAAAAAATGCCTCGTCGTTCGCCTCTTGTAGGTCCTGGTGTATTATGGAGGTTGACATCTGCGGACAGGATAGGAGGTGTTCTTCGCCGTGCAGGTTTTCGCAGTCGCTCATTGAATTCTTTGTGTAAACCCAGATCGAGATTGGATCTGCATCTTGACCCACTCACCCTCAGTCTGTTGAGACTACGCCAGGTGCAATCGCTCAAGACAAAGGTGTATAATCAGTGCGTATTACCGGCTATGGCGTATGCTTGTGAGACATGGATACTGACTGCTGGGATGATCCACGAGCTTAAGGTGGTGCAGCGTAACAAGGAGCGAGTCATGCTCGGCATATCGTTGCGCGATCGAGTCCGAAACGAGCTCATCAGACAGCGCACGAAGTTAGTCGACGTGGGTCAAAGAGTGGCCAAGCTGAAATGGGCTTGGGCCGGCCACGTGGCCCGACGACACGACGAACGGTGGAGCAAGCGCGTTTTGGAGTGGAGACCCCGGCTAGGCAGAAGAAGTGTGGGTAGACCATCGGCCCGATGGTCCGATGACATCAAGGAGACAGCTGGACCAGTCTGGATGAGGGAAACGGACAACCGATCCGGATGGAGAATGATTGGAGAGGCGTATGCCCAACGGTGGGCGAATGCGCGCTGATGATGATGAAGAAGAAGAAGAATAAGGATATATGCCATTTTTTAAAATACAGTATTGAAAAGTACATACAAAATTAAAAGTTTAACTTAGAATAGGTCCTGGCCTTGTTAGGTGACTTTGTCACTGAACTATGCAATGTATACATTTTCTGGTATTGACTCAATGTTAAACATATTTTTGTGTATAGAACTTAAGTTCTGGAATCGCATATTGGCATTGCTACAATAAATAAATTAATTTTGTCTTTTTGGTCTATGGATTGCGGCTCAACCTTTTATGGATGTTAAGAAAAAAAAATGAATTGGATTTTGATGCGTGTGCCTATCTTTCTTTTTTTTAGCGTTGGAGCGAGCGCGTAGAGCTTGGCGACACGATTCCGGAGATGTAAATATTTTACAGAGGGACGAATATCACCGCGACCGCTCGAGCTCTTCACCAAGTAATGGAATTTTAAATTGTGCCTGTTTGCAATGAAAACGCACCTTTATTAAAACTTCTCGCTTTTATGAAAATTGGAAAAAGCGGATAATTTTCAGGGATAATGAATAAAAAGACTGACGTAGCATCGCCCCGATTTGTTTACTTTTGCTACTTTCGTAGCATTATCAGCATCGGATCTACGATTTTTCTGAGCCGGGGCAAAAACAACATTGGCGCACAACTCCTCCAGCATATGACATTCTTTTTCTTCTTAGGGTGCCACTCCAACTAGTGAAGGTTGGCAGTCAGCTCTGCATACTTCTGTTTGTCCTTCGCAAGGCAAAACAATTCGGTGACACTCGTATCCCGATCCATTCTTGAATGTTGCGCAACCAAGATTGCCGTCTACGGCCAGGTCTCCTCTTCCTTGCAACTTTTCTCATCATACTGAGTTGCAGGAGTTCGTGGCTGTCGTGCCTAAGCACGTGACCCGGGTATGCAGCTTTGCGCTGTTTGATGGACTGCTATAGCTTGCGTTTTTGGCCAACACGCCATAGAACTTCCTCATTGGTGACTTTCTGAGTCCAAGATATTGATATCATGCATCCGTATGCCCACATCTCGAATGCTTCTATACGTTTCCGAGATCTTCCTCGATAATCCAGGCCTCAACAGGGACGGGAAAGTAAGAAATGCTCGTTTGTTCAAAATCTGAAATCTTCGAATGTTTCCCTGATTGCTTTGAAATGTTGACACAATATTGTTCTCGAACACGCATGCTTTTACAAGACTGTCCAACAAAAAAGAAGTGTAATGTGTTCAGGGTTCAATCGGGATCAGGTATCAATCATAACTCAACATAAGTAAAACGACAATAATTATAATGAATAATCAAACATTATCAAATTATTCCTACGAGGTTTACCTCGTATGTTTTAAAATAAGAATAGTAGGGGTATTCTAGAGAGGTGATATTGTTTTTCATAATAAACATGTACCTATATTGATGATATTGTAATATTCTTTCGAGTTTGTTTAGCTTATAAACAGAACATTTTTGTTCAAAATCTTATTGACTTTGGAAGGTTATTAAAGAGTTTAAAGGCCGAATATACAAATGACTTCTGGATTACGGTCAAACGATTTTTGGAGAGGTTCGTGTAGGCTTTGCTTCGAGTGTCGTGATCATGTACGAGGTGTGTTCAGAAAGTAACGGGAATTTTTAAATTCCGCGGTTTGGAGAGTCCGATGCCATTTTATTTATTATGTTGGTATGTATGCCCCTGATATATGATAACATTTTCAGCTGTATTCATTATTTACTTTGTCTGTGGCAGCCGCTAAGGTTAGACGTGTTTTTATGAGTTTTTATGAGAAAAATGTATCGGAAAGAGCGATAGAGACATAGATAATGGCACATCTGTTCACTTATATATGTATTACCATTTACTTATTTTGAATTTGTGTTGTATAAGTTTATATGTTTGCGGTTAACTCTACAACTTTTGCGGTCATTTGATTAATAAATATTTAAGGATGTACTGCATTTTTTGTTTCATAACTTAGTTTGTAAAATATTTTTGAAATTTCGAACGGCGTAAGTTATAATCGGCATAAGAACATGTTTTTTTAAAGAATTATGTATCTAATTATAAGTTCATGCTGTTACTTACCTAAATAAATAAAATAAAATAAATAAAAATAAAGTGTAGAGCGAGCACTAGGCAAAACGATCCCGCCGCCATTTTATTCTTATTACGTCACGCACCATACACATACACCATACACCATACGCATTTGCATCACCCGTTATTTGTGATTTCGTGCGCGTGACATTATTGTGACGTCATAAGTGTCAAGCATTTACGTTATTGACAAGCAACGCTTGACGTGGCTTAAAGATACATTAAGCATGCTTGTGCTTCAATAAAAAACACAAATTATTTTTACGATATTTATTTCACACGATTTATTATTTATTAATGGGATGTTTGCGCCTGCATTTTTTGAACCAGTTGGTCGATATAAGGTTCTGTTTTTAACAGAGCTATTATCAAATCATTATCGACTGCAAGACGATTTCGCTGCTTACTCTTAATTTACACTAGATATGCTGAAAATCCGGTTTCACACAAGTAAGTCGAAGAAAATGGCAGAAGTATTCGCAAGGCAACAGTGGCAACTTTTGGATTAAGGAGAAAGCGTTTTATCCAAAATGTCTCCAAAGTCAAGAGGTGAAAGTCATCTTTCATTGTCGAATCTGCCTTCATTTCCAGAAATTCTTCTTGGACATCTTCTGGTAATTGCAGAACATTGACCATTAAAACTAGGTGGCGCGACTAAATCTGTGTGTTTGATATTATCTGTGTGTTTGAATAAACAATGATAAGTATTTTTTTTTATTTAGGTAAAAAACAGTCATAAACAACTGTTTTTACAAATACACTTAAACAAATTCAAATTCAAATTCTTTATTTTACAAAAAATCATAGTATCAGTTACAAATGAATTAAACCTAACCTAACTGGATCGCACGAGACGTCCGCACTAAGGTAGGCTCAGAATCGTATAAGTAAGTACTGCCTAATGCTAAATAAAAAATTTCGTTGAAGAATGCCGTGAAAAATAAAATCAAGTAAAGTAAAATTTTAGTAAAAAATAAAATTTCAAATAATCTAAAAAGGTATGTGATAATAATAATAATAATATATAATAATCATAAATAATAATAATCATAAATATATGGTAGGTTCATAATAATGTGTTAGGAATGTTAAGTTAGATAGGAATAAAGCAAATTAATTTTTCGGTTTCTTTCATTCCCTGGGTGATCAACCAGTGGGTTAGTCTTTTTTTGTTTATATTTATTTTTATATTAATACCTTGAGTATGCCGGGTATATCCTTAGTTTTATTGAACAACGACGGTGCCAAGTAAAGAAAATGTCTCTGTGCATGGGTACTCTTCAGTTTGGGCACTATGTGAAATAGACCTACATTACCATTAATTTTAACAAAACTTGGGAGCAAGCAAGCATGCAAGCAAAAATTTGACAATCGGACTCTCCAAGCCCGCGAAATTTAAAAATTCCCGTTATTTTCTGAACACACCTCGTATATGCATGTTAAGCGCACACTGGTGTATTTTGTTTTTAGCATACGAGTACACTAAACAACTGAGAAGTTACTTCAATAGCGTTCCATTTTTTTGCTTTGATTCAGAACCCTGTATTTTCTGAACACACCTCGTATATGCATGTTAAGCGCACACTGGTGTATTTTGTTTTTAGCATACGAGTACACTAAACAACTGAGAAGTTACTTCAATAGCGTTCCATTTCTGTGCTTTGATTCAGAACCCTGTATTTTATTTATTTTATTTTATTATCTTAAGGATAACTTACAGCCAATAATTTAGTAGTGAACAAAAATAGGAAGCTTAGAGCCATTTACAAGTTACCACTGATAATGATAATAATAATAACGTGAATTTAGAACTGATATTAATCATAAGGAAGATATTAAACAAGAAGATACTAAATTGTACAGTAGAAAACATGTTGACATAAACAAGACTGTAATAAAAGAAGAAAATGCTAAGCCTGGTCATCACAAAATCGCCCTACAACCTGCTTACTTATAGTATCTATATTCGTGAAAAAGGGGTCAATATCGATGTCAGCATTCAGGGTGTTGAAAGTTTCGCATACCATTATAAAATAGGAATTACGCCTGTATTTGGTTTTATAGCCAGGTACATGAAGGGGTGCCCTATTTCTAAGTGCCCGGCTAGGAGTGCGGAGAGATATTTTAGATAGTAGTTCAGGACAATCAATCGAGCCATTTAAATTCGTAGTAAAAGTGAGATGTCAGCTATCTTTCTTCGCAAAGACAATGGCAGCAAATGGTGGCGGATACAACGAGAATAGTAGTCTGGATCACGTATACGACATTTATATTCTATGTAGTGCAGAATTTTTTTTGGACGGCCTCTATTCTCGATGCATACACCTCGTAACAAGGGTTCCATAACTGGGATATTACTTATATAGTTATAACTGGGATATTATTTATATAGGGTTTTGTATCTTAACAACATTATTTTCATTGTATCCAAATAGATACGATTTGGATAAAATATGCTAAGCACTTGTATATCAGTATGGCGTAGGGGGTTGGAGAAACGCAAAATTTGACAAAATAAACACAATTTTCCTGCAAACATAAACATGCCGATGTTTACAATGCCTGGGGGGTGGATCATTTATACAAGCAACCCTCGGAGCCGGCGTTGAGACGCGGGATATGCTGAAATTCAGTTACCAGGGCCGTATCAGTCGAAGAGAAATTTATCAACTTTCAATGGGCCGCATTAGTAAAGAAAAAGTCGTTTTAAAATGCATCGAAATAATTAAGAACGGATTCATATTAATTAATAGCTTTCTCTGCCAATCTTACTTATTTACAACAAACTTCCATTACACATCAGGGGCCTTGGGGAGGTTCACTTTAAGAAAAAGGTACAGGGTATTTAGACTAAAAACCCCATTTATAGCATTGAGGATTTCGACAATATCAATTTTTCGCAGCTCTATTGACCTTTTTTATTATTATTCCTTAGTCTTTCTATTATTGACTATTTTACAATTGCTTTTTCTTTCTTCTTCTAACTATTGGCTATTGACTATAATTATTATCACTGATTTGTTTGTATTTGTGTGTTTTCTTTAAAATATATTCCCGTATGAGAAGATATTTAGTACTATTGTCCACATGAAAATTTTACGAAATTATGTAAGAATTTTGATTGAAAATATTGGAAAATGTTATTTCCTCTATATAACCTAGAAAATCTGCGATTGGATGTTCAACGTTCATACCTTGCAATACCGACGTTCATATGTTATACCCTAATAGGTATTTATTTAAATATTATACTTGTTATTTTTGTTAGTTTTGACCTCTTTGGGGCCTCAGAATGTGCCACACCAAAATAATATAACACCTATAAGGACGTTAGGTTTAAAAAGGAGGAGAATGGAAGGGAAAGGAAATTTATGTGGAAGGTTTAAAATGTTCTCTTAGTCTGTTTTTAAAATTTGTTATGCTTGGCGCGTTTCTGTCATTTTGCGGCAAAGCATTCCAAGACGGGCTCCATGCACGGTAAAAGAAAATGAGGTCAATGCTGTGACTATGGATAGAGAGTAGCAGATTATCTTTTGATCTCAGCGGGCGTCCATGAGCCGATAGTGCAGTAAATCTGCCAGTAACATAATTGGGAGCGACGCCATTCAAGGTCTTGAAAAGCATAAAAAGAACTTTCATGTCTTTTTATCCCGGGTCGACAGCCAGTGAAGCTTCTCTCTATACTCCGTAATGCGACATCTCCATAATCCAGAAGGGGGAGCGTACAGTATACAGATATATTGGTACAGTACAGATATATAGGTATAAATATAGGTACAGTAAGGCTGCAGTTATCCGAGTCTTGATTAACCGAGTTCCAGGTTAACCGAGGTCGAAAAGGCCTCGGCCAGGCTATGTTTTTCAGGTATACACCAAGATTTTTAACCTGGGAGCTCATTGGGACCTCATCCGCACCTATTCCAATCCTTGGTAAAGAGTTCATGTCGATTCTCGAGGTGAAATAGCTGCTTCCGATTATGATGGCTTGAGTCTTGGAAGGATTTAGGAGCCAGCCATGGGATTTCGACCAATCAGATATCAGCGTTAATAGAAGCTATAAACGCGTCAATGTCTTCTGGGTGGAAGTAGGAATATATTTGGAATTACTTAATGAATGTTACACTGGTTTTATAAAAAAAAGACAATTTATGCACAAATGACGGACTTATCGCTATATCTTACAGTCAACCATTAATGCTACTGCCTTTATCTTTTTTCAGAAAACTCTCAACTAACCACTAATTGTATTTTATTTTATTTTTTTAATTTATTTTATTTTATTAATTTTAGGAATCTTACAGCTAGGTATACGGTTATTACAAATTAATATGTATATAAGGCCAATTACAAGGTTCCACAAGTAAAAATGTATGAATAGATATATAAAAGGGGGAGAAGAAAAAGAAAAACAAGTAGACTAAGAAAAAACGAAACAAAATAGAACAAAGGATTAGCCAAAGAAGGCGTCAGCCAGTAACTTCTTAAGCTGCTGGACTGACATATTAAATAAGTCAATGTCATATTGGGTAGCTACATCATTGAAACTTTGGCTTGCTCTCAATAGATAACTGTTTAGCCTGTAATTGGTGTTAGCTCTGGGGATAAACAGGGTGCATGGTCTTCTGATCGGATCAGCAGAGACCCTCAACCCAACCTTCTCCAATAAATCCGGGCAGTCAACTGAGTCATTTGCTATCTTCAATAGGTAGGCGACATCTGCAATATGGCGTCTTGTGGCTAAAGTTAAGAGGTGAAATTTATGATTATCTTGTGGCTAAAGGTAAGAGGTGAATTCAATGTCTAAACGGTGGAAATTGCATTTCGATTAGACATTATTTGAATTGACCGCTATCAAGTAATAAATTACAGGTTTTATCTTGAGCGTCAGTCAAAACCATTTCCTAGCGATCGGCCCAACCCCCTATAATGGCGGAGAACACCGCGAACCGACGGAAGCATCAAACAAACAGAATGGAGAATAAGGCATAAGCCCCTCAGTGCAGTGCAGTGGGGGATGCCAGCTAACATATTACCGGCTACTTAAGAAATGAATTATTCAACACATTATCGCAGCACGCAGTCGGCTTAGCCAGCGTAGACTTCCCCAAACCGAACCGATATACTAACCGGGATGATTTCTCTTCGATTGCCACGAAGAATAGTTTGTTACTTTGCTAGGAATACTGAACTCGAAACACTGAACTCGAAATACTGAGCTCGAAATACCGGAATACCACTCGAAATACCGAAATAATAAATGGACCTTGCATTGAAAATTTCGATTTCTTAAGAAATACCGTAACTTATATTTCTAGTCATTTACTAAATTGCAAAATACTTCATGTCAAAGCGTCATCATTAGCCTTCAATTATGAGTCTGTGTCATTTCGTTGAAGTGTCAACAACGGCAATTTCGTTAGCTTCGAAAATGTCGAAATTTGAACCGACAAAACGTCATTTGCGGGAAGCAATGGAACTGGCCTGCAGGCCAGGGTCCGACGCGGGCTCGCACTTCTGCACTGCCGGATGGGTGTTGATCCGTGAGTCTGGCCGACCCTTACACATGCGTCTTAGTGGCCTAATTGCAACAGGGCCGATTATCTCCCTACCGAAATGCACAGGGGGCCTAATACTATTACCAGGTACTGTACGTTGACACAATACATAGGTTTTTTGCTTACAGAACGGTTTCCGAATAAAACAGATAGAACGGCTGCACTCGTTTTGACATGCCAATTTCCAAGTGCGCTGCGCCAGCTTGTCTTGTATCGCGGATGGGAGGACACGTTTCGGCGCCGGAAGCGCAAGTCGTCTGCGGCTCGTCAAGCGTGAAATTTCATCTGTCGTCTGCAGAGGGGTGCCTTGAGTCGCCTTGGGAGGAAGCTGCAATGGGGTGGCCAGTAACCGAGTGTAATTCACCTATAGGAATTAAATTAAATAGCGGAGTTCCTCAGGGCAGCGACCTTGATCCAATAACATTTCAAATCAACGCAGCGGGTAAGATGAACAGTATCTTGATCTGAGAAAAGATCCGCATGTCTTTCTATGTCATTCTATTTGCTGACTCTTATTGCATTTGATTTTGATTATTTATTCTAAATTTATTATTTAAAAAAAACCTTTTTTCTCTTTTTTTTTTGTCTTATATAAACAATCTAATTATTCTTCTTCTTTCTTCTAGACCCTGTCCTATTTACTTGGGTTCGGCCTTCCTTGTCCTTATCTTCCACTAAGCACGATGTTGTGCTGTGTCGGCGTCGAGTCGAGCTTCTCTCAGGTCTTTTTCGACCATCGTCAACCAAGTGGCCGGTGGTCTTAAAAGAGCACGGTAACCTTCACCATGTAATCATCTGGACACCTCTGGGCGTGTCCGTACCACCGTAAGCGTATTTCTTTGACTTTATCAATTATCGGAGCGACTTTAAAACATCCCCTTATGTACACATTTCGGATTTCGTCTAATAGTGTGACACCCGCTGACCAGCGTATGTAGTTTAGATGTTGTTTGTTAGTCGCCCAATATTCTGATTCATACAATATTCGTCTTATACATTTGACCTTTAATCTTAAAGGACATTTTTCTGTTGCATATAATGCCTGCTCTTTGTCTTCTTGGCTTTAGTGACGTCATTAAAAACGCACGGCATATGTTCTGTCTTCTGTCCACTACATTCGCGTAGTGAGATTTATCAATTGGCATTTACGAACATCTAGGTTCATTAAATTTGATTACTTTCTCGTCATTATTTTTTTATAGTTTTATTATATTTCGTCTAATAGTGTGACACCCGCTGACCAGCGTATGTAGTTTAGATGTTGTTTGTTAGTCGCCCAATATTCTGATTCATACAATATTCGTCTTATACATTTGACCTTTAATCTTAAAGGACATTTTTCTGTTGCATATAATGCCTGTTCTTTGTCTTCTTGGCTTTAGTGACGTCATTAAAAACGCACGGCATATGTTCTGTCTTCTGTCCACTACATTCGCGTAGTGAGATTTATCAATTGGCATTTACGTACATCTAGGTTCATTAAATTTGATTACTTTCTCGTCATTATTCTTTTATAGTTTTATTATTGTTATATTTGAGTAGCCTATTATCAAAGACGGACAAACACCAAAAAATCGAAAAATGAGTTAAGCGCGGTTTCCGACTCGTATGGCCGAGCTCTATCTTGTGTAAAATGTTCGCTATTAAAAACAACCCTGTGATATAGAAAACAGGCCTCAAAAGTTGAGGTTGGTTTCAAAACCGGACATTTTTACGGAATCTCGCTATCAAAAACGGCCAAAGACCATCCAGGCGCGTCTCAGCCAATCCCAGCCCTTCTGGGGAGTCACGTGACCTGCGCGTCATTGCATCATGGCGGACAATCACGGTAAATACGGCGTGCGCTTATTAATATCATATGCAAAAAATGCAAGCGATTCTTAATATCAAAATCTGCTAAAAGAAACAATGTCGTGCTAATCGCTGGTGAGCTTGCTTACAATATGGACTCTGGTGGGGCAAAAACTTGTTCAAAGAAAGATAAGTCAGCAAGTCAGATCAACCCAAAACGAATCGATCTTGGAGTTCCTGTAAACACACTGAAGGCTAGGGATGTGAAGAATCTTTTACAAAAGCACTACGGCGACAACTGGGACAGCATTCATTCTCTACAATACTATAAAACTGTCCTCCTGTCCACAACAGCTGATTAAGAAGGCGACTGCGAGTGTGTCGCTGTTTCTAGATTGCGATGATATGGTTGCCTTGATGTCTTGTGCTGATGATTGTTAGGGTTATTTTATTTTTTTTATTTATTTTATTTGTATCAAACATAATTATAAAACGCATAAAAATGGTCATAACAAGTAATGGTGCGAAGAAACAACGGCCCACATTCACATGACCATGCTCAGCGTATACCCAACTAGGCCAAATATAGCCTGTATCTGGGCATACGACTTACTTTCTGACTTAGGTGGAGAAGCCTAACTGACGTAGGTACTCATATAGATTCATATACACATACACACATACATATACATACATACACAAATATATAAATATAACGATCTAAATATATTATAGTATTATTCTTTTGCATTATATTACAATATAGTACATTTTGTTTAATATCTTATATCACATTATATAGTATAATAGTAAAGTTATGCAGAAATATATAATTTTCTTTTAAGATATGACTTGCAGCAGTTCTTTCTCTGTCCTTGAACGACCTATGTCGTCAAACCATTTTTTAATATTTTTTTTGAATAAAATGGTATTTTCTATTTCCTTTATTTTGTCATCAAGGCGGTTGAATATTTTAGGTGCTATATAGTTGAATTGTCTTTGGGCAAATGAAGAATTAACTCGGGGAACGGCATAATTCAGACCTGCAGATGCTCTTGTAGTTCGGTGTTGCTGGCTTCGTAGTCGTCGTATTAGGTTGTGTTACCTACCTAAAACCTCCAATAGGTTTTCTTTTGGTTGCAGAAACTCATAACTGTTTACGATTAGGACAATAAATGTAATTTTGTATATAAAAACATTGTTTTTCATCTCCCCTGGAAGATAGGCTTTGGCTTCATAACCGGACATAAGCAGAAGACTCGGCTTCAAAAGTGGACAAAACCAATCTTGTTTTCAAAACCGGAGATCAAGGACCTTCTCAGCCTTCTTGTACCTTTATTTAAAAGGTTGCTGACTTGAAACTTTGCAAAACTTATTGTTAAACAACGTTAAATAGGTACCACAAGAAAGAATGGAAAAAATCGGTCCCAATTTCGAGCTACAGAAAATCCTCTGTCCTGAAAATTTTGCTAATTGGTGTTTGTCCGTCTTTGATGATAGGCTACTCATTTGTTGATGACTATTATTTAATTCATTGCTGAATTGAAATAATATAGTATTTAATGTTGACTATCCGATTTATTTATTTGCTTTCAAATTTATTGAAAAACATTGAGTAGGTTATTATGTGACATATCCATTAATAACTGCAATCTTCGATAAATACGTAACCATAGAAGAAATCAGGTCCATAAAAACGGATACTACAATTTTATTATTTTATTTATTTAGGTACATAGTATTAGGTATACAGTTCATTCATTGGTCATGTAATCTTATAATAATTATATAAATTATTTAATAATTAATATAGGAAGGTTTAACACATCTTACATGACCTTTACTACCAATAGCACATCTAACTAGGCGATAATTTGGCCCGTCTCTAAGATGTGCATATTTTTATGCAATTTTAAGAAATGAAGTGTTTTTTTTTTTAATAAATTATTTGGACCCACCACCTGTATATACACATAAATATACCAATTTTATAAAAAATATAGCTATGCAATAAATATATACATTTATAGTTGTAATTTAATAAAATTTCATTAAGAAAAATAGATAAGTGATACTAAATAAATTGTCGTGCGTTGCAAAGAAGTTGATCAGATTTTACATATCCCTTGTTAAGTAGCCATCTATTAAGGTTTGCTTTAAATATTTTTATGTTAGGATAATTTTTCATGTCTTCACTAAGGGAATTATATAATTTTGGGGCTATGTAGAATATATGTCTCTGGGCAAATGTTGTCCTGACTGACGGAATTATATAATTGATACTCGCGGACATTCTTGTGTTCAGATTGTTTTGAGTTCGGGCGTGGTCATCTCTAGATTTGTAGAATGCAAGAAGCGCATGCAAGAAGATTTGTAGAATGCAACAATATTCCAGAAATGTACTGAGAGGCTAAAAATACAGGATATTGCAACAAGTAATTCAAGGAAGAATTAAGGGTTGCCCAAAATAGACTAGAATAAGGACATCTAGGCTCAAAAAGCAAAGGAAATAGTATGGTTAAAGTAGAACATGCAGCTGTTTCGTGTTTACCTTAACATGAACTCGCACATATTACCTACTCGCGTTCTAATAACAGCGAATACAGCATGATCTCCCATCCCGGCACGATACCCTAAAAAGGGTTTGCCGTAGTCGGGCAAACGATATCTCCCTCCTTATATTTGATTACTTTCTCGTCATAATTTTTTTATAGTTTTATTATTGTTAAATTTGTTGATGACTATTATTTTATTCATTGCTGAATTTAAATAACATAGTATTTAATGTTGACTATCCGAATTAACTATTTGCTTTCAAATTTATCAGAAAACATTGAGTAGGTTATTATGTGACATGTCCATTTGACGATTGCTACTGCAATCTTCGATAAATACGTGACTATAGAAGAACTCAGGTCCATAAAAACGGATTCTACAATATTCCAGAAACGTAATGAGAGGCTCAAAATACAGGATATTGCAACAAGTAATTCAAGGAAGAATTGAGGGTTGCCGAAGATAGACCAGAATAAGGACATCTAGGCTCAAAAGCAAAGGAAATAGTATGGTTAAAGTAGAACATGCATCTGTTTCGTGCAGCAACTCGCACATATTACCTACTCGCGTTCTAATAACAGCGAATACAGCATGATCTCCCATCCCGGTACGATTCCCTAAAAAGGGATTGCCGTAGTCGGGCAAACGATATCTCCCTCCTTATCTCTATGCGGCTACCTAAAAACTGGTCGCGGCATTTGAGTTACGGCTCATCCGTTTTGTACGGCAGATAAAAGAGCGAGCGAGCATGTTCTTTTAAGAGGATTCCCTGATATATTTAAATCATTGTTTAAGCACGTCGATACAAATGGGTGTATTAATGATTAAAGCATTTTATATCTAAGTGGATATCTATTATCACATTGCTGGAGGTGAGTTTCTATGTCAAAGATAGATACATTTATGTAAAAACAGCTGGAAGACGTAAAATTAAAAAATACGTGTGGCACTCGGGGAAAGCCGCGGTAAAGCTGTTGCATAGCATTTTTAACAACGTATGCAATTATAATTATTTATTTATTTTATTTTTTCTGATATCAGATAACTGCGCTCTATCGGAAAACGTTGAAATTATTCCGAATCATTTGCGGCTGCGGTAGCAAATGATTCGGAATAATTTAAACGTCTTTCGATAGAGCGCCGTGCACGATTTTTTTATTCGATAAAGCAAAAAAAACGGATTATTCGAAAAAAATCGTAGATAAAAAGATAGATAATTAAATTATCTTGGAAATGGTGCAGGTTTCATAATAATACGCCAGATAGTATTTGCGTAGTAGTCGTTTTTGTGTTCGGTTAGACCTAATTTCACAAATTAATTACACTACGTAATATAAACAAAATCTAAAATATTCAAAGCTAAGAATATTAGGAAAATGTTCTTGTTTAACATATATCTTTTCGAATCGTAAGCAGTACTCGTTTAGACGTAATTATCAGTTCAAAATCATTATTATTCGTTAGGAAATTTCTTCATTCGGTCGCCGCGCTGGCCTAGCTAGGCCCGCGATAAAAGCTATGCAATAGCTTAAAAAAAAACATTAAGGAGATGCTGATAGTAACCTATCTATGATCTGACCGAACTCGAAAGCTATGCATTTAAGAACATTGTACACATTCAAATGATAGTTTTATATAAGTATTCATAGATTAATTATATCTGACTATATTGCTTACATCTATGTATACTAATATTATAAAGAAGTAGTGTTTGTAAGTTTGTATGTAGGGGGTAATCTCCGAAACTACTAATCCGATTTCAAAAATTATTTCACTAATGGAAAGCTCCATTATCGATGAGTGCTAAAGGCCCTACTTTATTGTGATAAATATTGGTTTTCAATACGTAATCACAATATTTGTAAATCAAGTCTGAGAAAAATGAGCTGGTGAGTTGCTTTATCGTTGTGCGCTGACGAAACGGTTTGCTATATATGAAAATAATATAACAAAAACAACGGCCTCAAAGAGATACATAAAAAAGTCCGAGGAAATATATATCCAACTTTTATATTTAAGCTCAAAAAAATAAGAAAAATTAATATGTCGTGTTTTATAAAGTCATTAGCAATAAAATAGGAATCCCTATCAAAATAAATTAATCCATTATCACGCGTGGTTAATAAAGATAAAATTAGTCGTGGTTAATAAAGATTAAAGTTTTTAGGTGGTATAGTTATAGAGATATCATGAAATTAGTAACGCGTGCAAGCAC
Organism: Micropterix aruncella; assembly: GCA_944548615.1. Lineage (NCBI taxonomy): Eukaryota > Metazoa > Arthropoda > Insecta > Lepidoptera > Micropterigidae > Micropterix > Micropterix aruncella. Next base: position 1,637,873 of record OX155975.1, read on the forward strand.
CCCGAAATAACGTTAAGCGGAAGGCGTCGCGGGTGGCGAGGAACAAGACGAGTACGTCTACGAGATAGGTAGCGTGTATCTGAGGGGGGATGTCTTGCACTCTAAAGGTAGCTTCTAAAAAAGCAAATAAACTCCACCCCACTTAAATTAACAAATCGTTTCGAAACTCTACGCGAAGCGAAGCCGCGGGAAACAACTATTATTACATAAAGCAACAGCAATTAAAAAACAGCACCTATAAAAGTAGCTGCATATTCATTATATTCATTATTTTGAGTATTTTGACATGATTTCATTTTTTTCTTAATATTTTAGTTACTGATTTTGTTAAATATTTTTACTGTTTATATGATCTGATTCTAACAATTCACGAGTATTTAAAATTATATTTTTTAGTTACGAGATTGAACCCGTTAGATTTTCTTTTTGTCTTTAAAGTAGGTAAGATACTCAAACTATGTAGTATCATGCAAAAAGGCTGTAATCCTGTAACTTACACTAGTTTGTATATTATGAAATCGAAGACTATCGCGGTTGTTTGACATTATAAATAGGATAGAAAACGAATTTACCGCGTGAAATTTGTAGGACCCGACGTTTCGGTGACGTTGCAGCCGCCGTTGTCTAGGGTAAACTGACAACGGCGGCTGCAACGTCACCGAAACGTCGGGTCCTACAAATTTCACGCGGTAAATTCGTTTTCTATCCTATTTATAGTTTGTATATTACTTACTACCTGTAGTATATTGTGACAAGTCTAAGAGCGGTAAATTCGCCAATTGGATAGAAATATAATGTAATGTAATGTACATATATGATCCGTACTGAAAGTTTCACTTACATTAGCAATATCCAATTAACCCCGATTATGGAAAAATGAGTTATATGACGGTAGCGTATTGTGACAAGTCCAAGAGCGGTAAATTGGCCAATTGGATAAGAACGTAATGTACATTATATAATCCGTACTGAAAGTTTCACTTACATTAGCAATATTCAAAAGTAACTTCGTTATAGAAAAATTCATTATTTGATTGTAGTATATTGTGACAATTCCAAGAGGGATAAATACGGCAATTGGATACGAATGTAATGTAATTGTAATGTACCTTTATGATTCGTACTGAAGATTTCACTTACATTAGCAATATTCAAAAGTAATTCCGATTATGGAAAAATGAATTATTTAGTTGTAGAAAATACAAAAAGTTGTCATGTTCTCAAAGATCAAAAAGTCTCCGATTCTCCATGAAAACAACAAAAGCAATCCAAAACAGAAACAGTTTTCACAATAATCTCCTTCTGCTTCGATACATTTATTTAATTATTTATTATATGTTTTTTTTTTATAATTAACGCATTCACAAAGCATATTTTCTTATTAATATCCATATCAATTTATACGAGTATTTAAGTACATTTATTCATATTAAAATCCATGCAGATAGTAAAACAGATTGGTTCAACTTAATAGGGATGTCTGTTTATTTAATTGGATTTTAACGACAATTTCTTCAGATAAGATTTCGCCGACAATTTTTTCAGATAAGATTTCGTCGACAATTTTGTGACATAAGATTTCGTCGACAATTTTGTCAGATAAGATTTCGTCGGCAATAGATAGAACAGATAAGATTTCGTCGACAATTTTGTCAGATAAGATTTCGTCGACAATTTTGTCAGATAAGATTTCGTCGACAATACTACTAGAATACTTATTTTGTCTTCATCTGTACAAGTGACTGGCGCCTCATTTCAGAGTCAACTCGGTGGCCGAAACAAACTTCGTCATTAAGATGTCTGCGGATTACAATAATTGAAACTCTCCGAACGTTATCTAAGTTTATTTAATTTTTGGGTGGTATATTAAGTAGGGAGAAAATAGGCCGAGTGCAGTTGGGCCATTATAACCCATGTGTTAGGGTCGGCCCAACTCAAAGGTCACCAGTCCGGTAGCTCTGGGTAGGACTCTGTGCCTGCGGCCAGTTCCCTGGAAATCGCATTTCGGGCGCTCCTGGCGGTTTGCTCACCGTCCGGCGTCAGAAAAACGACTGTGTATTCCGACTGATAATTGAGGGAGTCTGGAAACGGCTTTGTTTCCTATAGAGCGGGGGTGATTGTTAACTTAACGGCAACCTCTTTTGAAACGATCAATCGGCTACCCGATACCGGGTGAACAGCCGGGCAAAACAAGCCGTGGTCCGCGATAGATTCGGTAGATACGGGAGAGGACTGCGTAAGCGACCTGGAACCCGTAACCAGTCGGGAGGCCGGGGAAATCTGGCCGAAACTGGAAGTAAGGGCGCGAGGTCGGCCCGTTGTTTACATCCCAGTGTCACGCGAAAAGGTGTTGGCTTCTTACGGGCGGTGGCATAACCAGACGGTGGACTGTTTCGTCTCAAGCTTTGTACGCTCACCTCACGAGAGACAGAACGATCAATATTTTTAAAAAACTTCCTTAGGTGACGGGTTCGCCCGTTGTAGTCGACGCCTCCAAGTGGTGTATTAAGTAATCAAATAAACGCTCGTACTTTATTGAAATAAATAACTCACGCAACTGTGCATTACAGGCCAAACTCTGAGTCCCAGAAAAGATGCCTAATAAGTTACCTGTAACGAATAAAATAAATCATTTAATAATTGAAGGGCAGAATACGGGCAAAAGGCATATCCATTGAGGGTGATATTAGCAATCTTATAAATGATTGTCACATAAATTATATATGCCTAGTTAGCCAAAGACCAAAGGTACGTTAAAAATAATAAAAATAACTCTTTATCTTATATATAAAAATGAATCGCCGTGCGTTTCTCGAAAAAAAAAAAATACGATGTTTGACAATGGAATTTTACCATAAATATCCGCGAAATGACGCGCCAAATTATTCTAGCGGCCGTCTATGTATCTATGGTAATAATGAGATATTTGGTATGGATTTTATTATGCGTTCGAATTAGAAAATAATTTACTGTGCGCTCCGGGAACAAGCCGCCAATATTGGTCCGGTTTTCTGATGCGCAACCAAATTTGGTCGTTACGTAGCCGAAGGGATAACTTTTAGGTTTTGTTTTTACAAAAAATTGTATTTTTTGATCATATTTTTGTTAGATAAAATCAAATTTCCTCGAGACAATGGATATTATCACCATTCTAGAGAACCAAATTTGTACTTTCATATGGAATAATAAAAAAATTAATTAAATTAGGATCCTGAAGTTTTCGATTTTGAGACACGAATGTTTTGAAGCCTCACAAATTCAGAAACGTGTTTAAAAAACGTGTATCGTGACACGGGGGATGATGCGTGGCTGGACTTTAGCAGGTACGTCAGTTTTTTAAAAGTTTCTCAAACTTTATTTGTATAAAATAAGCTAAACTAAAGTCGTATTTCTCGTGGCGACGATACACGTATTAACAGATCGAACTAGGTTCGTTTTTTATTACTTCGTTGTCACCATGAAAAAAGGCGATAAATTCCCAAAGTGTCGTCGAGTTTTTCCCTCCTCGGTGCTCTCTCGTCACAGACTATGAAAGTGTACTGATGAACCAGATGCGTCACGTCTTAGCTTCAAATGTCGTTTTTGGCCAATTTTTCGACTAAATGACACGTTAGCTAAGCACAAATTATGTATGTAGAATTAGGTCATGCTCACCATAAAAAATCAACTTCATATAGTAAGAGGAAGTGGTTCTAATTCAGCTTGCAAAATTCGACCTAATCAAACAAACAAACATTGCAAGGTAAATACAAGCTTTTAATGAACGATCGTATCTTTACCCGCAAAAAAACTACCTCCCGATAATAAAACCATCTGAAATAGTTTGAAAACATTTCGTCCGGTCTTAGATTATGCCAACTACTATGAGGCTTGTAACGGACCTTAAGTCCATTACATGCGATCAACAAATGCATCGATTTCCAGTGAAATACACTAACACAATTCAGCTATTATTTTAATTCGTGCAACCATGAATCAGCACGATGAAACAATACTTTTACTCGGAATATTTTGGATTGCATCATTTATCGGCCTATATAAACTGGCAAAAAAGCAACCAAATTATCATTCCACGAGTGATCACCTTCCCCCAAGGTTGCGACGGCATATTCGGTAGCCTTCTCACGAGGTGTGTCAACGAATCCGGCTCCTTGGTTTCCTTTCCTTACCTTCCCCAGTCACGAAGCATCAGTCTGCAATCCCACAGACTCGAGCCGTGCCCAGTACAAGATACTAGGAGCACACATACAATCCTCATCCATATACCCTCGTAACCGCAGTCGCGCATCGTTACACTCGCGTCAACATAACTTGTTCGGGAAGCGTTATAACTGGCAATATCAAACCTTCGATCAATAAATTCCTTCTACTTCATTCAAAACCGCCTTTCAATACGGAGATAACTCCTAAGTTGATACCACCACCTCACACCGAACAATTTGGAGTCTAGTGAGGGGTGGTCCCTCACAGGCTAATTCATAATTTGTGAAATGCCATCTAGAGTTAGGGACTGAGCTAAATGTAAGCGGTGGCTGAGATGCGGGGACCGGCGTTCGGTCTCCCCACCACAGACATTAGTGCTGTGACATCAATCGCCCGGTGCTACTCGACAGTAATAGGTATAGGTACGTACGCTAACAAAAGAAAGCATGTATGAAATCGAAGACTATCGCGGTTGTTTGACATTATAAATAGGATAGAAAACGAAGTAAATTCGTTTTCTATCCTATTTATAAAAGAAAGCATGTTCTAAGAACGCCGGTCCCCGCACCACCGCTTACATTAAGCTCAGTCCCAAACATTAGCGCTGTGTCCCCGTTCCAGAGAGTAGCTCCATGTTTCACCCCGCACACCTCCGAACGATGAGATTGAAAGAGCACGCCGATTGGGCAATGATCTTTCGTGTCGCATCTGCTCTGAACATTATACTTCCGATCAATCTGTGCCCTCGTCGCCGGAGAGTGCTGCACGAATAATTTATTGCGGTCGATGAGTTTTTTATCTGCGACGGGAGAGCGAAAGGTGCTCGCCAGAGAGAGACACAGAGCTAAGAGGCGCCTGCTTCCTTTGTTATCGGGTGGCACTTCATTAAGGAAGTTTGCTACGGCGGAGGCGAAAATGAGGGGAATCAAGTTCGATGGTCCCATCTCTGAGCATTGCCTGATTATGGGATTGCGGATCTATTTCTGCTCCTTCTTCTGCTGTCCTTATTAGTTCCTGTTAGATTTCGACACGGCTAACAAGTCTTTGCCAATTTTACTTAAGCAACGTATACTAAGAAAATATTTGTATTTTATTGAGTAACGTACAAAGAAAAGAACTGGACATGAAGATTGTTAATAACAGTTACAGATTGATAACATAATAGTTATTACTAGTAAAGTACTACAAATAATTCCAGAAGCTAACGGAAAATCAGGTACCTTAATGAAATGCCCCTGGTATGATAAACTACAAAATTAGGCATTTTTGGTAAATGTCACAAAAAAAATATTTGCATATTTCCTGCGGTTTACGATCCCCTCCCTGCCCGCGACGCGAAACTTGTCAAGCATGCTTAATCGTCTAGAGAGCCCCTTAGTTTCTATGATTTTTAATCGAGCGTAACTAAGCGACTTATGTTGCGCGTTGATGAAAGTGATAAATTAGAAATAAGGCAGGTGTTGAATGACTGATAAAAAAATATAAAAAGTGTATACAATTGTGTGGTTTTCGTGGAAACCTGTAGGTAAGAATATAATTTTATCCATTCAAAATTTCGAAGCAAAAGACGGCAAGTTAGGATGTTCTAACATTTACTGGAACTGACTATGGCAAATTCTTGGTTATTATACCGAAGAGTAAGGAAGGCAAAATATCTCAACGGCAAACAAATGTCTTCAGCAGAATTTAGACTTTCTAGAATTTAGACTAGATAGGCGAGACCTTAAGCGAGCTTGGCCTGAAGCCTAACATCAAGAGTCGAAGGTCTTTAGAAGACGAAATTCAAGCCAAAAAACATAAGGGCCCTGCGCAACATGTTCCTCCATTGGCAGTAAGGCAGGACCAGGTCGGTCATTGGCCGATTTGGGTTAAAAAAAGGATACGTTGCAAGATTCCCAAGTGCACTGGCGTTTCACAAACAATTTGCGAAAAATGCAGTGTAGCATTATGCTATAATAAACAAAATAATTGTTTAAAATTTTTCCATACAACATAAATGTGTTTTTATACGTTCAACTCAATGTTACAGTAATGTCACATTCCCTTAAATGTCAAATAAATGATTAATAATAAATATTTTTTAATTTCTGAGATATACGTGTTTCTTTATTTGCCCAAACCTGTCTCATTTTTTAAGGTTTAATACTTTAATAATTTCATTTTTGTACATTTAGCCCCATTGTTATCAATGTTATAAGTAACTCGGAAAAATTGAACACCGAAATGCTCATTGCCCACCTAACTAGGACTAAACTGTCCCGTATCTAGGCGGGTCAGAGTAATTAAAATAAGTAATACAACTTATGTAACAATTAGCCTAATTAACGTGAAAAAACTTTTTATTTTTATAATTAATAAATGTACTTAATTAAGATTGAATAATATATAAATAACATTATAATACAAATCAAAACACTAAATTTGTACGAATAATACATTATAGGTAATACAATATGGCAAATACAAATATACGTAAATACGATTTCAATAAATAATAAATGATATAATTAAATAAAATTATAAATAAAATTATAAAATCACTGCTAAAAAATATGAAATAATATAAATAAAAATATGATATGATATACTATTAATATATACATAATAATTTATATAAATAAACAATATTATTTTTAAATTAACCGTTATACATACGCTTTACAAACTAAGTTTTCAGATTTAGACCTCCCTAATTCAAATAACCATTTATTATTAATATTGTCTTTAAACTCTTGATTGTTCTTTAAGTGTTTCCATTTTTCCTCTATGCCATTATATAATTTGGGACTAATGAAAAAAGCTTGTCGTTGCGCAAATGTTGTTTGCACTCGAGGAATAAGGAAATTTTGTTTCCGTGAACTCCGAGTATTGCAGTTTTGCTGACTTTGATCATGTCTATCTTTGTGTTTATGAAAAAATATTATCACATATTTAATAAACAATTGCTTGACGTCCAGAACTTTAACTTTAGACTGAAAAGACGCTCTGACGGGTAGTCATTAGGTTTCCTATAAATTATCCGTAACAACAGTTTTTGCGACTTTATTAGTGGATCCAAGGCCTGTTTCGTGCAAGCACCCCACCCTACAATCCCATAAATCATAAGACTTTGGCATAGAGCAGATGTAGGTGATTTTAATTGTTTTCCGAGAAAGTACATTGCGCAGTTCACGAAAAACATATAAGTTTCCGTAATCGATCAGAGAGTTGAATTATGTGGCTAGACCAATTCAGCTTAGAATCCACATTTATTCAAGGAGGTTTTATGTTAGTCGTTCACATGAGCATGTGCAGTCTTTAAGGCAATTGTGAGAGTGGATTTTAAAGAAGCTGGGGATATGAACTGATCTTAGGCTAAAGTTCATTACTTTGGTTTTCGACGAGTTAATTGTTTATTATCAACATTATTTTTTGTTTGAAGACCTTGGGCTACAAAGGGTTAAAATATGATATGATATTATCGAACAGAACTTTAAGGTAGACCTAATATTATCGACAATATTCATTGTATTTTTTCCTTATTCATTTCGGAAACTTCATTGTGGTTCTAGTATATAATCCACTATTTCTCATATGGTTTAAAACAGAGTCCATCTCGCCGCGGTACTAAAATGAAAATCATGTTCCACACGCCATAAAATTAAGCCCAGCCGAACTCGTCATGGTTTTTTTTCGTTCGTATTTCCGTGGCGAGCACATAGCCAGATGAAAGGGCTTTTAAATATGAAATTAGAAGGGTGACTGTTGTGAATATAATGGTGGTATTGTTCGAGCCGAAAGCTGGGGGTAACTCTGTTTGGCTTCGTTGGCCTTTACCGCTGTTGTGTAGTTATTAGTATTTATGTCTCTTTCTGAATTGTTAGGGACTCTCTAGACGATCAAGCATGCTTGTCAAGCATCGCGTCGCGGGCTGGGAAGGGATCGTAAACCGCAGGAAATATACAAATACATTTTTTTACATTTACCAAAAATGCCCTATTTGGTAGTTTATACCAACTTGATTGATGAATGGCGTGACTCCCTGGTATAAAACTACAAAATTAGGCATTTTTGGTAAATATTAAAAAATATATTTGCATATTTCCTGCGGTTTACGATCCCCTTCCAGCCCGTGACGCGATACTTGACAAGCATGGTTATTTTATTTTATTTATTTATTTTATTAAAGGTGAAGCATAAAATATAATTTCCTGCAGAATTACAAAAAAAATTGGTTTGGACCAGTAGCGAAAAATAGAGCACACTGCAGTATCTTGGTCACTACGTCAACACCGCCTAACTAGGCCTAGGCCTGTACTAAGGCAGGTTTACCAGGAAATATTTTACCTGTGCACACAAAAAAAAAAAAAAATTAACAACTAAACTTAAAAATTAAACATGTTAAAAAGATAAATTAAAATATCGTCAAGAAGTATTTGAAATTATAATCATAATCATCTAAAAAGCCCCTTTACAGGGAAACTAAGGGGCTCTCTAGACGATCAAGCATGCTTGACAAGTTTCGCGTCGCGGGCAGGGAGGGGATCGTAAACCGCATGAAATAAACAAATATTTTTCTGTAATAATTTGTAGTTTGCCAAAAATGCCTAATTTTGTAGTTTATCATACCAGGGAGTCACTTAATTAGACGTAATTGATTGGTGAATGACGTAACTCCCTGGTATAAAACAACCAAATTAGGCATTTTTCGTAAATATATCAAAAAAAATATTTGCATATTTCCTGCGGTTTACAATCCCCTCCCAGCCCGTGACGCGATGCTTAACAAGCATGTTTGATCTTCTAGAGAGCCCCTTAGAGTAATGGGATTCGATTTAGTAAATTGCAAGGTTACTGAGAAATTTTTGAGAAAAATATATTTTTAAAGAGCGAGAAGCTGTTGTCCATTCAGATTTCTGCCCTATTTAACCGACTTCAAAAAAAGGAAGAGGTTATAAATTCGGTTGTATTTTTTTAAAATGTTTGTTACCTCAAAACTCTGCTATTTATGAACCGATTTGAAAAATTCTTTTTTTATTTGAAAGGATATACATACAGATTGATCCCAGCTTTATTAAAATCCTGTTCTGATGATGGGATCCATGAGGAATTGAGGGAACTCCTCAAATATTATCATATGAAGTTGAAAATGTACATGTTGATTTAATTCCGATGACAATGTATTTATTTTTGTGGTAACCATGACCTAATTCTACACCCTGCGTATTCTCACTGTATCCTGTGTCACGTCCTTGCGCTCGGCGATAAGCATTGAGAACATTTTAAGAAGAGCACCGAACTACAAAAGAGACGACAGTTACAAACTCTTTACTATGTGGAACCATCTTTTTAAAATGTTTATAATGCCCATGCCCAATTAAAATTATTGTCTATTTAAATAAAGTGTTTAGTAATAATACACAAAATTATTACTAAAAACGTGGGGGGGTGGGGAGGGGGGAAGCGTGTTACCGAGAAGGGCTCGGCAAAGAAATTTGCATGCGTCGTCGCTACTCTACATCATACTCAATAACCCCACTTCACCGTCCTATCTCAAGAAGAATTTCCTCCCTTTTGGGAGGCCACGGTCTGTTACTTCGATCATGCCGCGATAACACACTCGTCATTCCGATACATCATTCTTTTGTTTACACGCACTCTGCTCGTGTATGGAATCAACTCCCTTACTCTATAAGGCATGCGCACCTACGTTGCACACTTTGAAAAAGTTGTTGAAGAAACACTTATTTTTACACAGCCACTAACCAAATACTTTACCTTGTCCTCTGCCTTATCTTTCCCTGGGTAACCTTAGCATAAGTTATTGACATATAATTTTATTTTAAATTTAACTTTACTTCTCTGTGACTGATTAGAAAGTGTGATTAGAAAGTATGACAATCAAAAATTAGTTTATCAAATGGTTGACTGTAAGATATCGCTATAGCGATAAGTCCGCCATTTGTTCATAAATTGTCTATTTCTATAAAACCAGTATAATATTCATTAGGTAATGTTTTTATAGCACAATAAAGTTATTTTATCCTATTCTATTCTATTCTACTTGCCGGAAAAGTGTTAGGGTGGCATAACCATTTTTTTTAAGTCTGTTAAAAATGGCAGATTGGTCCCCAGAAATTGCCCCCGAATGCCAACTGATGTTGAAGATAACGGGCCTCGGAGGGCAACAAAATAGTTATCTGAATCGAATAGCCCTAAATAGACGTAGCAATTCACAGCGCGAGCTCCAACGGTCGTGTTTAGTCTCCCGTGAGATCGTTAAGTCTAGACAGGCCCGTAAAGAGGCCGACTTAAGGCGGATTTGCCTAACGTCCGCCACAAATAAGGTTAATAAAGTGATAATCGCGATATTTATAAAGGTCCTTAAGGAGAATTGAGACGCGACACGCTGCGAACCGAGGATTTGCACATCTGAAAAATTCATTATCGCTCACGCATACTGCTCGTATGAACACTGGACATTTATAAATGAGCTATTGGTTGGGATTTTTACCCGGTTTGCATAAACCCACTTAACTTGTGAATTTACGCGACCCCCTTTGTGCTGGGTAATTACCCCTTCGATTATCTTCAATGGTTTTCACCTTGGACTGTATTCAAATGGTAATCACTCACCAGCTAGGTTGGTTTTTCTCTCGGGGGTGGTTGTCTCGAACGATTAGTGGATTCCAACCTCACAAGGAAATTAGTTCGGCGAGAGGCTTCCGTGATAGAACCTCACTTTCCTCAGGTCACGCAGGATAAGCTTCCGTCGAAAATAAACACTTTTTATTCGCGAGACTTTCTTTTATTCGGTCACTTATCTTTATTTTTACAGTGAGTTCCGAGTACTTATAATTTACTACTAGGTCCCGGTGCTTGGATCGCGGCGCGTTCACGCTGACCCTTTGCCAATTTACAACTGAAGCTTTCGCTCTTTTCTGTCGTCGATCGCCATTACATTTTTTTTTAAGATAGCGACCGCCCTTACCTCTCATTGGTCTAGATCCTTCCAGAAATTTCTAAACACACCCCTATTACTGCGCCGCACACGTTTTGTCCAATAACGAGACAGGGCGCACAAACCAGACACAACCCCGTGTGAAAGAGACATCGCAATCATGCTTCCTCGCTTGCACGCTAGAGCGAGAAGCGAATACACTAGTTGTCTCTGTCTTACATTTAAACATTTTATAGACATATTATTTGCTTAATTTAAAAGAAAAGAATCTACCCTAGTACAGGCATTAACCTAGTTGGGTAGTTTTTTAAGACATAATTTTCGTACTACTTCCTCTTAAATAAAGCATTATTATTATTATTGTTATTACAGATTCTCGTCGCAAACGCCACCGTTCCCGAGTACATATTGTCTTAAACATAGGTTAGTTTCAGGTCATTAGTAACAAGTTAATATTAATGCTAGATCGTTAATTAGGCTAATTAAGTTGTCTCTCCTAGCGCTTTACTTTACATTAAACGAAATACTATATGCTATGCTTAAATTAATTAATCATGCAAGTTTCTTTACATTTTAAACTATATTATTTCTAGGGGGAATTGTGGGATTTGGAGTATGTATGATTTTTTGTAACGTCCACGGTTTTTATTTCGTAGTCTTTTGCCAGTCGCCTCGCCAGGGAATTTATCGTTACCATGTGTTACTAAGGGGTCCTTTTCACGATTTATTTTGAATGGGAACGTTGTCGGTCCCTGGATTCTCGTGTTTCAGGGTCGACCGCTCGTTTATTTTATATTTTATAGCCCCTTTCTGTCCTTTCCTTTGAGTTATCAGCTATTTTTCAAGGAATCTCATATCCTCGGCGTCCGTGACTAATTATGTTTCCTACCCTTTGTAAGAGGGTCTCACTTTTAGGGAAGATTTATCGACCCTGGCGTCCGCTCTTTCGGATATTCTGAACCATTCCCCCCCCCCCCAATGGGCTCTGAGCCTCATTGGCTCCTGTCTCCATCTATTTGGTTTACCTAATTTACATCTTATTTACATAATCCAGTCTTATTTTTTACTCATTCACCTATGGGATTCTACTTATCTAACTGTCATATTCAATTTTCCTTATTGGTCTAGTGAGGTGACGGATCTTTCTTATTCAACCTATGACAATTTCTCATTATTCTACTTAGAATATGTACCGCTTTCCGTTAACTTTCGTTTTTCATTTCTTACGAGACAAACGTCAACTTGCGTTTTCACTTTTAAATTCTAGCTAGACTATTTTTATTTTCTACTGTGACGAATAGACTTTCGCTTTTTCCACTTAGACATTAGTGACAGTTGTTTCTGCCTGATCAGCTGTTGTATGTATTTTTACAAGTTTACTGACAGGGCGCCTATACACTTTCCCGTCCACTAATAGGTCTACTATTCGCACTTGGCCTGTTTTGTCAGGGAAAACTTGAGTTACCTGACCCCTGGCCCACCTTCCGCGTTCTAGGGAAGGATCTAACAGGACTACTAAGTCTCCGATTTTTAACGGAGTTCCCTTTGTCGCCCACTTAGGTCGTTTAACCAACAATGGAAGTACTTCTTTCGACCACCGGTACCAGAAAGTATCAGCAAGTATTTGCGATTGTTTCCAGTGATTTTTGTTAGATAACTCAGTTGTATTATTCTGTCCTACCGCTGTACTATCATCTGCATGGCCTAATAGGAAATCTGCGGGTGTGAGAGGTCTCTCATCCCGAGTATCTAGAGATATATACGAGAGCGGCCTGTTGTTCATCATCGCTGAGACTTCGCATAATAATGTTCTCAGCACATCTTCATTTGGCGCTCGCTCCTTTAATATGGCATATAACGATTTTTTTGCCGTTTTTATCTGACTCTCCCAAACTCCACCGAAATGGGGTCCTGAAGGAGGGGAGAAACTCCATTTTATCTCGTCGGCACTTAGACGATCCCTCACTTCATGGTTGTCGATAGCTGACAAAACTTTTCTTAATTCAGCGTCCGCACCGCGGAACCCAGTGGCATTGTCGCTCATAATTTCCCGCGGCTTCCCCCTGGCTGCTATAAAACGTCTTATAGCTAACAAGGCCGAGCTGGTTGACAAATCTCCAGCTAGTTCGATATGGGTCGCTCTCGTGTTAAAACAAGTGAAGAGTAATCCATATCGTTTTTCCACTTTCTTTCGATTAGTGACGAAGAACGGCCCAAAAGCGTCCAAACCTACAGTGTGGAAACAGCGCCTTCGGGTGGTTATTCGCGCGGGTGGGAGTTGGCCCATTTGTGCGGTCATAGGCTTCGCGCGGCGGATAGTGCAATAGACACATTCTCGTGAGATCTTTTTCACCGTTTGTCGCGCCCCAATGACCCAAAACTGTTCTCTCAGCACTGATAAAATTAATTCAGCGCCGCCGTGAGCATTAATCTCGTGTAAATGTTTCACGAGCAACACCGTGAATCTATCCTTACCGTGTAATATATATGGCCTTTTTGTGTCGAAAGGTGTGTCGTTCGCATTTTCGATCCGGCCTCCTAACCGTATTAACCCTTCCGCGTCGATATACGCGTTCAATCCGAACAGACGGCTGTCTTTCGGCAATATTTTCTGATGACGTATCAGGTCTATCTCGTGTGCGAAAATTCGATGTTGTGATTCCTTGATCAGAAATTTTTTCCCGGTTGCGATATCGTCGCTTTCGAGTACTTTTGACGTGGTTTTTTTTCTACACAGATCTATAAATTTTTTCACATATGCCATGGTTCGACTCGCCCGCATGTACCGGGAAAATCTATCTATGTCAATTACGCTTTCATTTTTTTCTGTCGTTGTTAGTACAAGTTTTGTCTTAAATTCTAACAATGCTCTCTCTTCCGGTTTCGGATCGGTTGGCTCCTGGAGCGGCCAGTGTTCTCTACTGCCACGCAAGAAAGCAGGTCCCGCGAACCATCTACCTTCCGGGCTTAAATCTATCTTGGTGGTATTCCGTGTGCCATCATCAGCGGGGTTGTCGCTCCCTGCTAACCAATGCCACTGTCTTGGAGACGTGAGCTCATCGATCACACCTAGTCTATTTGCTACAAACTGGAGGTGACATTCCTTTTGTGACAAAATCCACCACCACACATTTTTTGAGTCTGTCCACATAAAGACGTCATCGAAACTTAATGCGCTCTCTTGTTTTATTTTTGAGGCCAGTTCAGCACCTAACAGCGCCGCAGTCAGTTCTAACCTGGGGATTGTCAGTTTGCCTTTCAAAGGTGCCACTCGAGTTTTGCTAGCCATAAAGGATACCTTGTGCTCGCCGCTACAGCCTGTAATCCTAACATATGCAACGGCGCACATCGCCTTTTCGGACGAATCGCAGAATACGTGCAATTGCCTTTTCTCACCTGCTTGTTTGGTAGCGCCATTATAACGTGAGATTCGCACACCTTGCGCTAATCTCAGTTCTTGCAACCACCGGAGCCAATATTTAACTACATCGCTCGGGATCTCGTCGTCCCAGGCCACTCGGCTACTCCATACCTGCTGCATGATCAGTTTAGCCCTTATAGTTAGCGGTGAAAGCGCACCCATTGGGTCCCATAGCTGCATTATTAATTTTAGCGCTTCCCGCTTCGACGGAATCTTATTTCCCGTCGTCAGATCTTCGCTGAGGCGGTCCATGCTCACATTAAATGCTAACTGATCAGAGGCAGGTAGCCACGTCAAGCCTAATATACGTTGTGACGTCAACTCACCCTTTTCCAGAGATACTTGCGCGAGCGCGCGGTTTTCTTCTGGTATCCCGGTTAAAGCCTCGTTTTTATTTGAAGCCCAACCGGTCATAGTGAAATTCCCAGCTTTATGAATCAAATTAATTTCCCTGATGACTTGTTTTGCTTCCTCTAACGTGTCTACTCCCGCCAGCAAATCATCAACGTACGAATCGCGCTCTATTATTTTTACAGCCGCTGGGTACTGGTCCTTAAACCGAGCTGCGTTTTTATTTTTTACGTAGATCGCGGAGGCCGGGGAGCAACAACTACCGAATATTAGACAGTCCATTTTTAAGATTTTTGGAGGACTTTCACGCTGGAAACCTCGCCAGAGAAACAGCTGACTGAAGCTATCTTCCTCTCTCACTTTTATCCGAAGATACATATCTCGTATGTCGGCCGTGAAAGCGATTGCATTTTCACGGAATCGTAATAAAATTCCTAATATGCTATTTAAATAGTCTGGTCCACCTAATAACATGCTATTCAGCGACCCGCCTGCGCCCGAGGACGCAGCGTCGTGAACGACACGAATTTTGTCTTTCTTCGCGGGGTGAATAACCCCCAGGTGCGGAAGAAATAACACTCGAGGGCGGTTTTTTAATTGTTTTTCCTCGACTTCCGAAGCATACCCCTCAGCTAGATATCTCTCTATCTGCTGGCAGTATTTTTCTCCATAAAGACGGTCGGAGTCCATTTTCCGTTCCACTGACCTCAGCCGAGTCATTGCCATGTCTCGGTTATCTGGTACGGAAAAGTTCACCTCTTTCCATAACAGACCTGTCTCCCATACTCCATTTTTAAAAGAAGTAGTATCTTCTAAGATTTTTTCAGCCCTAACATCGGCCTGAAGCTTTCGCTTTTTCTGTGGCCAATCGTACTCTAGCTTCAGATTTTCTTCAAGTAATTTATCTAAAGAAGGTTCATTTTCCTGATTTAAGCATAGCGCCGGGTACCTAATGTCTCGTTCGAGAGCGTTATTGCCGCCGATAGCCACCCACCCCAGGAGTGTTTTAGATACCGATAGGCCCCCGTCTACCATTTTTAATCCTCTAGAGACTATCAGTTCCCAACAATTAGCTCCCAGGAGCAGGTCAGGTTTTACGGTCGTCGCCTGAGTCGAACGCACCATCCCTCCGATCGGCCTCTGCGCACTTATCACGCTTTTGACCTCCGGTAGATTTAACGAGGCTACGCTGTAAGCTCGTACTACGTATTCCTTCTTACCTAAATCTCCCCTTACTTTGAAGGACACCGCTTCGGCACTGCTATTACTCTCTCTCATATTCCCGATTCCAGAGAGCTGTAATCCCTGCGTCGGGCCTCGAATGCCTAGTTCTATTGCCACGCTCTGATCAATGAGTGAAACAGTCGCGCCTGCGTCTAACAACGCATATAATGTTTTTCTACCCCGGGTTCCAACTACGGTTATCGGTAATACTTGCAGAATGACCTGATTTCCAGATACTGCGTTCGCCACTACCTCGGAGCTCTTGCGCGGCGCCGCCGCGATGTCCGCCTCGTTCGCAGGCGGCGGGGCGGTCAGCAGATAATGATATTTGCCCTTTGGAAACCGTTTATATGCCGAACACGATTTTCGGCCGTGGTTGTGCCCTAAACATTTAAAACACCTACGCATTTTTTTTATCTCATCCCAGCGGCTTGCTAAAGTTAGATTTTTAAATTCTTCACATTTATTTAAATAATGGGATTTCTCACACCGAGGGCACTTAGGGTCTTCTTTGCCCTGGGTATGTAAAATATATTTTTTAGAGCCCGTTTCTTTCTGTCTCTTGTCTCGCGGGTTATCATAACTTTTCCTAGGGAGCTCTGCGGTACACAGACCGGCGTCTTGTGCGCTGATCGCTAATTTCTCTAACCATAATGCGAAATAAACTAATACCGGATCGTTTAAACCAACCCTTCCCCTGTCAGCTAGCCACAGAGTTAATAAGTTCTTTGGCAATTTTGCCACAAGTGAAGCCAATAAGTCTGGATTATAAAGATGTTCTAATTTATTTACCGATTTTACGGTCGCGACCAGATTTTTTATCTGGCACGCAAATCGCATTAAACCGTCTGCATCTAGACTATCAGATAACCCTTTTTCTTTCCTCAAATCCGCTATCGTTCTCTGAATAATTAAATTCGTATTACCGAATAGCGCCTCTAACGTGGTCATGATATTTGTCACGTTGTCAGGACTTAAAAGCAAACCCGTCACTGCCTCGCGTGCTCTACCTTTTAATGCTGTCTGCAAACGCAATAAGTTTTGTGCATCATTTAAATGCATTACGTCTGTCGACTGTTTGAAAATAGCTTTGAAGGCTACGAATTCTAAAGGATTCCCGTGAAATGAAGGTAACTCTTTTGCAAAATGCGGTTTTGTGGACGCTACAGAAAAAATCCTACATACCTCTTTTATCATTTTTTCGCTCGAGCTGCTAATTCCATCGCTGCTCGTACCCAGGTCCGTATCAGCGGCGGCCTTTACCGCCGCCGCCGACACCGCCTTGGTCTCTGCCCTAGCGTTGTCCGCAGCTGCCGCGCCGCTCGCCACCGTCGCGCCGTCCGCCACCGTCGCGCCGGACGCCGCCGCGTTGCCCGGTTCCGATCGCCCGCCGTCTTCACGCCGCCGTGCCGCTTCTCCATTTTCTTCTGCGAATGTTCCCCCCCAGGGTTCTGGGGACGTCTCAGCAGCTGGAGTTTGATACTCGGCCCATCTCGACACTCTGCTGGCTGCCGTGTTGTCCCCCGCGACGTCGCGATCATTTTCCTGACTGCTCGTTTCTGTCCCGAAGGTTTCGGAGACAATTTCCAGCATCCTCATAGCATGCCGCGAGTCTTCTTCCGCTGCATCCAGTTCTTCCTGCATCGCTGCTCGTTGAAGGTCCATGTCAGCCTCTTCTTCGATTTCTTCAGCCGCTCTGCGCGCCGTGCGCCGCGCAGCCACTTTTTTCAGTTCCGCATCCAATTTATTTTTATCAGCTTTTTTCTTGGCTTTTTGGAGGTTCACTCTTCGAAGTTCTTCAGATGCTGTTCGCAGTTCCTGAACGTGCTCGCTTCTTCTGCTGCTCTCTGACCAGGCGCGCGATGAAGGTCTTGGATTTTCGGATTGCGTGCTTTTCGAATCCATATTTTTATTTTTCTTTTCTCGTTCTTGATCCAAAGTCACTTTTCTTTCCGATTTTCTTTATTCGGCTTGACGGAGGACCACGATGGCTGGGATTTTTACCCGGTTTGCATAAACCCACTAAACTTGTGAATTTACGCGACCCCCTTTGTGCTGGGTAATTACCCCTTCGATTATCTTCAATGGTTTTCACCTTGGACTGTATTCAAATGGTAATCACTCACCAGCTAGGTTGGGTTTTCTCTCGGGGGTGGTTGTCTCGAACGATTAGTGGATTCCAACCTCACAAGGAAATTAGTTCGGCGAGAGGCTTCCGTGATAGAACCTCACTTTCCTCAGGTCACGCAGGATAAGCTTCCGTCGAAAATAAACACTTTTTATTCGCGAGACTTTCTTTTATTCGGTCACTTATCTTTATTTTTACAGTGAGTTCCGAGTACTTATAATTTACTACTAAGTCCCGGTGCTTGGATCGCGGCGCGTTCACGCTGACCCTTTGCCAATTTACAACTGAAGCTTTCGCTCTTTTCTGTCGTCGATCGCCATTACATTTTTTTTAAGATAGCGACCGCCCTTACCTCTCATTGGTCTAGATCCTTCCAGAAATTTCTAAACACACCCCTATTACTGCGCCGCACACGTTTTGTCCAATAACGAGACAGGGCGCACAAACCAGACACAACCCCGTGTGAAAGAGACATCGCAATCATGCTTCCTCGCTTGCACGCTAGAGCGAGAAGCGAATACACTAGTTGTCTCTGTCTTACATTTAAACATTTTATAGACATATTATTTGCTTAATTTAAAAGAAAAGAATCTACCCTAGTACAGGCATTAACCTAGTTGGGTAGTTTTTTAAGACATAATTTTCGTACTACTTCCTCTTAAATAAAGCATTATTATTATTATTGTTATTACAGATTCTCGTCGCAAACGCCACCGTTCCCGAGTACATATTGTCTTAAACATAGGTTAGTTTCAGGTCATTAGTAACAAGTTAATATTAATGTTAGATCGTTAATTAGGCTAATTAAGTTGTCTCTCCTAGCGCTTTACTTTACATTAAACGAAATACTATATGCTATGCTTAAATTAATTAATCATGCAAGTTTCTTTACATTTTAAACTATATTATTTCTAGGGGGAATTGTGGGATTTGGAGTATGTATGATTTTTTGTAACGTCCACGGTTTTTATTTCGTAGTCTTTTGCCAGTCGCCTCGCCAGGGAATTTATCGTTACCATGTGTTACTAAGGGGTCCTTTTCACGATTTATTTTGAATGGGAACGTTGTCGGTCCCTGGATTCTCGTGTTTCAGGGTCGACCGCTCGTTTATTTTATATTTTATAGCCCCTTTCTGTCCTTTCCTTTGAGTTATCAGCTATTTTTCAAGGAATCTCATATCCTCGGCGTCCGTGACTAATTATGTTTCCTACCCTTTGTAAGAGGGTCTCACTTTTAGGGAAGATTTATCGACCCTGGCGTCCGCTCTTTCGGATATTCTGAACCATATTAAAATAACTAAATAAAAAAAATATATATTTTTAAAATCAAGCTTTTATTAAAATGCTATGTCCCGAGCCAACCCTTCGTGCAGCAGCCATGTCATAGTGGAACTTAGAACGGGCTATCATAAATACCGAATTTTGCGTTTGTGCTGTTGACTGTTGAGGTGTTCCCTCGTTGGAATCCATCCCTGGATGCAGCAGCCCTGTCGCAGTGAAAGGTACAACGAGCTATCATAATTGAATGCTTATACAAAATTTCGTTTCTGTGCTGTTGATCGTTGATGAGTCCCCTTTGTCGGGAGCCAACTCTGGATGCAGCAGCTATGTCATGGGAAAATTTAAAGCAAACTGTCATAATTGAATGTGTATACAAAAGTGTGTGTCTGTACTGTTTACGTGGAAGAGAAGCCTCGTCGGGAGCCAAACCTGAGTGTAGAATCAGGTCATGCTAAGCATAAAAATGCATTGTTATCGGAACTGAACCAACATATAAAATTTCAAATACATTAGGATAAGAGGAAGTGGTTCTAATTCAGCTCGCAAGATTTGACCTAAACAAACTGTTAAACAATGCAAGGTAAATAAAAGCTTGTAAAAAATCGGTTGTGTCACTCCGAGACTCTCCCAGGAAGTAGCCAAGAACTGATTTCGTCTGAATATTCATCTCATAAATAAAATCGATGTCAGCTAAAAGCGGGTCGCAAAATATCTCAACATGTGTAAAACAACGGTTCACAAAATTATTTATGAAAGTACGTTTCGAAAATTTTCCCGCCGTCCAACGGGCTGCCACCATCGATATATTAGCTAGATATGCCCTCATATACACATAAGTTGGCTACGCTTACTCTTTACTCGTAAATCATGTGACAGAGAGAGAACAAAAAATTTAACAGTATGCGAGAAAATAGCGCGCCTATATTCTTTGCGGTAGCTCTTACACCGGAAACGGTGCCAGCGGACTGCGACCAAACTACTACTGGCCAGCTTTCAGTAGTGGTTTTGAAGGGGTAATTTTCGAGCGCGAAAGGCCCATCCAGGGGATCATATATCGATGGCTGCCACAGAGTCTCTGAAAGAAGTTACGGCAGCTGACTTCTAGGGAGCCTTCGCTGCGCGGGAATCGCGTTGGTAGCAGTGTACCGACGCCCAAGGAGACTATTTTGAAGAAATTTACCAACATGTATCAATATGTACAGTCGTATTACTTTGCGGACAAACTCTGTATATACACATACGTTTACGCCATGTTGTTATAATATAGTAGTTTGTAAACCTGTTGGTTTTCTCTATAAAAAAAACAATAAAAACGAATTACTCTCACCAAAGCTTGGATGGATTATCTTAAATAGGATTTGTTTTGAGTGCACTAATAAAGTCCCTTATCCGTGCGATTTCTGACCGCGGCTCAAACGGCAGCTGTTTTTACTATTTCCGTATTACGAATACCATGGCACCATCTTTGCAGAGTTAACTCTTCGGCTTGAGTCGCCACCGGCAGAGCAACTGTGTACGTATGTACGTACGTATATACCTGTACGTATAAGCCTCCTATTCTTTTGAAGTATTCATTTATTTATTTCTTTGTTTATTCACAAATTACTGATTCACAACATTAGATAGAGAAAAACCAATGCATTGAAAAGTAAAATTAATAAATATATCAACCAGCAACTATACAAATAGAATGTCGCGTAAAATCTAGCTATCATATAAGAATAAATAATTAATTGCCTGTAATTTGAACGTATGAGGGTTGGCGGTAAAAATATCAAAATCTGATGCTATCGATGTCAGTTAGTTAATAACAAATAGAAATGTATTAAACTTAACCTTATAGCTGGATCGCACGTGACGTCCGCATTATAGGGTAGGCTTAGATATGTTTAATTAAATACTGGCTAATGATAAATAAAATAACAGATAAGTTTTTTAAAACTATCAAATTTAATACAATATTTATGGAAATAAAATAAAATAACATCATACCAAAATAAATAAAATTTCAAAATATCCTAAAAGGTACCAGTGATAATTAAAATATAGTAGTCAACGAAAAGACTAAAAAATCACGACTGCCGTTAATGAAAGTGAACTATTGTATTTATAATATTTACCACGGTTTTTAATAAAATATTTATGGTTTATGTATTTATCCATATAGATAGATGTAGTATATTTCGGGAATGTACTCAATCAGACCTTTCATTTGACACTAAACACGATATATTTATGTTAATTTATTGTCATTTAAACATTTAGATAAGTATTTTTCGACATTTGGACAGTTTAGATAGGTACCTTACGACACTCCGGAGGACAAAACGATTCTAATAAAACGACACATTTCTAAATCGGTTCAAGCGTTTAGAAGTTATGATGGAATAAAGAACGGTAAATTTACATAGATGAATCCTGAACACATAACACTCCTTTCTTGGCCAGTCGTATAAAAAGCACGCCAATTATCAATATATCTTAGTTTATTAATAATGATAATAACAGCATTGATTTTATAGATAACAGTAACAATGTAATAATGGTTTGTTTAGTTACAATGTAATAATGGCGTATATAATAGAATTATATAGAACCATTGATTATTTATAATCAATGATAGAAACATAGAAAATAAGCATATAGAATAATTAATTTATTGCTATTATTATTATTATTATTTGACGACATTTATGTATGTATTAATTTTTTTCTAATTATGTATTTATTTATTTATGTACGTATTTTATTATTATTCATATTTATGTATTTAAGAATGAGTATGTGTAGGTATATGTATTTAAGCATGTGTACGTGTATATGTATGTATGTATAAAATCCAATCCAATCCAATCCAATGTAATAATGGTTTGTTTAGTTACAATGTAATAATGGCTTATATAATAGAATTATATAGAACCATTGATTATTTATAATCAATGATAGAAACATAGAAAATACGCATATAGAATTATTAATTTATTGCTATTATTATTATTATTATTTGACGACATTTATGTATGTATTCATTTTTTTCTAATTATGTATTTATTTATTTATGTACGTATTATTATTTATATTTATGTATTTAAGAATGAGTATGTGTAGGTATATGTATTTAAGCATGTGTACGTGTATATGTATGTATGTATAAAATCCAATCCATTCCCTTTCTATCCCTACTCCTCCGGATTGGATAACTTAAATTAATTAAAGTTATTTTAAATTGCTAAACACTTATTGTAATACCTTGAAAACATGTAAACGACCTCACATTGATTGTTACGATCATATATGTAAAATAGCTAGCAACGCTGTATGTTTTAAATAAAGGAATAAAATAAAGAAATGTTA
Source organism: Micropterix aruncella (assembly GCA_944548615.1). Taxonomy (NCBI): domain Eukaryota; kingdom Metazoa; phylum Arthropoda; class Insecta; order Lepidoptera; family Micropterigidae; genus Micropterix; species Micropterix aruncella. The sequence goes on from OX155975.1 coordinate 1,660,774, forward strand.
GTTTTTTAGAACCAGATTAAAAATACTGGAAATGGTCAGCATTTCTCTTTTAAGACAGAAAGAATTACAGCCATCCATGCCTGTGATAAATGCAGTCGAATACGACAATAGATAATATTCGTACTGCCTGTAGTACAAAAATCTCAAAAAACACTTCTATACCTTTTACAGCCTGATGGTATAGGAACCGTCATGCGGTATATGTACCTTCATATTACTAAGCTCGGACAGAAAAGTCGACGACAGTCGTTAAAACTGCCCGGGGAGTGCATGGATTAGCTTCTGTCTCCATCCACCTCGCTGGAGCAAAAAAACTGAAGAAAAAACGAAACAGCCTGTATAGGAAAGCACAGGTCGTTACACTCGGCACGCGAGCAAACTGTTTGTTGTGATTATGGAGGAAAAAATCTGCATGAATAGATGGTAGGTTTGGTCTAGAGGTGGAAATGGTGCGACCATTAACTGCGGTGCACAGAGGGATATATGTGCACAGAGTTGACTAGAATGGGCATACAGGACAGACCACCACACCAAACACGGCGAGTCAACTCCTTGGGCAACGGGCTGTCTAGGTACTACACTGTATCCGTGATGCCGCCGAAGCACCTACGCTCTATTATGCAATAATATGTTATATTTATTATAATTACTCTGTTTATTTTGATTATTTTGTCAATTTTATTACGAGGATTTCACCTTTTTACGAGGAATGTTTCAATCTAGTATTTTTAATTAGTGTTGTTATTAACCCCTCAAGCCCCGATTGGCCGATATCGGTCAAAACACGATGCAGCGTGACGACTCCGTTTTAGTTTTATTTTCATTTACTTTATTTAATTTTAATATGTTTTATTGTGTTAATATGTTTTATTTTAATTATGGATACAGTGGTTAGGCATTAATTAATGTTTTGGTGAGACAGTGTCATAATTCAATTTTTTACTATTTTTTACTAAAATTTTTTGGGACATCAACTTGTCAATCGGCTGAGGGGCCGAGGCCTGAAGGGTTAAAATACGTTATTGAAGTATACTGATAGGTATATACAAATATATAATATCTATACTAATATTATAAAAAAGGTAAAGTATGTGATGTTGTAGGAGGTAATCTCTGGATCTACTGAATCGATTTTGAAAATTCTTTTACCAATAGAAAGCCACCTTATTTGTGAGTGTCATAGGCTATATATTAATCCGAAAAATTAAAAGACATTTTCGTGGTAGTTGGATTTGCAAAGTCGGAGAAAAAACGGTCGAATGAAAACGTTTCTTACGAACGGTGCTTTAACGATGAGAGATATATGATTGAATTCTAGAGAAAAGTTGTAGAGATTGATAATGCCTACAAAAAAGTCAGCGACAGCATATGTCTAACTTTTATATTTAAGTCACAGAAAGTAGTTTTTTATGTTAACAAAATAATTGAAATCGTTAGGTCATGTTTATTTTAAAATTATTAACAATTATAAATTCATATCAAAATAAGTAAATTTATCGTCTCAAGTGTTTAAAACTAAAGACTTTTCCCATTTACTGCAAATAATTTCCCGTTTACTGCATAAATGGTTAAAGAGATAAGACACTCACAAATAAGACACTCACAAGAAAACACTCGCAAATAAGACACTCACAAGAAGATAATCGCAATAATTATAGTCAAATTGGCATGCAAATACATACATATGCAGTAAAAATATAACCCTTCTTTTGGCAGTCAGGAAATAAATCATAGCACTCAGTACTATCCGAACCACACTCATAATTTCATCACAAGTAAAAAGTTTTATCTCCCAACGAATTGGGCACGGGTCAGCTAGTTTATTTATATATTTGTTATGGCAATGGGCCGAATTCGCAACAAGCATAACACGAAACATAGGAAATTTCTACAATTAAATAAGGAATACATTTAAATTTAAAAATAAATAAACCCACCGCAAGTTGTGTCAAACATATGTGATGATCGGTCCCATGCCGCCCAACTGAGTGTTGTTTCAGGGCAAAAAAAATAAATATAGTAAATAAAAAAGACAAATGTCATTTATGTTTGAAAGAAGAAAAACTAGTTTTCAAAAATAGATTTTAAAAAATAGTTCAAGAAGACTTTAAAAAAACTTTTCAATGGCAATTATTATGACTAAAAGATTAAAAACATAGTTTAGGATAGTTTAAAAATAACTTACTTTACCTACCGCCAATTAGGCGTTTATGAATTATTGAAAAAAAAATATATTTTTTATTTGTTAGTGGGGCTTTTCCAAAGTATTTATGGGCCTCGTAACACTGCGACCTTTCCTGATCTATTGTGTTCGCCACCTACTATAGTTCTGGGCTAAGCCTCGTGTCATTTAAGAACAGCAGCAGGCTTTAAAAAAACTAACCTTACCTACCGAAATGTAAATGTAAATGAAATGAAATATAATATCAAATTACGTCAAACATTTACAATTACGACCCTTCTTTAAATGCCTCACAGGTTAGCGCCCATCCAGTAGCCTCCATGCTGATGTGGAAGCCCGGGTAGGACTCTGTTCCTGCAGGGCAGTTCTCTTGGGAATCGTCCTTCCGGCGCTCCTTACCGGTTTGCGCGCCGTGCGTCAGCCAATCGACTGTGCATTCCGACTGATAACCGGTGGAATATGTAAACGGCTTTGTTTCCTACAGAGCGAAGGTGTTTGTTAACCTTACGGCAACTGCTCTTGAAACGACCAATCGGCTATCCGATAGCGGGTGAAGAACGGGGCAAAGGACGCCGTCATCCGCGATAGATTTGGCGACACCGAATCACCAGGAGAGGATCGCGTAAGCGACCTTTTACCCGTAACCAGTCGGGAGGGCGGAAAATCTGTAAGTAAGGGCGCGAGTGTCGGCCCGCTAGATGCATACCCGATTTCTCGCGGTAAGCCGTTGGTCTCTTACGGGCGAGTGGCTTAACTAGGCAGTGGACTATTTCTTCCCTAAGGCCTCTATCTGTACGGCATGATAGCCGCGCCGTAGAAGAAAATGTGACCTCTTGTCCACTGCACGTTTTTTTCACCGTAGGATGCGTTACGTAATAACATTTTGTAAAGAACTTCAAGGTGACGCAATAATTGTCCGCCGTGGAAACGTCCAATGCCATGGACACGCTCTCATACATTGCCATACAACAGCGACACATATTTCGCCGTAAATAAACAAGTCTCACCGAGGGGGAAATACGATGCATACGGCGGCAGCACCATGCCGTTTATACGAAGAGTCCGTGGACAAGCTTTCATAGCCCACTGACGACACGGCGAATTACTCGTGGATTTTCAAGGCAAAAAAAAGTGTGTGGACAATTAGTCTTCTACGCTCACGTCACGGGAGACAGAACGATAAAAAATAGTTAAAACTCGCTGAGGTGACGGGCTCGCCCGTTGTAGTTGACACCTCCAAGACCGGTTACAAGTTAGTTCGAGTCATGTCGGACTGTTCATTCTTGTATTGTTGCTTCTCCCGCCGATTGTCCAATGTCCATGTACGTATGAGGCAGCGGCGGGCGCGCTCTCAAACGACGGCTTCCCGGCGCGGCGCGGCGCGGCGTGGGCGACCGAGGCGCGCGCAGCCACCCACCTACCTAAACCAACTACCACATCTGGGTACTACCATTGTCCGCACGTGCCTTCCGCCGTGGGCTCTGCCTAATCTAGAATCGTCCCATTCCCAACGGAGACTTACATAATGAGGCCTTTTAAACGCGGACCCACCGCGGATACGGGCGTACCGCAGGGCTCCTGCTCATTTCTTTGCAATATCTTCTCTTTCCTACATGCACTGTGGTTCAAAATAATGTTGGCAGAATTAAAAATCAATAAGTAAATATATTAAAAAATAAAAAACACGACTGCCGTTACAGAAAGAGAACTATTATAAGAAAGAGAATTTATAAGGAAGCTAAAGTCCTTGATTGTAGGCAACTTTTTCTAAAAACTTCCCTCTTAAGGATATTTTTGGACAATAACTCAAATTTAGGAATAATTCAGAACCGAACACCTACGAGACAAGTTTTAGAAAATAGATTTATAATACCCAGAATGAAAACATCATTTGGACAAAGACATTACTCTTTCATTGCGCCAAGATTTTACAATCTGATCAATATGGAAATAAAAATGCATTTGACATTTAGGGAAATTAAAAAATAAATTAAAGAAATGGTTATCGAATCATGACAGACTAACCATGCATCAAATGTTAGAAATAATAGTTTAATAAAACTTAGGTGCCCAAATTATTACCATATTTTTAAAAGTTGAACAGTTGAGTATATTTTAACATTGAACTAACTACCAAAAAATATTTGACTTTGTTGTTATATATTATTTTGACAATGAATTGTACTTTTTTTGACTAGGTATTTTTATATTAAATCCTATATTACTTACCATATATTAAATATTAATGACCGTTTCTTGCTTTTCTCACATATAACTTTATTTACATTATTTAATCGAATTTTATATTATATTTATTGTCGATTATATAATGGAATTGCATTTCTTTATTATATTTTTTTAAATAATTATTATTATTATTTTGAAGACCATATTTTGGGGAAATTTAGTGTTATTAGATTTTTAGTAAAACTTGTACATTTGTAAGCAATCAAGTAATCAAGCTTGATTGTAATATTAGAGTTCTGTCCACCCCAGAACGGGCTAGTCCCAGTTGGGTGACAGAATCAAATAAGCAAAAGGTTAAGGTTTTGCTATTCGGTTCCTGTTATTTGTGTAAGCAAATAAATGTTTTATAGTAATTAATTCTCAAATAAATAAATAAATAAATAAATATTGTAATTACGGTTTTTTATAAAATATTAATGGTATATGTATTTATCCATATAGACGCATGTATATTTCCGCAATGTACTCAACTAGACCTTTCAGGATGTCATAGTGATTCTATCAATACCACGTGCTTCTAAGTCGGTTAAAGCTTTTAGAAGTTATGGTGGAATAAAGAAACGAAATACATGCATCCATAGATGAACCCTGAACACATTACAATCCTTTTTTGTTAGACAGTCGTGTAAAAAATAAATAATGGAATAAGTTACGTTGGACGTTTGTTTATTAATTTATTTATTTTTACAGTAAACTTATAAATAGTAAATACATGATAAAAGTATTTGGAAAACCTATTTATACAAAACTAATTTACTGTCCTATGAAAAGTTTGCAATGCTTATGTAACAACTTATACTTAGATCATACTGAAAGTTTCTGGATTCTGATAAATAGGACCAGATATTAGACGTATGATACATTTGCTGTATTTTAAAGTATATGCCTTCACAATTTGTACATTTTTGAATTCGCTGGAACCATTGTAAAACGCAGTTGGACCAGTCTTCCTTAGGGACCTCTTTAGTAACTTCGTGGAACGCACACGGAGAGAAATGTTTGATTGCATTTACAAAATTCCTTGTTATCCCAACCAACGCCGACCTTAACTATAGGCCTCACGAAGAAATTGGTTGATTTTACCAATTCTTTTCAATTGCTTTTAATTGCTAATTCTTAGCAATTTTAATAAATACTCTACTTAAATATACAAAATGACATTTGTCAAATGTACAAAACATTTACCAAACTTAATTCATTAAAATGTACAAATAATTTACATTATTGATTGACTTTATGAAAAATCAGTTTGTTAGTTTTACAAAACTCAAATGTTATTATAACGATATTTTTTTATTATTTTTCTCTATATGCGAAGTAAATATGACAGACTATTTCGTCTCTTTTAAAGATAATCTTGATTAAAGTAATCAAGATTTATATGCAACTTCTGTAAAAGTTAATAAAGAGATTAGTTAAATTTAAGGTAAGAATTTTGTAAGTTTAACAGTGTTCTTGGGTATATTTTACTCATAATCTTTAGTATATTTCACAGTTATTTCTTAGTACGAGTCATCAATTTTACCTGGAATAAATGATATACTTTACTGATATATTTTTTTTAATCCAATAAATGTTTTTGTACAATTTATGAAATATTTACGATTAATAATATTTGTTTAAACCACTATTTTTCGTAGATTTAATTTGTATTCCATTGTATATTTACTAATAAAGTTTTGTACATTCCATTATTATTTATTCGTTACTTTAAATAATAATATTGGTTAAGCTTGATTAACAATTTTTTGTATATTTAATTAATTTTTCTGTATAATTTATTTAAAATTATTTGCTAAAAGTACGAAGAATTAGTACTGATTTCAAGTGCAAAATTCTTGTAGATTTAATCAGTATTCTAGGGTATATTTTACTATTAAAGTTTTGTATATCCATACTTATTTATTAGTATATTTCGTGTCTTTTACTAAGAATCCTTCTTTTATTTAACTGATAATTTCTCGTACATTTAATGTATGTAGTAGTAAGATTTATTAGAAATTATTTGTCAAAATTACGAACAATTATTACTGTTTTCAAGCAGTAAGTTTTGTAGGTTTAATCATTATTCTTGAGTATATTGTACTAATAAACATTTGTGTATTCCATACATATTTATTAGTACATTTCGTTCCTTTTACGAAGAATCCTGGTTATATTTGACTAACAATCTCTTTGTATATTTAATGTAAGGTTTAGTATAATTTATTTGGAATTATTTGTCAAAAGCATGAAGAATTATTACTGTTTTTAACTGTAAAGTTTTGTAACTTTCAACACTATTCTTGGGTATATTTTAACAATAAAGTTTTGTATATTCCAAATTTATTTCTTAGTACTTTCGTACCTTTTACTAAAATTCCAGGATATATTTGTCTGTTAATTTTCGTACTATTTACGTGAACAAATTTGTCAAATTTACGAAAAATTATTATTATTTTTTCCAAGTTTAAATCAGTATTCGGTGGTATATTTAACTAATATTAATTAGTAGATTTTGACCTGTTTTCTTAGTATAAACTTACTATCAAAAATATTCTTACGATGTAAGGTTATTGGTAAAATATTTATGTAAGTATCATAAGTAATTTACAAAATTGTAAATATTTACAATTATTTTTTAAAGAAAATATTTAAACAAATACTTGTAAATATTTTCAATCTTGCAAATTATGACACATGCATTTTTACCAATAACCTTACATCGTTTACACATTATGTTTAGCAAGTTGTACTAAAAAATTGATTAAACTCTACTAAACTTTAGATATTAGTAAATTGTACCCCCGAATACAGATTAAAGTTACTAACAGTCAAAAAATTAGAATTGTAGGAAAAATTATTTCACATAAATTATTATAGGAAAACTAAACATTAAATTTACAAGAAATTATCAGGCAAACATAACGTGGATTCCTAGTGTAGAAAAGATACAAGACGAACTAAGGAACAAGTTTCGAATATACAACATTTTATTTTTAAAATATATCCAAAAATACTGATTAAAGTTACAATACAATTCAGTTGAAAACAAAACTTTTAACAATTTCAAATTAATTATACAAAAGCTTACACTAAATAAAAAGAAATTATAATTACTATAACTTGTATCCTTGATTCTTTACTCATTATTTCTAATCTATCATAAAATAGAGTATGGTGCTAAATAATAATAATAATAAAACAAAACAAGTAAAATTCGAAACATTTATTAATTATTAATAATCATAAAACTTATAACCTAATTTAGCCTAATTTAGGGTGAGCTATGAATTATTATTCGGAATACCTACACATATTTTTAACATTTAAAAAACCCAACTTAGTTATCCAACCCGTACAAAGCAATTTTAAGGTAATTTAGAGAATTTCAATATACCAATTACGCAAGATTACAATACACTTGGTGGACCTACAATTATAAATTAAAGATTCGGCAGACTAAGGAACCTAAATCAATTTTTGGGTTTTGTCTATTTTTTTGCAAAAATTAAAAAAAAAACGAGACACGGAACTAACTAAATGACATATGACAAACTATGGTTTATACAATGGAGACATAGGTTTTTTCGTCCATTCGGTGTCTCGTTTTTTTTTAAATGTCAATAAAAAAATATTAGGTATTTTAGTTATTAAAAAAATACCTTAATATAAAAATACCTAATAATATTTTAATTATTAAAAAAATACCTTATACCAAATAAAATATTCAACTTACAAACGTATCTAAAAGCTACAACATAATTTTGAAGATAGGTCTAAATATACTTCAATCTAAAATATTTATTACCACCGGAGAGTGTATGACAAAAAGAAGGATACAGAAAAATGCTTTTTAAACAAATCAATTTCCATTCGTTTGTTTGGGTATAAGTTTCCAGCTGATATGCTAGTAAATGATCATTGTATCCTATACAAGGAATTTTTAAACATATGAAAGTCGTGACACCACTAGCAGACACCAAGATAAGTTTTATTATATAAAAAGAGTATTCAGTTTCAGATGGTATAGTTAAGATGCTATCGATAACATAACGGATACTTTGATATTCAACCCACTGAACTCTATCCTGATTAAAATTAAAATGAGCAGGGATTAAGTCAATAAATTCAGTTGAAATGAAAAGACATGTTTCATACATTTTCAAAGATACTTATTAGATTAGGGATATAACTCACTAGTCGGTATCCATTAGATTGTTTAAGACACGGCCATTCAGTGAATACATCCGTTAGCGTTTTTTTGGTTTCACATATTTTCCTTTTTCTATAATCGCAAGACTGAGTCCACTTTTCTTCTACAAGCGTCCATGGTTCTCTGTTGTATTTCAACCACGTCCACGTTTCTTCGGCTTGTTTGTCGTCTAATGCTACATCTGAAATTTCAAAATATTGTAATAGCTTAAAATAGATATATTATGTATGTATATTCAATCACTTTGTCTCTCGTATAATTCATACCTACCTATTGTACAATTACTGTTAAGGATTAAATTATAAATTAAAATTGATAATGGGCGAAAAAGTATGAGAAGTGGGGCGACCATGGGTAGTCGAGAACGTACATAGATATTCTAAATATCTGCCGGCACTAAGGCTCTAATTTGTTATTAGGCAGTTACATCGATTCAATTTTTAGATTATGAAGTAACACTGCAGAATCGATCCGCCTCAAGGACGCGGGTTCAACTCTCGCTTCGGGCAACATGTTGAACGGTTATTTTTATTTGTATTTTTTCAAAGTTAATTTATCTGATGGATCGATTCTTCAGCATTACTGCACAATATAAAAGTTGTAAGTAAAAAACGTAAAGCTACGTAATCGTGAGACGGACGAACAGACGTTGGATAGACATACAGACAGACAGATGGTAAGAGAACGAAGTCACCCTAATAGGGTTCTTTTTCTTGCACGCTCTTTAATTATTAATTAAAAGTGATTAAATTAAGAAATATAGAATAAATATAAGATAGAAAAGAGTATAAATTAAAAGTGATTCAGATTGATCTACAGAACATTCTCCTAAATAGAGGAAGAAACACACCCTGTACAGGTTGTTTAAGTAGCTGTAAGTCTTTAATAATTAATTCAGTAGGTGATTCTGCAAATGAAACTGAACAGCTTTTGTTCTAAAACTTTTAGCTTTTCGAGAAACTAATTTCATTGACCACACACATTTAGGGTTAGAAGATTTTTTTTTAAAAATGTACGAGTCGATATTTAAAAAAAAAACGAAAAGTCGTAGAACCAAAGTTGTTCAGTTTCGTGAACAGAATCAACTTCTGATGTGGCCTGTAGCTATACAAAATCATCCAGTAGTATAGTAATATATAAAGAAATACTTGCCAAGTTGTTGCTCTTCAGCAATCTTCCTTTTTTTATAGGCAGGCAGCACCCCAGCTTGACGGAGTAGGCGCAGTTGATTGTAATATCTATCAATTAATTTTCCCTTTGCCGGTATATATTGTCCGGATCCATAAGAAGATGCTGGGATGTGGTATGTCTCCTGCAATACAGTTTTAAATATGTATAATAGCGTGGATTAAGTACTTACCTGATTTTTTTAAATATAGAAAACTGACATGGATGGCTATTCTAAAAAGATAATAATATGTAGGCAGATCCGAGACGCAGATCTTGAATGCCCAAATATTGAAAAAAGATAATATTTGCATACCTATCTATACTGCAATTATACCGAATTCTCTGTGTTCCTTCTTTTCATACTAGAATAAAACGAAACAAAATAATACTTTGAAAAATTTACCTTTAAAAACGTCTATCGTTTCTTGACTGATGCCCGATTCAACCATCAGGTTTAGGAGAGTTTGTGACTCTGTGGGGTTCGCATTATCCATCGCTGTCCGCCAGAAAGGTAATGATCACTTTAGAGCACTCGCGCGCGAATGAAATAATGGTGCGAATGCGGGCAAACAAGTTGACACAGGTACGTATTAAGGTGTTGCCAGACTGGAGGTTATACTTGGGTTTTATATAGTTTGTTACACTTCTGGGGGGTGAGCGGTGGATTACGGAACGACCGGCAGTGGTAGGTTTAGGACAGCTGTATTGCCACATGTGAGCGTTCACCTGACCACCTATTCACTCCCCCTTCGAAGCCATAGAAGTTGAGATGCGGTAGTCGCGGTTTTAAATAATTTTTCTAGGAAGGAATTGATTATTTTCCTGGAGAGACCAAGATCTTTAAAGAGGTGAAACAGAGATTTGGCTGGCAGGCCACGAGCACCAACTTCCACCGCGTGAAGGTGAACTGTGAAGCCGTTCCGGGTGACGGCATTTGCGAGATCATGGTATTTATTTAGTTTGCACTCGTGGTCTTTTGGGATGTTTGGTTCCCATGGAACAGCTAATTCTACAATAAGTAACAGTTAATTCTTCCGAGATAGGGAGTAAAGAGTTATAGCTGGACGGAGGGCTGTGCACCCGAGACTTTCAGGAAATTTATACCGCTTAGAGACCGAATCGACTTCCAGAAATCAAACTGAGGTTTCCAGAATCAAACAATTTTCCGTAAAGGGAGTTCCTATATTTTTCATGTTAATAATTTGCAAAACTTTCTTAACATTTTTAAGGTTGTTTGATTTTGTTTACAAAGACACTATTTAAGTTATGTAATTGGTTTACGAAACCTACCAAAACTGTTAGTTTTGTTATCCAATTGAGATTATAAGTGAGAATTATGAGGATGATTATTGTTAAAATAATAAAATTACTTTTCAGCTACAGATTTTGGTTTTTATTTTATTAACCATTGTCATATAATTAACTATTAGTACCAAAGCGTCCCTTCTAATGTACGATTGTGTCCCGTGGGTGAGGCACAATGACACAAAACCCATTTTTCATAAAAACCTTAATATTCTATATATTTTTAAACCTTCATGTTTTTTGTTGTTGGTTTTATTGACTTGAGTAGTTATGGCATACCGATGCAAGAAAAGTGGAATATTTCAACCATTGTTGTTTAAAATATATGAGTTTGATTTTTTGTGTACCAACCTGCCCCGTCTCCCCCTATGGATGTATACCACTTTCGAAATTACATGTAGCGTTAATGGGTTTCCCTTTGCCACCGTTGAATGATCCGCATTTCATCCACATCTCAAAAACCAAGCTTATCCTTTTGCAAAACAAAATGTCTTCGATAGAAACGAAAAAAGCAAAAACAATAAATAATCACATTGACTGATCCTCAATATAGAATGAGATTTCAATGTATTTTAAAATTTCGAATGAATCCACGTTTTTTGAGCTCGCCAACCGCCTAATATTGAACCAAAAATTAAAATGAAAATGCTTCGTATCCTCGTTTCCATGAAATTAGACAAAAGTAGTTACGTAACTTTACGTTTATGGTTTTTGGATCTTGTTGAAACGAAAATGCGTGACTGTTCACAAAGATATTCTAATGTTTAGATGAATGGCGCCTTTCGGTTTCTTTATATGTGGATGATACCGGGTGGACAGAAATGCCGTTAGTTAGGGGATATTTTACAAGGCAACCTCACGTCTTTTGTTCGATGTTAAATGGATTATATCTTTCAAACCGCTGCGCCGATCTCGCTGCTTTCTTCGGGCTTCGTCTTAACATGCAGTTCAGTTATAAGTCACACGAGACAGTTCTAGAATGAAGCCTTGATATAAAGTTCAAAGAAGGGGCCTATGTCAGCCACCCCCTGCTGCTGAACCCGTAAAGGCTGCAGAGTTGCAGACACTTTCACAGATGTGGTATCACTGTAGAACGTAAATAGACTCACAATTTCTTAAAGTAGCGATTGATTACGAATTTATAGAAGTATTTTTCGAGGATGTGTATCGCGAGTCACGAGTTTGACAGTTCGTCGTATCGAATATATAAAATGAAAACCAGAATTTTTTGACATTGAAATTTTTTGACAATAAATAGGAACGTTTTTGTGTATTATCATCTTTAAACAGTGTTGCTTAATAATTTGGACTAAAGAGCTATTAAGAAATCACAACAAAAAACATTAAAAAAACTGATATTTTCAGTCTGGAAAGATTTCTGTGCTCGCTACTGTAGGTATATAAAGCTGGCAGATTTCAAAATAATATTTATCTTAAAAAAAAGGCATTTATTAGTTAGTTAGCAACACTCGAATCGTGTCGTGTCTGCCACGTGTCATTAACTAATACAGATATGTAGAAGTTACAAATTTACTTTAGTAAATGTAAACATTTAATTTCGTAGACAAAATGTTGCATTGTCGCTTTGAGATTTTCAGAGATCTTGTTCTAGGTATTGAAATGGTGCATCCATAGAGTTGTGGCATTGACGCTCTTGGGAAAACGACCATAAGTCAAAAACTATTGCATGGATCATAAAAAGAAGAACTCCAGACTCCACCGTCCTTGGTTGGTTCGCGAGGACGGCTCCGCAAATAGAGTACCTATGTGACTGAGCACGAAAGTTGTTTCTCAAGACAGTGATCCTTTTTAAGTAGGTAGGTATACTGGATAAGAAACTTCTTTGCTGTTCTAACGCAAAAAGAAGTTTTTGAGATTTTATTAAATAGTGGCACATGGAGATACATGATTTTTGTATGACAAAAAGAAACTGCACATCAGTTGATTGCTTCTGTTTTAAAAGATATACTTGTAATAATATTACTTTTAAATAAGTCCTATGCAGTCATCTATGCACCTATGCACCAATTGAAATGAAATAAATGTTTATAAATTTATATTGATTTTTTTATTATATTGATGAAATTAATATATTTTTTAGATTGATAGGTATATGTACCTATATATATATATATATATATATATATATATATATATATATATATATATATATATATATATATATATATATATATATATATATATATATATATATATATATATATATATATATATATATATATATATATATATATATATATATATATATATATATATATATCTACTTTAAGTATAAACTTCTCGACCAGAAATTACGATTTATATCTTATTTCATGGGAACGAGCAAATGAAGTATTTTATTTTTATTTTCATTTAATAGCTGGCTGATAGCGAGCCCAGCAATCGTATATCGTCCTTTTAAAGAGTGGATATATTCGAATTTCAAATCGAATTTTCGAAATGTCATTCCGCATTTAAGAGACGATTGATTGTGATTTTTTTCATTGTTTTTTGCTTAAATTTGTCTTTAATAAAGACATTTTATTTTGGTTTGCAAAAGGATACGCTTTGTTTTTGAGATGTGGATGAAGGGTGATCGTTCGCTAGCGATAAAGGGAACCCATTAAACCTACAGTATACCGTCGAAAGTGGTACTCATCCAAGAATACATCTCGTTTAAACAATAAGCATTTCCCAGTCCAGTCCGGGAAAACCTTCCAGCTATGTAAGTGGCTTTTATTATTTTTATTTTTTCATCAAAGTGTCATCCTTTAAACGAATTCTTTAAAAAAAGATTTTACAAAAAACCAATCAAATATTAACAATATTATACAATTTTATCTTATGTTTTGAACTCTTATAAATATCATATAGCCTTAAGTATAAACTTCTCGACCAGAAATTACGATTTATATCTTATTTCATGGGAACGAGCAAATGAAGTATTTTATTTTTATTTTCATTTAATAGCTGGCTGATAGCGCTATCAGCCAGCTATTAAATGAAAATAAAAATAAAATACTTCATTTGCTCGTTCCCATGAAATAAGATATAAATCGTAATTTCTGGTCGGGAAGTTTATACTTAAGGCTATATGATATTTACAAGAGTTCAAAACATAAGATAAAATTGTATAATATTGTTAATATTTGATTGGTTTTTTGTAAAATCTTTTTTTTTTAAGAATTCGTTTAAAGGATTATATGATAATTATACAATTTTATCTTATGTTTTGAACTTCTCGACCAGAAATTACGATTTATATCTTATTTCATGGGAACGAGCAAATGAAGTATTTTATTTTTATTTTCATTTAATAGCTGGCTGATAGCGAGCCCAGCAATCGTATATCGTCCTTTTAAAGAGTGGATATATATATATATATATATATATATATATATATATATATATATATATATATATATATATATATATATATATATATATATATAGGTATATATATATATATATATATATATATATATATATATATATATATATATATATATATATATATATATATATATATATATATATATATATATATATATATATATATATATATATATATATATATATATATATATATATATATATATATATATATATATATATATATATATATATATATATATATATATATATATATATATATATATATATATATTAATTAAATATATATATAATAAATGCTTGTTTAAACGAATATGTATTATAAATGTTAAGAAATCTCTATCAGTAATTATTTTAAAAAATCGGTTGTGTCACCCGAAGACTTTTTTCTGTTAAGTAGCCAGGGACTTAATTCATCTGAATATTAATTTCATAAATAAAATCTATCAGTCAATCAATGACTTTTTCGACTTTTTCGAATTTTCCATGTTATGTCATGGTGATGGTGAAACTTGGCAGTTGCTATTTAAATTGAATGCGTATACAAACTTTTGGGTCTTTGGTGCTGACCGTTGAGGAGTTCTTTCTTCGGAAGGCAACCCAGGGTACATCAGCCATGTCATGGTGGAACTTGAAAGTTGCTATTATAAATGAATGCGTATACGAAATTTTGGGTCTCTGCTGTTGACCGTTCAGGATTTCCCTCGTCGGGAGCCAATCCAGGGTACATCAGCCATGTCATGGTGGAACTTAGAAGTTGCTATCATAAATGAATGCGTACCTATAAAAAAATTTGGGTCACATCAACCCAGGGCCAACCCAGGGTACACATCAGCCATGTCATGGTTGAATTTAGAAGTTGCTATCATAAATGAGTGCGTATACAATTTTTTGGGTCCCTGCTGTTGACCGTTGAGAAGTTCCTTCGTCGGGAGCCAACCCAGGGTACATCAGCCATGTCATGGTGCAACTTGGAAATTGCTATCATAAATGAATATACGTATACAAAATTTTGGGTCTTTGCTGTTGACCGTTGAGGAGTTCCCTCGTCTGGAGCCAACCCTGGTGGAAGGATTTCAATCACAATCAGCTCATGCCATGACCAAATGATGTCTGCTTGCCAAATTTCAGCTCAATCGGATGAAGCGTTTCGGCGCTATCGTCAGAGAATACACACACACACACAGAAGTGCGTCTATAATACTTTCCTTGGACAGAAAAGTAATAATAGAACATTAGAAAATACGATTGTGTTGGTTACATTATGCAGGTTATATTAATATTTCTTGATAAAGTTTACGAAATGGTTCCAGTAACTGTAACAAAAAAAAAGAGTATTACAAAATACCAATGTTTATGTATTTATTACTAAAACTTCATAAAATAATTTACAAAATCATTAAGTATTGGTAATAATAATGATTTTTTTATAAGAAAAT
This sequence comes from Micropterix aruncella, assembly GCA_944548615.1. Taxonomy (NCBI): domain Eukaryota; kingdom Metazoa; phylum Arthropoda; class Insecta; order Lepidoptera; family Micropterigidae; genus Micropterix; species Micropterix aruncella. The sequence goes on from OX155975.1 coordinate 1,676,705, forward strand.
ACTAATGTTTATGAAGTTTGTACAAATATTTGTGATACAATTGACGAAATGGTTTTGTTAACTGTAACAATAAAAGGGTATTACAATATACCAATATGAATGTAGTTTATACTAATATTTCATAATAAAATCTACAAATTCATTATCGGTAATAATAATAATGAATTTTTTATAAGAAAATACCAATTTTTATGTAGGTTGTACAAATATTTATCATAACATTTACAAAATCATTATCAGTAATGATAACAAAGCCTAGAATATAAGAAAATAAGAATTAAATGTAGCTTCAACTAATATTTCATTATAACATTAACGAAACCGTTGTCCGTAATAATAACAAAGAATTGAATATTGGAAAATACCAGTATTTATGTTGGTTATACGAATATGTATAAATTTTTTTACGAAATGTTTAATCAATAATTATAACAAATAATAGAAAAGAATATACAAATTGTATTTGCTGGTTACACTAATTTTTCTTGATAAAATTAACGAAATGCTTTTGGTAACTATAACAAAAAATGGAGTATTACAAAATACCAATGTATATGTAAGTTATACTAATACTTCTTGATGAAATTTACGAAATGATTATCAGTACTTATAACAAATAAGGTACCTAATATTAAAATACGAATCTAATTTAGAATGCACTAATATTTCATAATAAAATTAACGAAATTATTATTGGTAATAATAGCAAAGAATAGTAAATTAGAAAATACAAATGTTGATATTGGTTATACGAATATGTATTATAAAATTTACCAAATCTTTATCAGTAATGAAAAACAATAACAGATATTAGAATATACGATTATATGTGTAGGTTACACTAATATTTCTTGATAAAATTTACGAAAATATTTCGGTAATAGTAACAAACATAGAGTATTATAAAATACCAATATTTATGTAGTTTATAATAATATTTATGATTAAATATACGAAATCATTATCAGTGACGTTAAAAAAAAATAATATTGAGAAATACGTAGCTTGCACTAAAATTTCATGACTTTAACGTTGTGTACAAATTAATATTTAGTTATATGTGGGACCAAATTATTCCAAATGTATGTATAACAAATAAAATGTCTTAATTATGCGACATTATTTGTACAATTATTAACCTTTTGTGTCAATTTTTTATACAGATAATATATATGAAAATTGTTTGTAATTTTTAATTGTATGATTTCGTAATTTGGACAAATAATTATTATAACATTAACACCGTTTATCTATTATTACTACGAAATTAAAGGTTTTTTATATATTACGAAATACATTTGTAATTTTCAATTATATGATTTCGTAACTTCAACAGTAGCATATAGTAAAACTAACAATGTTTGTCAGTTGTTTATACAAAGTTCAAGGTTTCGTAAAAACAACAAAATTTTGTTTGTAATACCAACAACAAATTGTTTAATTTTAAAGTATTTTTATTGGTCTTTTACTTAAGTAATACTGACTAAGACATTTTGTTAAAACTATCGGAAGCATTTGTAAATTTTATCAAACTTCATACTGTTAGTTCAACTTAAACCCGTTTCGTAAAACTAATCAATCGATTTTGTAACTGGTTTAGTATTACTAATTATTGATTAATTTTATGAATAATTATTTAACCAAATGAGGTTTTGTAAAATCAATGAAACCATTTCTCTCCGTGCATTCACCGTCGATTCAGGGCTCGTAGAACGTGTGCCCCTAAGTTTGTCTTTAATTTCAGGAAACAAAAAGAAGTCACAATGTTCGATTGGGCTGTATGTCAGATGCGTCAACAGTTCTACATTTTAAGCCTTCAAACACGCTTCCGTTTCCTTAGCGGAATGTGCGGACGCATGCGTTATCGTGGTAAAAGATGACATTGCTTCAACGCCTTTCGCGAACTTTTTCTAAGACTCTGGTCAAGCAAGTGTTGACGGACTCTGGCCTGCGGGCCAGTCTCCTCCAGGAGCAGCAGTGAATACATATGACGCGATCGGCCCAGAACTAAGTGCGATTCACGCCCGCCCGCGTATCCATCTACACGGGGAGCTAATGAACCCAGTGCAGTTGGGCTATTATGACCGACGTGTTAGGGTCGGCCCAAGTCACAGGTCAGCACCCATCCGGTAGCACCCAACCTTCACGTGCGTCGTCGTGGAGATGATTACGTCCATGTCTACGATATGGGGCTTCGTTGCCAAATGCCAATTGAAGTCCCTAGGACCCTCTCTAATTGAAGTCGCACCAAAAATGAAAAAAAAAACATAGCGGGTTTTTTTTTCGAGTTAAATTCATTGTAATTCTGACACACAATTTTCAAAACGACGTCACAATAAAACACAAGTAACAAACTTGCAAGTCAAAAAGGAACATGTTCTCAGAGAGTTTATTTTCACACTTTGTAATTAACTTTCTATTTCTTTTATTATAAGTGGCCAGATCCAGAGACTTTCAGTATACCCCACGTAATATAAATAGAATACAGGTAAGGCGACGTTCAAGTATTACGTAACGCAATTTGGGGGAAAGGGGGGTATTGTAAAACAAGGGCGGGAGGGGGGCTCAAACATTGCGTTATGTAACATTGTCTTATTTTTTATTTTAAGAGTTTATTAGTTTAAAAAAATCGGTTGTCTGCAAAGTCGGTTTACTGACGATAGTTGAACGTGACAACGTCATAAGAAAATACTGATGGAATGGTTGCATTTGAAGTAGTTTCATTTAAGATTCTGATGTTGTTTATTACAAACACCCACAAATATATGCTTTTATACTCACCGATTCGACTACAACATGTAAATATATTATTGTATAGCAGTATAATTGTATAATTGTTTATTGTTTAAAGTTTATTGTGTTTTTTAATTTAAAAGTTTGAAATCTCAAACTGTTAAATAACGGTTTGAGAAGCGTTTGAGCACGCTGCGCTATCTAGCGGTAGGTAATACGTCGTAAATAAACAATATCAGCGATATTTTACCAACCGCTAGATAGCGCATCGTAATGATAGCTTTTCATACTTTTTTTTTTTTTAATAAAAGTTGCTTACTTTGTTGCACTTCGTTGTACCCACAAGAAAATTGTCCGTTCAGTAATAACATTCCGTATATCCAGAATACATATAAAATTATGTCAAGAATTTAAATCAATCTAGTGATTTTCATTCGTACTATTTTAGACTGAGGTTAGTAAATAATTCTTGTCGCAACCGGTAGATGGCAGCATTTATATTGAATAATAAATATAATAAATGGAACGCCTCAGAGCGAGGTAACGCCTCATGAGTCATGTTTTTTCGTGCGTGCAGCCGGCCCATCGAATTATAAGACGTTGTCACGTCAAAAAAGCTAAAATAGGAGAATGCATGAGAAGAACAATGGTGGATGAAGCCAAAAATGTATGTAAGGACAGGGCCCAGTCCGGAAAACGGCATAATTTAATGTAAGATTAGTAGCAAAAGTTTAGGACAAATTTGAGCCCATTTTAACATAATTTAAACTTAAGCAAATGTTTATTACATTCTTTCTACTGTTAGTGCTACTTATCCGGTCTGTTTCGATTATTTCATGTTATATCTTTTTTATGATATTTCAGATCATTCAATGAATATAACGAATTATTATTTGATATGATTTAGATATTTATTAATGAGTAATTACAAATTTAGCGAATAGGTAAATTTGACAATTTGTTACAATAACAGGTAATTGTGAGAGACGTAATGTTATGCATTATCACCATAATAGTACCACCATAATTCGGACAATAAATATTTCTAAATTTCTAAATTTATTTTTTTTATTGTATGTGTGAATGTTTATTAAATAACAATATGAATAAATACAATAAACAATACACGCACGTGTTAGAAACTTCTTGTTTTATTTATTACTAAATGACCCGTGCCCACTTCGTTGGGCGGTAAAACTTTTTACCTGTGATGAAATTATAAGTGTGGTTCGGTTAGTACTGAGTGCTGTGATTTATTTCCTAACTGCCAAAAGAAAGGTTTATATTTTTTCATGCATATGTATGTATGTATTTGCATGCCAATTTGACTATAATACCGTTATTTGTGAGTGTCTTCTTGTGAGTGTCTTATTTGTGAGCGTATTATCTTTTTAACTATTTATGCAGTAAAAGGGAAATTATATGCAGTAAAAGGGAAAAGTCTTTTGTTTTAAACACTTGAGACGATAAATTTACTTATTTTGATAAGAATTCATAATTGTTGATAATATGACCAATAATGATATGATAACATGACCTAACGAATTAAATTATTTTTTAAATTTAAAATACTACTTTTTGTGACTTAAATATAAAAGTAAGACACAAGCTGGCGCAGACTTTTTTGTAGGCATTATCAAGCTCTACAACTTTTCTCCAGAACTTAATCATACATCTTTCATCGTTAAGGCAGCGTTAGTTAGAAACGTTTTCGTTCGACCGTTTTTCCTCCGACTTACTTTGCAAATCCGACTACCACAAAAAAGTCTTTTTATATTTCGGATTAATATATAGCCTATGACACTCACAAATAACGTGGCTTTCTATTGGTAAAATAATTTTCAAAATCGGTTCAGTAGATCCAGAGATTACTTCCTAAAACGTCACAAACTTTACCTTTTTATAATATTTGTATAGATGACCGCAAACGCGATTAACACAATAACAAAGGTATTTTAGCGACATTTCGGTACTTTGCGAAACATAATTGTGACTTTCAGGTAAAAATGGTGACTTGGGTGTTATGTAACGTTTTAGGGAGGGGTAGGGGGGATACAGAAAAACGTTACGGCGCGTTACATGGGCGGTCGGGGGGAAAGAGGGTAAAAAATCTTCAAAAATTGCGTTACGTACATGTAGTTGAACACCCCCTAATCACGTTATTAATAGTTAGGTGGGAAAATGGTGTATATAAAGCAATAACGTATTATGAATCATTGCACATTATTATTTATAATACATAATATGGCATAATGTAATTTAAGTTTATTCACGATGTTTATTCCGAGCAGCCGCCAGCTCAGACGGACGCCTCGCAGAAAGTTCCGCGAAGAGCCATCAAATTGAGCGCGATGTTATGGCCGGAGTTATGGGGGTCCTTGTAAAAATGGGAAGCGCAAGCCGCCTGTACGCAACAATGTTCAATCTAAATTTTACGATGGATTATGTCGTCCGGCCGAAGAGTCGCGGTAACCGCAAAACCAAACGTGCGGTTAACAGTCCCACGCGACACGCGGATAGCGCGACCGTTGCTGCGGCTGGCAACGCTTGCACTAAGCGATGGAAAACATTTTACAAATGATCAAAAAGAGTTATTTAATACTTAGTTGAGTATTTCGCATAGTATATTAATCATCATCATCATCATCAGCCGGTAGACGTCCACTGTTGGACATAGGCCTCCTCCATAGAATGCCATAATGCCATGAAGAGCGGTCTTGAGCCGCCTCCATCTACCTACTTCCTGCGACCTTGGCTATGTCACCACTGTTGGACATGGGCCTCCCCCATAGAATGCCATGACGAGCGGTTTTGAGCCGCTTCCATCTACCTACTTCCTGCGACCTTGGCTATGTCACCACTGTTGGACATAGGCCTCCCCATAGAATGCCATGACGAGCGGTCTTAAGCCGCCTCCATCTACCTACTTCCTGCGACCTTGGCTATGTCACAGCTGTTGGACATAGGCCTCCCCCATAGAATGCAACGACGAGCGGTCTTGAGCCGCCTCCATCTACCTACTTCCTGCGACCTTGGCTATGTCACTACTGTTGGACATAGGCCTCCTCCATAGAATGCCATGACGAGCGGTCTTGAACCGCCTCCATCTACCTACTTCCTGCGACCTTGGCTATGTCATTACTGTTGCACATAGGCCTCCCCCATAGAATGCCATGACGAGCGGTCTTAAGCCGCCTCCATCTACCTACTTCCTGTGATCTTGGCTATGTCATCGGTCCATCTTGTGGGGTGGCATCCCACACAACATCTGCCGGTTCATGGTCGCCATTCGAGAACCTTTTCCCCTAAAGGTTTTCGGTTCTGCGAGCTATATGACCTGCCAATTGCCACTTCAATTTGGTAATTTTACGACCTATATCAGTGACCTAAACTTGGTTTTATTGCTTATTTCCTCATTTCGGATCCTATCACGCATTGAAACTCCAATCATTGCTCTCTTTTTTAGTTATATTACATTGATAAGTGTGCGCACAATTCACCATTTACAACTAACATAGCTGACTCTACCTTGTTACGGGCTTCAGTCTAGTTAGGCAGACTTTGTATATACACTTTTCAAGCATTTCATTACCGAAGTAAATTTATTGTTATTCTTATTTTTATTCGTATATATTCCTCCACGTTGCGAGACCCCTTATTTTGTGCAAGTTTTATGCAATTGTCGGGGTTTGATTGGTTGTGGGTTCGCTTTTCGTTTACCGTGTGTTTTCGCTTTATACTTATCCGCTCAGCGGCCGTGCATCCGATCTCGTAAAACCCCATTTTAGTACCCACAACGAGACGAACATTGACGCTTTTTAACTCCACACTGGTATGGTAGTAACTTTGACACTTTTGTTTGGCTGTAGTCCCGATACAGTTGCTAGACGACGATTTCGCGGTGTTTTTCATATTACTTTCCCGGCCCACTGATCGACCAGGAGGGAAAGTATTGTAAATATGAAGAAAAAACAAAAGAACCTAAAGAAAAAAATCGATATGAAGACGGAAATATCCATTTTGAGCCCCCCGAGACGATTAAGACCATTTCCAGATTGAAGTATGTATATGTGTGCGTATACTCGTATATTCCTGCACGATTTCGCCCAAACTCATTTTAACATGAATTTAAATATTTTTATTTTTTCACTTTATTTTAATTTCTAGAATTAGGATTATATTCCTGTATTTTTAACCAATTATTATAACTTACACATTTTTATGTGTACATCATTTTTTTATTATGATTGATGTCCTCCTCATCGTGATCCGACGACGGCAACCTCTTGGTTGACATGACTTCTTACAAGTCCGGTCCGATGTTCAAAAACTAGAGGTCATCTGCGCGTGAATAGTTTACAGTGAGTAAGCGGTTGCGCTGCTGCAGACTCACTCTCTCGTCCCTGCAATCCGTGCGCAAATGGAGCGGAGATCCGCCACGATTGGAGGAAAGAGGGATGCAGTTTCTGGCCGCCGGGTTTTAGCCCTCAACCGGACGCCCTCGGCCTTCCACGATGCCGTGCTGTATCGCCACTTCCGCCAACATCCGTCGCTTATAAGCTGTCGAGTTGCCTTCTTCGCCGGGCCAGTCTTCGTACACTATGCAGGAGGTATCCGCAATCAGAGCTGTCCACCGAAGCGTGCAGGCCCCCCTCGACCAGGTTTAGCCCACGAGCCGACGTGGTTTACCGCGGTGTGGCTGCTGCGTGTACAACAGCTACTTGGAGCCACTGGTGAGAGATTTGTAGAACGCCTGTGGACCAGTGTGGTTCTCCACCCTCCGCAACGAGAGCCGGCTGAAGTAACCTGAAAGGTGCTACCACTAGACGCTCTACTACACTACAATTATGATTATGCTATAGTCAACAAATTTTAAATCTTTCATCTCCTCTTGTTTTTATTTCCGCCACTGCTTGCCGGTTACAGAAAATAAACAATGACCATAGCCACAGTTGGCTGCAGTGCTGCCATATATGCCATATATCTCGTGTTATTCTGTTTCTTTGATGTTGTCTAAAATTATGTGTTTTTTAACTGATTGTGACCGAAATATAATGTTAGCTACAACGCTTCCTAAATACTTACGACAAATAAACAGCTGATTCTTAAAAAAGAATAACATGGCCTGCAATTAAAATTGATTTGAAGTTATACATCTCAAACCCAAGTTATCTAAGTTAAAAGTAGCCAGTATGAAAAACAGCAACTACATAGGTAAGGACCCAATATAATACTTTTTTTTTATTATTCAGAGAAAAAATACATTAGTTTAAATATGAAAATCTCGCCAAACTGGTATACAGTTTAATGGCGAGACAAACTCTTATTTTTCTAGTCTTACACTTCTAATTTTGTGATACAAAAAGACATTAATAATATAAAAAACAATGCACAGCAGTATTACTACTGGTCTTACTACAGGCTTAAATTAGGCCAGTATTACTACAAGCTTAAATTATAGAAACGTATAACAAATTTACTTATGACCACTAATTTCACTATAAACGTCCAGCAGGTAGCTTTTTAATCTCTTTTTAAACATCTGTTTGCTCAGGCTTACACAGTCTTCCTCAGATACAATAGTATTAAAGATTCTTGGAATGAGGTACTTTAACGTCCTTTCACCATAGTAGTTGTTCGCTCTTGGTTCTTCAAATCTTTTACGGACTCTTTTTCTAACATTCCTATTGTACTGTATTGGTATTTTAAATTCTGAATTTCTAAAGTGCTCCATTGCTAGTTTAAAACAACAAGTTATAGTTCTTTTTACATTGTGTTAACACATTTTTATTTACTAAAAGATTTATTATTCTACGTTGCAAATTAAATATTTTATCTATATATGTGCGAAAAGTACGACCAAATGAATTGAGAGCATGATATACTAAGCGTAATGTTGGTTTATATTCGAAGCGTTCAGGTTACTTTATTCGCGAATAAAACCAATATTGCAAACAATTTTCGGCAAAAAGTGATACGTTTTGTTTTCGTACTTGGTAATTGGCACGACGGACACGTACCTACTGCGAGCAAATCAGAAGTAAAAGTATTTTAAGGGAGTCTTATTGGTCAAAGCCGAATTCTTTAGCAGTGGCCTGTTTATTATCGCCAATGTATGCATATATAAGGACATGTTCAGGACATTATTGAAAAACCATTTAAGTACATCTTCAGAGTCTGTTTTGATTAACACTTTTCCCAAAAGGAATAAAGTTTAGTTTACCTTCAGTTTTAAAAACAAACATAAATTTAGTGGTATTATACCACCTCGAAAATATCTCAATTATAAAGTATAAAGGTTGAGTTTTTATTAACTGGCATCCTTCAAGGGTGTGAATCAGTACGAGCAAAATAGTAACTTTTGATAAGAAATTTTGGTTTTTTATTTTTTTTATTTGAAGTAGTTGACTGTTTAATAGATGGTTGACAAGCATTTGAGCACGCTGTGCTATCTATCGGTAGGTAGAATGTCGCAAATAAACAAAGTTAGCGAAATTTTACTTACCGCTAGATAGCGCATCATGCACAGCGCTTTTATACAATTAAAAAAACATTTTTTTTTGTTTTTCCCACATTATTTTATCAAAAGTTGCTCACTTGCTCGTACTGATTCACCTCTCTTCAAGGATGCCCGTTAATTAAAACTCAGCCTGTTTACAATAAAATTATTAGATGAAATTATGGATAATTAGTCAATAGTAGATATATTCTTTAAATGTACTTTTATTTAGGTCTTATTTGTAAAACTTCTAAATACTATGAGAATTAGATAGAACTTATTTGTTTCACATTTTAAAATAAAACATACAACTGGTGGACTTAGTGCTTGAATAACAATCTCTTACAGCCAACCTTCGTGGAAGTGAAAAAAATAGTTGCCAGTAGAGTAAAATAAACAAAAAACTTAGTGATTAACACAAAGTAAACAAATTACTAAAAACACATTATTAAAAAAAACATTAAAAACACGCTTTTATAAATGCACGTAAAAACCACATCATCAGAACTTGAAACCTAATCGTGGTCAAAGTCCATTCCAAGACTTTTATAACAAGTCCAAACACAGCTATGATACGATGTTCCATCATGAAGTTCCAGTTCATATCTTCCGACTCCATCATCAGATCAGTTCGACAGTACCATATTATTGTATTGTCATCAGAACTACATACAGCTGGCAATTTTCATGACGCTACGATCCTTGGAAGATGGTTAAATTTGTTACCTTAGATTCCATTACATAGTTAGTTACATACAGGTCGACCTAATAAAAGCGTGTTAAAATATTTCTGATTTAGGGAATATCCACAAGGAGCGGAGGACAGGAGAGGATGGTATGACTAGGCACTAAGGGATATGAAATGCTTTTTCAGAGACACCTGAATAGTAGATACTGTTGGTGCATTTCGATATTAAACGGGAGCTGGTTCTATAGTCTAGTTGGCATAAACAATAAAGGAATATGTAAAAACAGAAGATTTTTTGAGTAGGAACCGCAATTTCCCTATCCTGACTGGAACGGAGTGGACGACCATGACTTCCTAATTGAGTGAATTTAGTCACTGAAGCCATCGTCGACAAATTGCGGCGGTTGCAAAATGTGTGCATTAGATAAATCTACATTGTGAAATAAAACGATCCTGTCTCTGAGTATAGAAGCAGACTTCGTTGGCTTCAAATGCGTGAACGTAGAAACCTCCATATTCTTTACCTACTTTATAAGACCCTCAACAATCCCACCGCTCCCTCCTACCTAACCGATGAATTCAACCACTTAGGAAGTCATGGTCAACCACTCCGTTCCAGTCATGATAGTAAGATCGAATCCTAATCATAATTTCAAATCGAAGACTATCGCGGTTGTTTGACCTTATAAATAGGATAGAAACGAATTTACCGCGTGAAATTTGTAGCGCCCGACGTTTCGGTGACGTTGCAGCCGCCGTTGTCCAGGGCAGACTGAAAGAGCTGTCAATCCGTTGTTTGGCGGGTAGGACGCATACTGCATCACTATCCTGTCCCGGACAGGATACAGTGAGTGTTGTGTGCAAGATAGATTTTCGAAATTCGCGCGCTCCGAGCTTGGTCCCCACCACCGTTATAACCTACGCAGTGGCGGCAGCGGTATTATTTTAAATGTATTCTTTAAAAAGCGGATTATTTTACAAAATTAATGTGCATTTATAAATGTATTCTTCAATGTTGTTTTTAATTTACCATCTTTACAGATACCGCTGTCTGAGGATATGGATCTATATTAAAAACATTGGACTTTCTTCTATTTTAAATGCATTCTTAAATATTTTTTTCTTTTTAATACCGTCTTTACAGCCACTGCGGTCTGAGGATTGAGACCTTAAAATAAACCAAAAAGTTTGAGATTTTGTAATTAGGTACTTCGAATTAATAAAGTAGACATTTAAACGCATTCTAAAATGTTTTTTTCCACTTAAGAGGCCGTACACGAAATTTTGCGCATTTCGTGAATTTACGTAATTTTGCAGAGGTGAATTTAAGGTTAAAATACTGTATTTCTATAAGTTTTATTGCACAACATAAAAGATCATTTATATTATTGTCTAATGAGTGAGCTACTTTTTTGAAAATTATTATAAAATTTTGATTAATTGACCTTAAACCGGCGACTGTTTGTGAATTTTTGCTGTAAGAGGTTTAGAATATAACATATTTACGAATCGTTTTGACATCTAAACGGTATAAAAAAATACAATGTATTGTTGTGAAAATCTTCTATATAATAAGTGAATCACTTTTTACTACTTTCATATAAAATTGTTGATAAAAAAAATATTTAACTTTGTAAATTTTTTTATAAAATGGGCGAAGAATTGCTTATGATTTTGGCCTTTTAAAACTCTCGTTCATAAAATAAAAACAACAGAAATAAACTTTAGTTCAATATCAATCCATTTCCTCAAAAAAAAATGCAAAACATTAATTAAATTGGCAATAAAGTCTTTTAAAACAATCTAATTCTCGCGTTATGATACTCGCCTATGATACGATTCACGCCTCAAGTCAGCTAGTCCCCGCCGAGCGCTTTCAGAGGGTGGACGTATCTCTTTGGCTCCGAAAATCCTACCTACCTATAGTTATATTATACCATTGATTATAGAGGTATCACGGCCCACATCGATTTCGTACACGGCCTCTTAACCGTCTTCAAACATTACAAACGCTGGATTCACGATTCTTCACCATTTTCCGCAAATTCGATTGATTACGTAATATTGGGGGGGGGGGGGGGGTTAGGCCGCTGATTACGTTTGTTGACATGGGGGAGGGGGGGGGGGGGTCGAAAATTCCAAAAACGTGATTACTTAATATGTGGACGGCCCCTTATACATTTTATTTTTAATATACGATGTGTTGTGCTGGCACTTTCGCGTGTATCCTCCCCCCTTAACGATTCGTTCAGTTGCGATCGGCTCTCGAATGAGACCCGATTCTAATTATTCCGGGTTCGAATTCGCAGCCGCTTCAGAATGCCGGCTATGCAAGATCACGGGTGCGTCGACCATTGTTAAGAAATGGACCTCTTTTTGTATTGTACCACTCTGGGCATAGTTCACATATCGGCCCGGAACGAGCAACGCCACTAGATTGCTAATGGGGTATGTCGAAGAGAAAATGCGTTCTTCCTCTTCCTTTAGCGTCTTGTCCAATGCAGGCCCAAAAGATGGTGGAAAGAATTTATCTGATTCTTCCGAGCGATTGCTGGGTCTGTAGCTAGTACTGTCTCTTGCAGATCAAAACATACTGGGTCCTTACCTATAAAGTTGCTGTTCTATAACGAAAATATAAGGCCAAAAAAATTGTATGAAAAAAATATATATTTAACTAATAGAAATATTGACCCCTATTATCTATGCAGATTCGTCATTTTAATGGGAGTTGCTTAATTTCTCTGTTGTAAAACTCTCGTGGACAGGAACCAATGAATGATTTCAATGTGATCATTGCACAGTTATTTTTTTAATGATCGATATAGTAGTTCCATAGTTATAGTACTTTTTGTCGAGCGCGGCGACATTGCAAAGAAATTCCAATAAATTGCCGCGGTCTGCGATGAAATTATGCCGCTACTCGAAGGGTGAACAGTTTTGTGTATGAAAAATTTCCATATTGTAGCGCAAAGCTTATGGTTCTCAAAGGGTTATGCTTATCCAGGCAGACTATGGCGCGAGTATATTTCTAATACAAATTTTGAGAAATAAACTTTTAAGTACTTACTACGTTTTACTTCACACGGTCATAATTTGTCATCAGAAACCCACCTGGAAAGAGGAAATAAATTACTTTAATTAAGGTTAATATCGAATTCCCTTGTATCATACATATTAATTAATTTTCTTATTATCTATCTGTAAAATTATTATTATTATTATTCATTTTCAAAATTTAAAAATGAAAAGTAGCCAGTAAATATTTTCCCATGCAAAAAATCATTTTTATTTTAAAAAAAAAAAATATTTTTTATTAAACAACTAGTCGATAGGAATTCCTACACCTGGTAGAGTCAAAATTAACCAAATAAACTACTCGAATATCTATACAAACCAAAATTAGAAATTTTACTATTAGAATACGTAGACGTTCGTCAGATATACGCTAAGGTAGTCCTTCTCTACTACTATAATCATACTACTTCTATATTCTATATAACCAGTGCAGCCCGAGTATAAAACATGAGGCAGCGAAAGTTCCATTATCTAACCTAACCCCTTCTCTCCCTTGATTGCTACAGGGGGGCTGCCGACAAAATACACAGCATGAAGCACTGCTAGGTAATGTGCTTCTTTTATTTATTCTTCCGTATATTATCCTTTCTTTGCCTTTTTGCGCGGAACTTTAAAATCGCTTCGTCTGATGTATGGCGGCTAGACTGCAACTTACAAATAGTGCTGTGAAAGTACATAAGTGTCAGTTTTATATTACCGTCCCATACGGAAATAATAAGGAGAAGTATGTCATTGTACCTTGGCAGTCCGGCCGCCTAAAATGGATGACGACCGCCATGTTCATGTAGATTTCTTTCACCGATCGGCACCCAAAGGTATATAAAATTATATATTCATTTTATTGTTTATTTATTTGGGTAAAGTAACAACAATAACTTTTAATTGGCTATGGAATTCTTCAAAAGATATGTTTTATACCTATTAAATTGGCCATATGAAATAATTTGATACGTTATTTAGATTATATAATATAATATATCAATATAATAATATTTACATCTAATATTATATACGATACTAGCTGACCCGTGCCCACTTCGTTGGGCGGTAAAACTTATTACTAGTGATGAAATTATGAGTGTGGTTAGGTTAGTACTGAGTGCTATGATTTATTTCCTGACTGCCAAAAGAAGGGTTATATTTTTACTGCATATGTATGTATGTATTTGCATTCCAATTTGACTATAATACCGTTATTTGTGAGTGTCTTCTTGTGAGTGTCTTATTTGTGAGCGTCTTATCTTTTTAACCTTTTATGCAGTAAAAGGGAAATTATATGCAGTAAAAAGTAAAAGTCTTTTGTTTTAAACACTTGAGATGATAAATTTACTTATTTTGATATGATTTCATAATTGTTGATAATATGACCAATAAACATGACCTAACGATTTAAATTATTTTTTTAATAATATAAAATACTACCTTTTGTGACTTAAATATAAAAGTTAGACCTATGCTATCGCTGACTCATTTGTAGGCATTAATTATCAAGCTCTACAACTTTTCTCTAGAATTTAATTATATGTCTCTCATCGTGAAGGCAGCGTTAGTTACAAACCTTTTCGTTCAACCGTTTTTTCTCCGATTTACTTTGCAAATCCGACTACCACGAAAAAGTCTTTTGATTTTTCGGATTAATATATAGCCTATGACACTCACAAATAATGTGGTCTTCTATTGGTAAGAGAATTTTCAAAATCGGTTCAGTAGATCCAGAGATTACGTCATACAACCTCACAAACTTTACCTCTTTATAATATTAGTATAGATTATTGTAAAATTGCATCGTCAGCAAGCATAGTTTACCTACAAATATACAAATATTTAATTACATGAATAGCGATACAAATATATTATTATTAGTTAAACTTTAAGGAACACATTAGACAACTATCTATAACTTCTTTCAAGCTTCTAGGGATTGAAGCAGTTGGATTGCCGTATCACAATGATACGGCAATCCAAATGCTTCAATAATATTTGGGTTATGCGCACGTTGTACAACTCAATTGTTATAAGTCGAATGGAAACGAACGCAGCTATTTGGAATCCGCATAAAGATACACATACCCGCATGCTGGAAAAGGTACAAAAGCGTTTTTTGAGGATTTTGTACTTTAAGCAGTACGGATATTATACATTTTTGTAACCGACTGCATTTATCACAGGCATAGTTGGCTGTATTCCTCTCTACCTCAGAAGAGAAATGCTGACAATGTCTTATGTTTTTAATCTGATTCGAGGTAAAACTGATAACCCTAGCTTACTAGCTAGGGTGGATATTTTCGTACCTAATAATTGTCTTTGTGCTCGATTGCACCATATTTTCGCGCACTTACCTTACGAGGTGAAACTTGTTGACGCGTGGTTTGCGGCGCTTAAATGACATTAACTGAAAGGCATTGATATTTTTACAGCCAACCCTCATTCGTTTAAATTACATGAAATCAATTTATTTATTCCTTTATGATAGCTGGTATTTTAAATGATATTCTATTTTTATAGCATTTTTATAAATGTTACTTTTCAATGCTTTTGGTTTTTCTGTAATGTTGATTAGTAATAAGCGAATAAACAAATAAATAAATAAATTCATTATTATGGCATAAAAGAAAAAAATATTAAAGAAAACCCATCGCTCAGAAGGATTCGTCCTTCCTCAATTAAAAAATATGAAATAATCGCGAAGTTGTTGAATTATTTTTATACATATCCTATTATAAGTTAATAATTAGTTACAGTTGCAATTGTCGCTGTTGCTTCAAGGATGGATCACACTGCCTATTTGAAACTTATTTCGCTACTGCTATAAATGTCATGCTCTGTGAATTTGTTATTATAAGTACGTGATAACCGATTAAGCAATGACTTGCATGTGTAACTAAAATGTCATAATTTTAAATCACAAATTTGATGCTTCTTTTATTGAGAAAATATTTCGTGAGAGAATATACGTTAAAAACCAAAATATTCGGATAATCCAGATTCTCATTTCAAATATCAAATAATCAAATCTCATTTCAAATAAATCCAGATTCTCATTTCAAATATTTCAAGACGTCTGTAACGGACCTTAAGTCCATTACATGCGATCAACAAATGCATCGATTTCCAGTGAAATCCACAGACACAATTCAATTATTATTTTGACTCGTGCAGCTATGAATCAGCACGATGAAACAATACTTTTA
Organism: Micropterix aruncella; assembly: GCA_944548615.1. Taxonomy (NCBI): domain Eukaryota; kingdom Metazoa; phylum Arthropoda; class Insecta; order Lepidoptera; family Micropterigidae; genus Micropterix; species Micropterix aruncella. The sequence goes on from OX155975.1 coordinate 1,692,891, forward strand.
CTCGGAATATTTTGGATTGCATCATTTCACGGCCTATATAAACCGGCGAAAAAGCAACCAAATTATCATTCCTCGAGTGGTCATGTCTCCAGATAACTACGGCACACTTGGGTGTCCCGGCTTCTCGGTCACATGTCATTCCCTGAGTGATCACCTTCCCCCAAGGTTGCGACGGCATTCGGCACTCTCTCTCACGAGTTAGGTCAACGAATCCGGCTCCATGGTTTCCTTTCCTCGTTCTCCCGGAGTCTCGAAGCATCAGTCTGTAATCCCACAGACTCGAGCCGTGCCCAGTACAAGATACTAGGAGCACACGCACAATCCTCATCCACTATTCCCACATAACCTCCGTCGCGCAACCCTCGTTACTCGATGAAATAATCCGGGCACTCGTTACTTCGGCAAGCGTTATAACTGGCAATATTCAAACCTTTCGATCAATAAATTCCTTCTACTTCATTCAAAATCGCCTTTCAATACGGAGATAACTCGTAAGTTGATACCACCACCTCACACCGATTTGGAGTCTTGTGAGGAGTGGTCCCTCACACGTCTTCGTTGGTTTACTAGTACCTTATAGTCCAAGCATATGGGGCTTTTCTGAGAAACAAAAAACCCGGAATATTTTTCTCGGCGGTTTTATATGTTTATATTTCAACATTGCGACCTCGGCAGAGGTGAGCTACCTTCAGGAATCGCGAAAACCGCAAAATGCATTTAATTTAGTTTTTCATTTAAAGGAAAACGCAGAAAATGGCATTTTGAAAATGCGGTAAAGCCGCACGGTAACGTGACAAAAAACTACCATTTTTAGGCGCGCTTTAGCGGCGGCCTGGTACATCGGAGGAATTAAGTTTGTAAATATGAATTGTAGGAAATTTTGTCTACTCTAATCTTGTGCTGAATAGTCGTTATAAAAAATGCTTTATTCGTGAATTATAAGCGAAAAACTAAAACAAATACATTTTTCTGCGGTTTATCGTGATTCCTAAAGTTAGCTCACCTCTGACAAGGTCACAAAGTTAAAAATCGGATTCAGCGCCCAAAAATACAATTACATTGAGATACTATAAATATAATAGAAAACGAATTTACCGCGTGAAATTTGTAGCACCCGACGTTTCGGTGACGTTGCAGCCGCCGTTGTCCAGGGTAGACTGAACGGCTGTTTTGATTTTGAGCTGAGCTGAGCTGATTTTGAAAATCCGTCTTGCACATAACACTCACTGTATCCTGTTTTACGTCTTTGCGTTCGACGTTCGGCGGCGGGAACATTTTAAGAAGAGGATTCCACGTAGAAGAGAGTTTATAACCGTCGTCTCTGTTAAAGTTCGGGGTTCTTCTTATTTCAATAGCTTCCCGGATCATGCGAGGAAAGTAGAATTGTTCTTTGCATAGCACAATGGGATTTTGAAACTGCATCCAGTGGTTACTTCCTCTATCCAATATATGTTCGGATTTTCAAAATTCCCGCGCTCCGAGCCCGGCCCCCCACCACCGTTATAACCTACGCAGTGGCGGAAGCGGTACGCGGCCTACCCGCAAAACAACGGATTGACAGCTCTTCAGTCTACCCTGGACAACGGCGGCTGCAACGTCAACGAAACGTCGGGTGCTACAAATTTCAAGCGGTAAATTCGTTTTCTATCCTATTTATAATGTCAAACAACCGCGATAGTCTTCAATTTTACATTGAGATACGTTGAGAGAAATACAAATACGTTGAGAAAAATACTTCCGGAATTTTTACCTGGAAACGACAAGTTTAGATCTCGTATGCTTGTACTATTATTGTTGTTATATTGTTCATTGTTCTTTGTTCACTCGAAGTGACAAAGTTCAAAAGCCAAAGCCGTTGTCGCCAACTAGACGCATAAATATATTAATTATGATACATACAATTAAATTAATGCTAATAAATTATAATTGACAGAGAGTTCACTTATCTCTCGCGAGCTTAATAATATATCCATATAGCGAACAGAGAATTGATATGCTAAATTATGGGTCCTACAGAGGTGACTTAAAGGGGATTTGCCCGTATACCTCTTGAAAGGAGCGAAACTTTAAGGACGGTAAAGTTTCCTCAAGCGATGATTAGGGAGGAATTATATAGAGAATAGAGCGACTTCTGAGCTAATGGGGAGCTACTCAATAAACTGTAAAGGAATCAAACGCGTGCATTCGTTTACTTACTGAAGAAGTTTGATCACATATCGATTTTTCAGAGGCAAATGGAGTGACTCGCCATTAGACGATGTCGGGATTTTCACACGTTTATCCCACTCTATCGTATACTTTAGTAAAACATGCCTTTTTATTTGAATAATCTTTTGTCGGCGTTTTCATCCCATGGCCTTCAATTACGCTCCCAAGGACTTATTTTACAGGCAGTATTCATCAGCTTTCATGTTCGAGTAATTTTCATTGCAGACTTTGACCATGAGACAACTTAACATTTGGACAGTTTAGGTACGCTATGATACTCGGGATGACATAACGATTCTAACAATATCTCGCACTTCTAAATCGGTTTAAGCGTTTGGAATTTATGGTGGAATAGTGAATCAGGATTTAATTTTTCCGAGCATTATTGCGTAGTTTCATCATTTTCCATAATGTTGTATTGAAATAAATTCGTAAGAACCAAAAACGGTTATTAAAAAATCGGTAATATTTTGTGGAGTGTAATAATTAATGAATTTGTATAATTTAATTTGCTAAATCTATGTTCCAAATATTTTTCTTAGTTACTAGGACTACCGGATCTATTCATGACGGCCGCGAAGAGAAAGAACGAAAAAAAAAATACGTGTGGCACTCGGGGACTGCCGCGGTAAAGCTATTGCATAGCATTTTTAACAACTTATGCAATTATAATTATTTTTTATTTTTTTTTCTGATATCAGATAACTGCGCTCTATAGGAAAACGTTGAAAGTATTCTGAATCATTTGCGGCTGCGGAAGCAAATGATTCGGAATAATTTAAACGTCTTCCGATAGAGCGCCGCGCACGAATTTTTTATTCGATAAAGCAAAAAAAACGGATTTTTCGAAAAAAATCGTAGATAAAAAGGTAGATAATTAAATTATCTTTAAAATGGTGCAGGTTTGATAATAATACGCCAGATACTATTTGCGTAATAGTCGTTTTTGTGTTCGGTTAGACCTAATTTCACAAATTAATTACACTATGTAATATAAACAAAATCTAAAATATTCAAAGCTAAGAATATTAGGAAAATGTTTTTGTTTAACATATATTTTTTTCAAATCGTAATCAGTAGGTACTCGTTTAGACGTAATTATCAGTTTAAAAAAACATTAATTTTCGTTAAGAAATTTCTTCATTCGGTCGCCGCGCTAGCCTCTAGGCCCGCGATAAAAGCTATGCAATAGCTTAAAAACTAAACTGTCAAATGATAAATGTCAACATGTACCGCGTAACACTATTTATATTAAAAACGCTGCTTTCTTCTTATATCAGAGCAAGAGATCGCGGCACATACCCTATGACACTCGGGAGGACAAAACGATTCAAATAAAACGACACACTTCTAAATCGGTTCAAGCGTTTTGAATACATAACACTCCTTTTGGGCAGTCGTGAAAAAACGTAAGAATATACAGCAAAGAAAATGGATAAGCAGAATATCTCACTATGGAGTTATTGATAAGCTTTTCCAGGAACTGATTAATAAGGATTTAATTAAATATTGTAATTCGATGCAAGTGACAAGATATTTATAATGGGCTCTCTAGACGATCAAGCATGCTTGTCAAGCATCGCGTCGCGGGCTGGAAAGGGGTCGTAAGCCGCAGTTTTTTTTTCATATTTGCCAAAAATGCCTAATTTTGTAGTTTATACCAGGGAATCACGCCAGTCATCAATCAATTACGTCTAATTAACTGACTCCCTGGTGTACAAATACAAAATTAGGCAATTTTGGTAAATATAAAAAAATATATTTCCATATATCCTGCAGTTTACGATCCCCTCCCAGCCCGCGACGCTATGCTTGACAAGCATGCTTGATCGTATAGAGAGCCCTTAAGAAGCGGCTATTGACCGTATCCGGAAGATTCGACCTAGCGATCGATAGAACCAGATAACCACAAGGTTGTTCTGCTATTTGGTAATTTATTCACACTCGTAGTACGGCGAGACCAAGGTCAAATAGCTTGTTCGTGAATTGCCGTGACCTCTGACCATCTGTGTGGCATACTCGTACATAGTAGACAAACAAAAAGAACTTAGAGTTTCGTGCGTCACAAATAAACTGGACAAGTAAATATAGTATAAGGAATATAAAAAACAAGACTACTGTTACAAAACGTAAACTACTGTATTTATAATTATTTTTATTACGGTTTTTCTATGAAAAATATTTATGGGTTATGTATTTATTCAATTTGATACACGTATATTTCCGGAATGTACTCAATCAGACCTTTCATTTGACACTAAATACGATATATTTATGTTAATTTATTAATATTATGTTAATTATATATATTATGATATGTTAATTTATATATATTTTATGAGTTTTTTTAAAACATAAGCACTAATTTTAAAAAGGTTCTAAGTGAATCTCTCGATAGGGGGTTTTTTTTTTGATAAGGTAAGAGGAATTTTCGATAGGAATAAAAAATTTGGACTAAAAAAAGTTATTCATTGCCTTGGACATTAAGGCTTTAAACTGACTTCGGAAACTTTCAGGCGCGTTTACTCCTACAATGTAAGCGGTGTATGTGTTTTATTATAATTTTATAATATTGACTGGTTAATTGTCTAGAGCAGCACTTAGCCACATTTTCTATTTAGACCCTACGTTAATTACAATAAATTAAAACGTTTGAGCGCTCTGAGAGTTACGCTAAATATGCTTTGACATTAACACCCTTATAGATAGTTATTCTGTGCTAGCGCTGCGATAGAGCATTTAATAGTAGTGTGCGCCTAGTCAAATATCAGTGCGCCTAGTAGCCGGCGCGAGCGGACGTAGAATCTGCGCTTGACGCTCCGTCAACGCTGGATTTTTATTGGTTAAACCCTAGAAAATTGACCCCGTCTATTTTTTCGCGTGTACGCCCATTTCGGATATTTTCGGAGGTCTCGTGTCGCCTTAACTGTCCAAATATCAAGTAAGAATTTGTCCAAATGTTCAAATGTCCAAACGTCATTAAATTTAACATAAAGTGTAATTTTGTGTAATTTCATTTTATAGTGTAATTTTGACTGTCATTTTATTTATGCTGCTATTTATAATGTTTTTTAGTTTATATAGGTAATATAGGTCTATTATATTATATGGTAATATATTATATAATTAATGGTAATATAGGTCTATTTGTATTATCTATGTTTGTTTTGTCTAAACTAAAATTCTTTAGATATGGTCGTTCCCAGGTATCATGTCGCCTTAAGATTCCCTATGATGCTCGGGATGACGTAACGATTTTAAGAATACCACACATTGTTAAACCGGTTTAAGCATTTATAAGATATGATGAAACAAAAAACGGAAAACATACATAGATGAACCCTGAACCAATACACTCCTTTTTTGTTGGGCAGACGTGACCCTTCTTATCGCGGGGTAAAAATTTAGTCGTCACTTCTGCCCGGGACAGTTTTGCGCATGAAGTCGATGGCCTTGAGAAAAACGACCATAACTTTTAAACTACTATACCAAGGGTCAGCAACAGGCGGACCGCGGTCCGCGTCCGGACCGCGAGAGGACGAACTTAGGACCGCCAAGTTTTCTCTAATATACCTACATAAAAAATATTTTCATAGAACTAGCACTATTTTCATACGTTTGAAACCTTGGAATCTTAACTAAGTAATTATTTTAGTGCATCCATACTCGCACTAAACAACATACCATATTTTACGTAATTAAATGCGCGAGAGCGTTAACGCCGCCTGCATCCCTATCTATCGGCGGCGCGCCTGCGACTGTTTTTTGTTGCGTCGAGCGAATGAGTGCCGAAGTTGGCGGGGCGTGCGGGGGTGCAGGCGGTAGGGTCGACTAGCGGCCGGTCATTACTTCGTCAATCGCAGTCCGAGATCGCTCGTTCATTTGTCGTTCGTTCGTTCGCTTGTTTTATTTATTTTTGTCTGGTTGTTTGTGTGAAAACCTTATCGTACCTACATAATATTATACTCACATTAACATGGACCCTAAAAAGAGAAAAGTGGACAGTGAAAATAGAAGATTTCTGATTGAATGGACTGAACAATATTGTTTTACTCTGCCTGATAGGTCTCAGGCGGTTCCAGTTTGCCTCGTATGCAATAAAACTGTCGCTATTATTAAAAGTGGCAACTTAAAACGACACTACGAAACAACTCATCAGCATTTCCATAAAAACTTTCCTCTCGGCAGTGAGGTTCGTAAAGAAAAACTTCAATTTCTTCTTACTTCTTATACAAAAAGCACGAAATTACTAGTTCGCTGCATGAGCGAGCAAGAAAAATCCGCAGAAGCAGCGTTACGTGTGTGTTGGACGCTTAATAAACATCAGAAACCATTTTCTGATTCTGAGATAGTGAAAGAATGTATGTTGGACGTAGCTACGGCACTCTTTGGGGAAAAAAAGGACGTGGTCTCTGCAATTCAAAGTATTCCCTTGTCGGCAAGAAGTAATACAAGGAGAACCGAAATTTTAGCTGGTGATATCAAGAGCACTCTGTTTGAAATTCTGCAAAAGGCACCTTGCTACGCCATAGCACTTGACGAATCATGTTACATTGTCGATGATGAACAAATGTCTATTTATTTTATGATAATGATAGTGAAATGTTCAGGGAAGAATTGTTAACAATATTGCCGTTGAAAGGTAACACTCGAGGAGAAGATTTATTTAAGGCCATTGATGAATTTATTACTAAATCCAACATTAGTTATGATAAAATGGTGTCGCTTTCTACTGACGGGGCTCCAGCGATGATTGGCAAAGAAAAAGGTGTAGTAAAGAGAATCAGGGATAACACTTCTGGTCTAATATCGTATCAGTGTATAATTCACCAGACAGCCCTTTGTGGAAAACTTAGTGCTACACTGAAAGAGGTTATGGACAATTTGGTAAAGTTGATTAATTTTATTAGATCTCATTCTGCTCTTCAGCACAGACAGTTCAAGGAGTTTCTTTCTGAATGTGAATCGGCGTATTCTGACTTACTTCAACACAACAATGTTCGTTGGCTAAGTAAAGGTCAAGTTATTGAACGTTTCTGGCTAATAAAAGACCAAGTAAACTCCTTCTTGGAAAAGTTGGATACGCAGGGAGCAAGGAAGCACTTGGAGTTCATAACAAACGAGCGCAATATGCTAGTTGTGGCTTTTTTGAAAGATATTCTGAAATATTTAAATGCGCTCAACACGGAGTTACAAGGTAATGGAAAATTAATATGTGACCTGATACAAAGCGTGTCTGCTTTTCGTCGTAAGCTGGATATCTTCGAAAAAGATATTGCTTCACAAAAATTTATTAATTTCCCAACAGTTCTTGAATATAAAAAGGAGAACTCTGAAGAAGACATTGCAGTGTTTTGAAAATTTATGTCCGATCTAAAAAACGAATTTGCTATGAGATTCCAAGACTTTGCAGAGCTGGGGAAGCTGTCTCAATTCCTTAAATCGCCTTATGAAGTTGATGCATCGGGAGAATGGATTGATGTGGCTGCTAAGTTGTTCAGTATTTCAAAGCCTTCACTTCAAATGGAGATAATTGACTTGCAAGAAAATGTTTCCCTACAAATGTATAAAACTGCATCCACTGAAGAATTTTGGGGTAAACATGTTCCAGAAACATATGAAAATTGCAAGAAATTGGCTATCAATCTGGCCACTATGTTTGGCTCGACTTATGTATGCGAATCATCATTCTCAAAAATGAATTTTTTAAAGAACAAATATCGTTCAAGAATAACGGCCGCCCACCTTGAAGACTCACTTCGCATTTGCTGTTCCCCTCGTGAACCAAACTATAAAAAACTGGCTCAAGATCGTCGGTGCAATTTTTCTCATTAATTTTAAGATTTAAATTTTTTTTTACCTAATATTACCATAAATATACTATTATTTACCAATACAATATTATTATTGTATTGTGTTCAATAATTGGTTAAATAAATAAATAATTTGAAAACAAAACAAACTTTTTTTTTGGACCTCGATAAAACTTTTCAACTGTATCCGGACTCCACTTAAAACTACTTGCCGACCCCTGTACTATACGGATCGTAAAAAGAATAACCGTAAAATGATCGCATTGAAATTTGAAATATACAATATTATAACCTTATCTCGTCAAACAATTAAGACAATAATGAATAAATTAATAGTGAATAAATAAAAAATAAAAAATAAAGCTGGCATTTTACGCAGCGCGGAGCGCCCTAACCAATATTGGTTAGATACAATTTTAGCATTTGTAAGCATCTAACCAAAAATGGTTAACTCACTCTAATAGAAAATAATAACTTTAACGTGCTAAAATAAAATATATCACAATTAAATATATCACTGGTTTAAAAAATCAAATCATGCACAAATGGCGGACATCACTATAGCGATATCTTAAGGTTCGCGCATAAACTCCTTTCCACGCATCTGCAATTGCTCCAGTAGCGTGCAGCTGCGCTCCTGGAGCGTGCAACGTTGCACACTCCACGGCAAGCGCTCCACGCGGTGGCGGCAAATGCCGCAAACACAAAGTCATGCGCAATGTGTTCGTCGGCGCGAGCAAAGTAAGACGTTGGTGGGTAAGTCTCGCGCATAACGTTCGGCGTTCAGTAAACGCGAATCCATCGCTATAGAGTGTGACGAGGAGTAATGTCTATCTCTAATCGAGGAGTACCGAAAGTATACGGTGCTGTGGGATCCGAAGGATGAGAAATTTAAAAATAAATTCTGGCGACGACATGTTCGCTCAACGTTCGAATGAAAAGTGCAGAGCACTCGTTTTTCTTGAGTTGATGCGCGCACCGTCTCCATTTCAGCAGTTGCAGATGCGCGAGCCTAATGGATAACCATCTTTACAGTCGACCATTTGATAAACTAATTTTTAAATAATTTATTTTTTTATTTTTTTAAACATGTTTTACAGACGAATGGCTATGATATTCGGTATACAGTATAATAAAACGTGCAGGAAAAACAAGTTGAATCCATAGCCGTTGGCTCATCGCATACCTAACTGAGCAAGAACGCCCGTATCTAGGGGATGTTGATATTTGACTTAGCATATTGCGAGCTGACATGTATGACGTTCGGTTATATAATTATTATTGGTATAAAGTTCAAAACATTCATTCTTGCATAATACAAATACACAAGTATAAAGGGTTATACCAACATGCAAAAAAAATAGTAGTAAGAAATTATTATTAAACCCAACACCAATATATAGTAATACATAAATACAATAAATACATATTTAAAATAAATATACATACTAATATAAAATACTAATATACACAAAATGTACACAAATAAATTAAATTGAAATACCTCTAGTTTTAAACCTCACATATACGTCTATTATATTTATAAATAAAACAAAAAATTAAAAAAATGTCACCTTACAGTGCATATCCAAGTAATACAGTTAAATTTAAAATAAACTGCTACAAATACAAGCCTTCAGGGTTACAATAAACCATTTTTTACTATTTTTGCCCAGGGAAAGATACGAAGATAATAATGTGGGAAAAGGGGGGGGGGGGGGGAGTATTTGGTTAGTGGTTGCATAAAACCAATTTTTTCTGTAACAACTTTTTAGAGTGAGCAACGAAGGTGCATATCTGACATAGCGTGAGGGTGTAGTCGATCTATCGATAATATTGTTATAGCATATACTAGTCCCTTCCCTTTATAATCATTATGATGAATCCAATATGGATAACGCTGGACAATGACCGACGAAATCTTCCATATTGTTAAAAATAGAGACATCAGAGTTAATCGAGACCATATTGCCTACTCTGCGGGCGATTGAATTCTGCCGAGTCATACATTTGAGGGTATTATTACATCACTAGTAGGAATAAGGGGTTGCAATATGTTTGTTTCTTTAGTACACCACTGTCCAACAAAAAGGGAGTGTAATGTGTTCTGGGTTCATCTATGTATGTTTTCCGTTTCTTTATTCCATACAATAACTTCTAAACGCTTGAACCGATTTAGACGTGTATTTACTTGTAACATTACTACTAAGATTACTGCCATAATACAACATTTTTGTATACGACTACATTTACCACAGGCATGGTTGGCTATAATTATCTCTGTCGTGGAAGAGAAATGCTGACCATATCCTATATTTTTTAACCGATTTGAGGCAAAATTGATAATCCTAGATTACTACCTAAGGTGGATCTTTTGTGTCAAAATTATTTTTGAAAATTCAAATTGTTGAAGAACCGAATTCAAATTGTTGAAGAACAATGAGCAATATCTTACATCAGCGAATTAATGGTTAATAATTTTAATAAAATTTTGTAATTTAATAAAAACATAAATAAAAGTCGAATGCGTATGGTATGTCATCTAAATATCATCATAATTTCAGCCAGATAATTTAAATTTAAAACATACATCGTCTTCGTCAGGCTTATTGCACTTTTGTATTGTTTACTGTCTCAAAATGCGGTGGTCGTGTGCGTCACCCCGCAGCGGAGGTCAGGTGTTGTATGCAAATACGCTGGTGAGTGGGGTGTCCATAATTACCGGGGGCGTGGCGGACGGTGCGCCGTGTGCTCGCAATCGCGGGTAGGTACGTCTACTGCTCAGGATAATATATCAAGCCAGACGCTAAAGATAACAACAACTAGGTAGGACAGCTTTTACTCGATGTGAGGAGACTGATATCGCGTGCGAAGACACCCTGAATGTGGGGTCAAGTACGGGAATCAGCTGTGTGAAACAATGTATACACAAATGCGGCATTTATAGAGTTTTCAGCGTAAAAAAGATAAAAGTATTGTCGGACACAGCCGTAGTTGCTTTTGTGAAAACGTCAGTCGTATATTGTATCATTCACTATAGCACCTAAAACCTTGCACCCAGCTCTCAAGCCATTGTAATATGTATTGTATTAAGAAATGGGTAAAAAAATACTGAAAAGTACCAGAATTTAAATTAATATCAATTTGTAATTCATAGGAAATCCGTAACCGGTTTTATGTTTTAGAATGTTTACAATTTTGGAATTCTGTGTAATCATAATGTTTGTACGAGCGACGTTTGCACTGAACGTAGATGGTAGGGATGATGGTGTGAGCTTGCATGCAAATATCTGTCCGTATGTGTGGGCTTCCGATGTACATCCGTTCAGTGCAAACGTCGCTCGTGATTTGAGCACGCGATCTATGCGACGCAACGACATGCACACGATCTAATACAGACGAAACTCAGAAGCCGGGCAGATCAAGAGCATTCTTACCATACGTCAATGGCGGTGACAGATCGAATAAGTAAGATGCTAAACAGATTCGATATAAAAACGATCTTCAAGCCGACCCAAAATATAGGTCGATTTTTTGAGGCCTGTAAAGGATGTAATACCACTGCAAACTCCGGGTGTGTATAAAGTCGAATGTAGTTGCGGTCTAGCCTACGCTGGACAAACGAAACGGCCCATAGCCAGGCGACTGACAGAATACATCAAAGCTGTTAAAAACGTTCAGCGAGAAAAATCGGCGATCTGCGAACATATATTGGATAGCGGAAGTAACCACTGGATGCAGTTTCAAAATCCTATTGTGCTATCCAAGGAAGAATTCTACTTTCCTCGCATGATCCGGGAAGCCATTGAAATAAGAAGAACCCCGAACTTCAATAGAGACGACGGTTACAAACTCTCTTCTACGTGGAACTCTCTTCTTAAAATGTTCCCGCCGCCGAACGCCGAACGCAAGGACGTAAGACAGGATACAGTGAGTGTTGTGTGTAGGACGGATTTTCAAAATGCGGAAGCGGTATGCGGCCTACCCGCAGAACAACGGATTGACAGCTCTTTCAGCCTACCCTGGACAATGGCGGCTGCAACATCACCGAAACGTCGGGTGCTACAAATTTCACGCAGTAAATTCGTTTCTATCCTATTTATAATGTCAAACAACAGCGATAGTCTTCGATTTCATATTTACCGTAATAGTTTGGGAAGAGTACGAGATCATAGAGATGACTAAAATAGTCCACAAACATTTGTTGCGGAGAGGATATGTGGAAAAGAAAAAAAAGAAGAACCGCTACGCGGCTTTCCTCTTGTAATAAAATGCGAAGAAGTGGTGAATAGGAAATGGGGTTTGCTGCGGGGACAAAGAACCCGACTCTTATCTAAAACGACTGCCGACTATATTAAAAATAACGCCGAACAATAATTAGGCGGAAAATTGGTTCCGTTATCGCGGGCGGGAATTGTTACCAACTTTGTACGCCCAACTTATTATAATGATAAGTCGGCTGGGCTCTATTGCCCTCCCGAGCCGCAGTTTGGACGTCTGCGCGTTAGCGCAACCAATTCGAAATTTGGATATTCTGTATGTAGATTGTTTTTGTTTATTTGGGAGGTAATGGGCCCTTGCTGAGTTGGCCACGAAGACACTGTTTTGTTCAGGGTTGGTCACACTCACGGGTCAACACCTATCCGGCGGCCTCCACGCATGAAGTGCGGGCCCGGGTAGGACTCTGGCCTTTGAGCAGCCAGGCAAAGGATGTCGTGGTCCGCGATAGATTCGGTTTACATCGTTTCACCGCTTCGTAAGGGAGAGGACCGCGCAAGCAACCTCGAACTCGTAACCAGTCGAGAGACCGGAGTAATCTGGTCGCAATTGGAAGTAAGGGCGTGAGTGTAAGCCCGCTCGGTAATATACCTGGCTATTTTGCGGATAATGGCGTTGGCCTCTTACGGGTATGTGGCGGAGCTGGACGGTGAACTGTTTTGTCCAAGTCTTCTGCGTTCACTTCACGGGAGATAAAACGACTAATCGTTAAAATTTCCTGAGGTGACAGGTTCGCCCATCCTAGTTGACAACTCTGTTTGTCAGGTTCGGATTTAGAGCGAGTCCGGCAATACAAATACCTCAATTCACGGGTAAACGGAGAATGGGACTGCGAACAAGAAATTCGTAACCGGATCAAAATCGCCCGAGCATCATTTAAGAAAATGGAAAAGGTAATATGGGACCAGAAACTTAACATCAAGCTCCGAATACGAATTCACACAGGTGAATCTGAATCTTGGATCAGATTCATCAATTATTTCATCCATTGATTGAAATTCAAGGATACGGTAGCAATTCGAAGCCACATTTGAGAATGTTACCCATTGTTTGTGCTGATGTGTGATATCCTGATGTGTGATATGAACAACACGTTTTTGAGAGAGTCTTTTACTCCTTATTGAATTAACAACGATGTCGAGTTTGGTCGAGTCAACTTCACGAACATGGGCGCCGCGGCGAAGGGGGCGCTGAATACTTTCACAGAACTTTCACCTGCCCGCAATAACTTTTACGAAATTATAAATCACGCGGGAAAATTAGCTGCAAGGGGAAAAAAGCTTGAAGCTGGTCAGCGGGATAACAGCAACTAACACCAGTTGGCATAACTTCTACTTCAGTAAATCTCTATTTGAAAAAATTTCCAGTGAAATTTCCAAATTTTGGAAGTGTTCACGACATGACTGCCGTGGACCAATACTCACTATCGCATGTGGCTCATATACCCACATGGCTCTTTTCTGGAGAGTGAATACACTGTTGATGTGCGCTGCAGTACCCCATAAAAGAATACCATAGCGCAGACGTGACTCAGCAAGGGCTTATTAGCTCCCTAGGTACATGAAGATGACTGGTGTGCTGCGATACTTGCGCTGGTGGTACGTAATCGTGTAGACGGGTACGGTGTCAGGAGTTCTAGCGGCCTGGTGTGCAGCGGAGCGAGCGAGGGGATGTGCTCGTGCGGCGAGAGGTCGGCACTTTGGTACATGGCGCACGCGGGGTGTTTCACGTAATTATCCACGGAGTCTCTTTAGCTAAAGGCGCGTTTAAGAGTCAGACTGGAAATGGTCTTAATCTACTCTGGGGGCTAAAAATGAACATTTACGTCTTCATCTCGAAAAAAATGTTTTGCGCGTTCACAATACCTTCCCTCCTCGTCGGTTGGTGGGACGGAAAATAAAAAAAAAAAAAAAGAGACACTCCAAAAAACATTTTTTAAATGTAATAGTAACTGCCTCTAATGTAAACCTTCTCCCATTGATAGTGTGGTCTGCAATTATGGCGTTGATTTAAGACGCGGTCGGCTTAAATAGTATTTAATTTGTTTTAAGGGGCGGTCTATTGCCAGGGCTACCTAATAATGAGCTTTGCGCTCAGCTGAACTATGATGACTAATGCGCCATCGATCGTCACGCGACCGGGATGTCACTGAACCGGGACACGAAAGACTGGGGCGCATTTTGATGGATTGCATTGAACGACCCTAAAAGGAAAGGGATTGTCAATTCTATGGTTGAAGGGAAAGTATTTCCAGACTGAATGTGTATTTGTGTGTGTGCGGCGTCTGTCCGTCTGTCTGCCTGTTTGCGTCTGTCTGCCTCCACGATAACGTCCAAACGCTTTATCCGATTGTTCCGAAATTAGGCATGCAGGCATCATTTGGCCGTGGCAAGTGTTGAAAAGATTGTTGTTGAAATTGGTCTATCAGAAGGCGCGCTCAGTCATACTTTATTCGCAATATTGGACTTTGAATAGAGACTTGAAATTAGGTACACAGATGCCTTGTTGGGCCGAAATCACATTGTGAAATTTTAGCTGAAATGTTTCATGTACAAGCTACCCTAATACTATTTAAATTCCGCCATACATTTTAATCGGCACTTGGCCGATACTTCATATTGTTGAAGGATTATCTTGATTAAATTGTTTATTTTTATTAACCCCGCCCTTAGCCAAGAAACAAACCGCTCCGCTTGAGACGCCCTGCTATCGTGTGAGCGCTTCATCAGATTGCGCTGAAATGAGACTTTCAGGCATCATTGGTCATGGCAAGAGTTGAAAAGATTGTGGTTGAAATCGGTCCACCATGCTAGTCATACTTCAATCTCGCAATATTGGACTTAAGGGGTAAACACATTATCGGACGCGTCCGTCAGCCGCGCAACTGAATAGGTATCTCTGTAATGAATTTCTATTGAGCCGTGCACATTATCGGACGTCAGTCGCGGACGCCTGTGCATACGTTCGTAGGCCGCGGCTTATGGACGCGTCCGATAATGTGTTTGCCCCTTTAGACTTTGAATTAGGTACGCAGGTGCCTTGTTGGGCCGAAATCACATTGTATTTTTTTTTGTCGGAACATGTCATATACAAGCGATGCAAACAAAATATAATCTCGACAACAAAATTATTCCATTCTGACATTTTGGAAAATTATAAAATTACGTAATCGTACTCGCAGGAAAACCAGTATCCTGAAGCCCAGATTTTTCTGTAGAATAGTTTATTTATTTCACGATAGCCCAACAAAAAGGAGTGTAATGTATTCAGGGTTCATAAATGTATGTTTTCTGTTTTTATTCCACCATAACTTCTAAACGCTTGAACTGATTTAGAATTAAGTGGTATCGTTAGCATAGTTATGTCATTTCCGGTGTCATAGGGTACTTAAACTGACCAAACGTCAAAAAAAGAATTGTCCAAATTTCCAAATATAAATACATATTGTTTATTTATTTATCTAATGGGGCTCCTAAACGGGCCACATTCTCGTTGCAATATGTGTCTGCAATATTAGCAACTATAGCCCGGCCATTACTGCAACATTTTATTGCAGCATGTGGCTGGAAAATATATAGCCCGGCCATCCTCAGAAATCTTTCTGCAAAAGTATGGCCCATCATTTTGACTCATAAACAAGCTATACAATCGGGCAACAATGGCCGCCGAAATCATACGTGTCGCCGCATATTGTTTTAAATGAAAATTTAAAACGACAAAAAAAGACGAGAATGTGGATTCGACCTGACTTCAATAAGCGTGATACTTTAGATATCTTTCTTATCTTGAATGTTTTCGATGATATGAATACCAATCGAAAGATCTTCTCCATATTAATTCACTATTAATAATAAATTCACAATACAATTATATATTAATGATGTATATAAACATTTAAATACACTGATAAATAATATAAATTATTTCACGCAATTGTACATATCAGAATAGATAAAAAAATTTAATAGATCAAGAAAATTAATCATTAGATGATATAAATACAAAATGAAGATATTGTGCGTCGTGCCTCGCATCAGAAAGGGACGCACTTATGGCGCAAAACGAAACAGCAATAAAGCTAGTCGGCAATATTGCAGCATTTTCGATTGCGAAGCGATCGTCCAGCAACACGTCGGCCACAAATAAACAGGCTTCGGCCACATGAAATATATGTGGCTATATGGCCGGGATTCAAATTTCAAATTCTTTATTTTACAAAAAATCATAATATCAGTTACAAATAAATTAAACCTAACCTAACTGGATCGCACGAGACGTCCGCACTAAGGTAGGCTCAGATTCGTATAATTAAGTACTGCCTAATGCTAAATAAAAAAATAATACGCTGAAGAATGCCGTGAAAAATAAAATCAAGTAAACTAAAATTTTAGTAAAAAATAAAATTTCAAATAATCTTAAAAGGTACGTGATAATAATAATATAAAGAACAAAAGCATGCCAATCATAAATTTATTGTAGGTGAATAATAATGTGTAAGGAATGGTAAGATAGCTAGGAATAAAGTAAATTAGTTTGTCAGTTTCTTTCCTTCCCTGGGTGATCAACCAGTGGGTTAGTCTTTTTTGTTTATATTTATTTTTATATTTATACCTTGAGTATAAATGCCGGGTATATCCTTAGTTTTCTTGAACAACGACGGTGCCAAGTATAGAAAATGTCTCTTTGCATGGATACTACTCAGTTTGGGCACTATGTGGTTCCTATTAGTTATCGCTCGGGTTATAATTTTATGGGTTATTTGCTGGTGCAATTGTTTATGTTTGTGATAATAGAGTATTATCGTTTTAGCAAATGTTTGCCGTACGTCAAGAACAGAGAACTCACGAAAAAGTTGCTCAGACAGGTATCTCAACGGTTTTTTGTTGACAACTCTTAACAGCGCCTTCTGAGCTTTAATAAGTGGATCGATGTGTGATGGTGCTGCACTGCCCCAACCGAGTATCCCATATTATATAAAGCTGTGTGCAAGCGCGTAATAGGATATACATACTAATAAAAAACCCGTATATTGCATAGTATGGCTGGTATTGCTAGCAATGTTACCGGGCGATGTATTGCAACCATATATTGCAGCAAAAATGTGGCATGTTTAGAAGCACCAAAATGAAAGGTCTGACTGAGTAGATTATGGACATCATAATTATCACAGAATGCAGAATCATTTTTAAGCACTGGATCTTTACAAAACACGCGTTCCTGGAGTCGTAATGAAGCATCCGTAATTTGATTTTTGTTTCAACGAATGTCATTTTAATAAAGAGAGTTATTATCTAGAAACGTACTTTTCTGCGTGAACAATTTGTTTGTAATACTTATAAAAACAAAATTTCACTCTTTGTATCGCCGGACGTGTTTTTTATTATTTGAAATTATTGTTCTTGTTGTATTAGATTTTTTTTAAATGCAAATAAAGAGTTTGTGAGGGACCACCCCTCACTAGACTCCAAATTGTGCGGTGTGAGGTGGTGGTGTCAACTTGCGGGTTATCTCCGTATTAAAAGACTATTTTGGGTATATCAGAAGGTGTTTATTGAAAGTTAGATATTGCCAGTTTGTAACGCTTCTCGAATTGGTTATATTGACGCGAGGGTATTGATGCGCGACTGAAGTTACGAGGGTGTATGGCCGGGACACCGAAGTGTGCCGTCGCTATCTTGGGGACGTGATCACTCGAGGAATGATACTTTGGTTGCTTTTTCGCCGGTTTGTATAGGCCGATAAATGATGCAATCCAAAATATTCCGAGTAAAAGTATTGTTTCATCGTGCTGATTCATCGCTGCACGAGGTAAAATAATTGCTGAATTTGTGTCAGTGTATTTCACTGGAAATCAATGCATTTGTTGATTGCATGTGACGGTACTTAAGAGCCGTTACAAGTTTATCATTATTGTCATTTAATTAGAGCTTCTCAACGGAGAGGGCACTTCAAGAAGAGGACTCCGAATCAAAATGAGCCATTCCGCATTCACAGCATCGAGGCACAATGGCCTCGTAAATCATGCCTCCCCTTTACATATATATTTTTTTATGTTTTCATGTTTATTTTCCTACAAAAGTCGCTGCGTTTAATGGCCGAAGCATGTGTCTTGTCGCATCGTCATTTTCACACACGAGTCAAAAAAGGTGCGCTTCGTATCGACACACATTGAGCTTTTACGGCCCTCGCGAGCTTTAGCGCTTTTGTGAATCATATCGTTTTACGGGATTCGTGACTTCTTCTTGTTGTGGTGGATTTTCCTAAAGCGACAATTTATTTATTTATTTATTTATTTCCCAAAACATAATTAACCTTACAGATGATTCCAAATCGTTAATTCTTTTTCTAGGCTATTATTCTAGGCTATAACTATTATTCCACTATAGACTATTATTATAATTCTACTGGTAATAATATTATTATTACCCTACTCCATTACTATTACTATAATTATTATTCTAATATATAGACTATTATTCTAGACTATAACAAACGAGACAGAGAAATACGTTAGAGCGTAATATTAAACGATTGGAGAGCCTCACTTGGATGCCGAGTTCTTCCAGGACAGATTTCCTGGTGCGGCGTGCTGTCCATGGGATTCCTAGCATTTTACGCCAACACCACATCTTCAGTGCATCGATTTCGGTGCGTATCCGAGCCTTCAGGGTCCATGTCTCCGATGCATAGAGAACGATCGAGAAAACCAGAGCTCGAACAAGCCTGACCTTGGTCCGCTTACTTATACCTTAAAATGGGGATCTCAAAAAAAATAAATCGCAATTCAATTCAATCGGAATTAAAATTGAACATGTTTTAATTTATTCTTTTCGGTGTTTCCTAGCACGATATAC
This sequence comes from Micropterix aruncella, assembly GCA_944548615.1. NCBI lineage: Eukaryota > Metazoa > Arthropoda > Insecta > Lepidoptera > Micropterigidae > Micropterix > Micropterix aruncella. Next base: position 1,712,044 of record OX155975.1, read on the forward strand.
TCTAATGTTTTCGGTTCGCTCTTGACTCTATGCACTAAATCATTTAGTTCCCCTTTATTCTTGGTTTTACGGCACTGTTGCGTTTTAGTGATTGTGAATCATACGATATAAAAGTGAATCGAGTCACGCCCTAATCGTTCATTAGAATCTATGAGTCAGTTGCTGAAAGACATGAGGAGCTCGATCAGAAATAGACGAAATGGGGCAATCGGTAGACGGCTGTCGACAGTTAGGAGTTTGCGGGTGTACCATACAAATACAAGCTACGATCCCTGCATTCGAAGTACTGAAGTTGCTGAAACTTGCCACATCATATTTTAATTTATCGTCCTACCAACTGACGAAGAGGTAAAGTATTGTAAACGCGTTTTTTTGTCGAGATGAAGATGCATATATTATACATTTTGAGAGACGATCTCTTAGTAAAAGCAAGAATATATTTCGAGAAGCTAGAATTTCTCCTTTAGGGTGAAAACCCACGGGTATGTATAAACAAACTGGCCTGCAACTAGAGTTGTCAACTACAACGGGCGAACCCGTCAACTAAGGAAGTTTTAACGAAATTTATTGTTCTGTCTCCCGTGAGGTGAGCGCAGAAGACTTAGGACAAAACAGTCCACCGTCAAGCTCCGCCACCTGCCCGTCAGAGGCTAACGCCTTACGGCGAGGCACTGGGAAAGGTATCCAGCGGGCAGCCTCGCCACCTGACTACCAGTTTGGAAGGATATCTCCGTCTGGAATTAACCTTCAGGATACCTCCTACCTCCTGAATAGTTACAGGATCGAGGTCGCTTGCGCGGTCCTCTACCTTACATAGCGGTGAAATAGTGTCAACCAAATCTATCAAAGACCACGGCATCCTTTGTCCAGCTCTTTACCCGTAATCGGGAACCTAATAGTCGTTTCAAGAGCAGTCGTCGTATGAACAACAGCTACACCCGCTCTATGGGAAACAGTACCTACTGCTTCCAGACTCCCCCGACTGTTAGTCAGAATGCACAATCGATCGGCTTACACCGCACGGTGCGCAGACCGTCTAGGATTGCCAGAAGGTTGACTCCTAGGGGAAACTAGCACTAAGGACAGAGTCCTGCCCAGCCTCGCACTTCATGAATGGAGGCCGCCGGATGTGTGTTGACCCGTGAGTGTGACCGACACCGAACAAATGGGTCTTCGTGGCCAATTTAATAAGGGCCCATTAGCTCAAACCCTACAAAATTGACTCCGCCTATTTTTTCGCATGTAAAGCTCATTTTGGATATTTTTCTGAGGTCTCATGTCGCCTTAGACGGGATTTGCCGCAGATTTGGCCCTTCTAGCCGAGTTCGAAAGTCCACACTCGTCGTGTATGCTATTCACCTGCATTTCGGTATATAAGGCTGCCCTCAACCACCCCTCGAAGCGATCGTCGAACACGTCGCAGGCATTTGTCGACGCAATGCCGCATCATAGTATAGATTTTTAATACTTTTTTTTTAATATATCATGTCAAATAATTATCTGATCGAATTTGTAGTTTTAAATATGAATTACGATTATTATAAATGATGCGGTGAGGGTCGAATATACATGCATTACGGTCGAAGATGCACGCATAAAGTAAAGTAAAGTAAAAGACTTTTACTGCCACTCAAATCAAGCTGCTTATTGAACCAGAACCATTCAGAGTATATAAATTATAGACAACTATCTCTTGTATTAAAAGAAAACAAAAACACTCTCTAAACTGGTGACCCCGACGTAAAGCCTTTTGCCTTAAACGGGGTTGGCCGCGAATTCGGCCCTTCGGGCCGGATCCGAAAGCTCACATTCGTCGTATATGCTATTCACCTGCGTCCCGGTGTATAGGCTGCCGTCAACCGCCCCTCGAAGCGATCGTCGTACACGTCGCAGGCATTCGCCGACGCAATATCGCGTGATAAGCAATGATATTCACCTTTATAACTCGCGGCGCTGGGGTTCGTTACGTCCTCGGCGCGCTATTAGGGACGACGGCCCGGGCGGCGGCGGCCCGATAAGATTTCACGAGCCCTAGATCTATCGCGGAGGGAAGAAGGGCCTGGAGGGGCGTCGCAGGCCCTTTGCCGGAAGTGCCTTTACACTTCAAGAGGTACACCCACCCTTGAAGGAGGGTTCGCGAGATGATCTCTTATACCGGATTTGATGGCCGCTTCGCTGATCAAGATATCATAGAAGCAAAAGTATATTTCGAAGAGCTATAATACCTCCTTTAGGCTGAATGCCGACTGTCTGGTCCTGTAAAAAATTCACTGGCTGGCAGTTAAATTTGATTTCGCTTGGATGGTTGAATATATAGTTAGACGTAATCTTCTTAGACAAACATGTCGTTAAAATGCAATAAATGAAGTAAATATATTAATAAGAATAAAAAACACGACTGCCGTTACAGAAAGTAAAGTGTTATTTATAATGTTTTATATCATTTGACACTAAACACGATATATTTATATTAATTTATTGACATTTATACATTTGGATAGTTAATGTACCCTATGCCACTCGGGGTGACATAACAATTCTAACAATACCACACACTTCTAAATCAGTTTAAGCGTTTAAAGGTTATGGAGGAATAAAGGAACGGGAAACATATAATTCATAGATAAACCATGAACACAATACTCTCCCTTTTTGTTGTGCAGCCTTTTAATAAACAGCAATTCCCAACAAGTTGTAACCGTTTATTTTACTATAGATATAGATTCTATAGTAAAATAGACGGATCTACTTTAAAACCGCTTTATAGACACAAACTTACCTCTCCATAGAGTTCGATCATAACATCTTGAACCACCAACGGTCAGAGTATTTAAAGTAACTACCTATCCTACTTACTAATAATAGTTCAGCAGGTAACAATATAGTCAATGTTGCAGTAGCTACCAATAATTGTAAATTGTGTATTTCAGAGAATTATTTAGAATACGTATTAATTACTAATGATTAAATGGTGGAATTGAGAAAAGCAGTAAAGCCCAAACGCTGTCTCGAAATAGAACTTTTACAGTTATTCTAATTAATGTTCTTAATCGGTTAGCTACTTAACAAGTTAACGATCGATGCGTTTGCATTATATTTTATCAGATATTGTTAAAAAACAGCACTTCGAAAAGAAATATTATTTTGATAGTGTAGGACGGAAATTGGTCATGTAATATTACGACTTCCTCTCTAGTACTGCCAGTTAAATCCAATAGAATTAATGTAGACCAATGTGAAAAAAAGGCTCGAAAAAAAAAACTTATTCATCGTTAAGAGAATGCGTCAGCTCCCGGGAAGGTGCATCAGTTCCTCTGAGTGATGACCTTCGGGCTCTGCTAAGCGGCTAGCGCATCGTGCGGCGTTAGCCAAGCTACTGTGCAATCCGGCGAATAACCGGGTGGGTCTGTAAATGATCCTATACGTTTCCTAGGAAGCGGGGGTGGCTGTTGACCTGACGTCAACTATCCTTGAAACGATCCGTTGGCCACACGACCCCTTGTGTTTTCGACGGTCAAAGTGTGCCTCAGTCCGCGATACATTCGAGCTAAATTACCGCTAACGTCAGGTAGATGCCTCCTACCTCCTGACTGGTTACAGGATCGAGGTCGCTTGCGCGGTCCTCTCCCTTACGTAGCGGTGATACGGTGTCTACCGAATCTATCGCGGACCACTGCATCCTTTGCCCGGCTCTTCACCCGGTATCGGGTAGCAGAGCGTCTAGTGGTAGCACCTTTCAGGTTACTTCAGCCGGCTCTCGTTACGGAGGGTGGAGAACCACACTGGTCCATAGGCGTTCTACAAATCTCCCACCAGTGGCTCCAAGTAGCTGTTGTACACGCAGCAGCCACACCGCGGTAAACCACGTCGGCTCGTGGGCTAAACCTGGTCGAGGGGGCCTGCACGCTTCGGTGGACAGCTCTGATTGCGGATACCTCCTGCATAGTGTACGAAGACTGGTCCGGCGAAGAAGGCAACTCGAAAGCTTATAAGCGACGGATGTTGGCGGAAGCGGCGGCACAGCACGGCATCGTGGAAGGCCTAGCTAGGGCGTCCGGTTGAGGGCTAAAACCGGCGGCCAGAAACTGCATCCCTCTTTCCTCCGATCGTGGCGGATCTCCGCTCCATTGGCGCACGGATTGCAGGGACGAGAGAGCGAGTCTACACCAGCGCAACCGCTTACCCACTGTAAACTATTCACGCGCAGATAACCTATAGTTTTTAAACATCGGACCGGACTTGTCTTCCGCGCGCATCTTCGAAGAAGTCCTGTCAACCAAAAGGTCGCCGTTGTCGGATCACGATAAGGAGGACATCAATCGGGTAGCCGACTGGACGATTCAAGAAGATTTACTTCAAGGTGAACAACTACCCCCGCTCTATAGGAGATAGTACTGTTTCCAGACTCAACCGGCTGTTAGTCGGGATGCACAATCGATTGGCTGACACCGAATAATGACTCCTAGGTCAGACTGGCTCGCGGGCCAGAGTCCTATATCCGGGCTCGCACTTCTATAATAAACTCTTTATTTGCACTTAAAAAGTATACAAAAAAGGCGAGCTTATTGCCACATGGCAATGTCTTACAGCTAACCTAAACATAGTGGTACATGCGCGCATTGTGAAAATAAAGATTATTACATAACATACAGACAAGTGGAAGAATTTAAGACTAATAGTGCCCGAGGAGAGGAAATTGGGGGAGGAACAGGAGAGAAAGGGAAGAACTGGTTACTTCTTAGAAAGGTAGTAATCCTTAAGGTGAGTCTTAAACGATGGTAAAGAAGGCGAGTTTCGTATATTTGCTGGGAGATCGTTCCAGAGTCTTGCACCATGGACACAGAAAGAATAGGAATAGAAATCACTATAATGACTCGGAATTTTTAATAAACTGTCAGAGGCTGACCGAAGTACGAGACCGTGGGAACTTAGTGGTTCAAAAAGCTCCTGGAGATAGGATGGCGTTAATTGGGTGAGTACACGATATAGGAGAGCCAGTATATGAACATTTCTTCTTTGGCGTATTGGCAACCACTTTAACTGTGCCCTATAGTCGGACACGTGATCATACTTACGTAGACCGAAGATGAATCGTATGCATACATTTTGCAAACGTTCAAGTTTCTGCGTGGAACGTGCAAACTTCTGCGTGGAGGCCGCCGGATGGATGTTGACCCGTGCGTATTACCGACCCTATACACCAAGGTCTTATAGGTACACATAGGTCTTATAGGCCAAACTGCAACAGGGCCCATTAGCTGGCCGACATATATGATTTAATAATACCTAGCTATGAGATGTTTGTGTAATGTGAGCGTATAGGCGCTATTTGTAATGAATTCGACAACCAACCACCCCGCGGTGCCTCGAAGCAATCGCTCGAGCGGTTTTCTGTTACGCCACTGTTCATTTAACAAAATTCTCTTACATTCAAGCAAAAATTACCATGTCACGTTGAAAGTGAGGCTATTTCGTACATTGGCGGGCATCGCAATGTCCGTCCGAAGGCCGCGGGGGGAAGTTTAGGCGGAGGCATTGCAGACGGTAAAACAACAAACGAGGTGGAAAATAACGAGGCATGGCGAAAGCGAAACGTCCCGCAGACATGCAAATTCAAACGCCACGTGCCGCCTCTGACACCCCTAGGGATGTCGACGCATCGATAATAATTTAATAGTATAAACGTATTTTTAAAAACAAGCTATTATTGAAATGCTCAGTTCCGAGCCAACCCTGGGTGCAGCAGCCATGTCATAGTGGGACTTACTTTTAAGGCATTACTTTACAGCAACAAGGAAGTTTTATTACTTTTATTTCAATAGTAATTAAAAGTCCAAAAAATACTTTTTATTCGAATAAACTAGCGTTCTTAGTTTCTGAGATATTAGGGTTTATGTTGGCGACCCTTGTTCACTTTTCGCCAGATTCAGTGTAGTAACTATACAAATAGAATGTCCCCTAAATTACTACTTTTTATATAAGAATAAATAATTCATTGCTTCTAATTTAAGCAGATGAGGTTGGCGGTAAAAATATCGAAATCCATTTATTTCAGTTTATTAAAATTAAAAACTGCTCAATTTGGAGTTTTACTGGCGAATCGTACAAAATTATCTGAAATCATAGTTTATTTCATGCGTTTTCAACTGGAAAATTTAAACCTTCATAGAAAAATTGTGAAAATGTTATATTTGAAGATATGTAGCTAGGGTCCTTTGTTTTATTTGAAACTAGTGGTATGTTACCCAGCGCTGCTGGGGTATCCGCTTCCTTCTCTCTCCCACCGCAAAGTAGTCTATGTTACTCACCGTTCCTTTAGCAATCTCTATTCAAAAAGGTTAATAATAAAAGCACCTTTCTAAAAACAAGCTTTTATTAAAATGCTCTGTCCCGAGAAAACCCTGGGTGCAGCAGCCATGTAATAGTATAACTTAGAACGGGTTATCATAATTGAATGCGTATACAAAATTTCGTGACTGTGCTGTTGACCGATGAGTAGTCTCCTTGTCGGGAGCCAACCCTGGGCTCAGCAGCCATGCCTTGATGAAATTTATAACGGGCTATCATTATTGAATGCGTATGCAAAATTTCGCCTCTGTGCTGTCGACCATTAAGGAGTCCCCTCGTTGAAAGCCAACCCTGGGTGCAGCAGCCCTGTCGCGGTGACCCTTAAACGGGCTATCATAATTGAATGCGTATACAAAATTTCGTTTCTGTGCTGTCGACCGATGAGGAGTCCTCTCATCGGAAGCCAACCCTGGGTGCAGAAGCCCTTTCACGTTGAAACGGGCTTGTGCCGCAAAATATCATCTAATACAGTGGGTGAGGTATGTGAATGTTGCAATTCGTGGAAGGAAGTTCATCTCTGGCAAGCGAGGGAGTGTCCGGTTACATAAACGGTCGAAACGACTACGGGAAAGCGAATGAGGGCGAAGATCGACCAACCGTACGTGTTTTAGACAATAAACAACGTTCGTAGTATGTAACAACTTGTTACATTAATTAATCATAGTGTAATGATAGGTAGGAAGAGACCTTACGTCCACTTAGCAAACAGTGTATTGTATATATATTTAAGATATGCCCTCAGCAACAGGAAAATAAAATAAGTAAATAAGTTTATCGTACGATACGAGAAGATTGTGAAGGCGTTATCCCTAATTAGGTCAACGGGCAAGATGCGGCTAGAATATATTTTTGAATTTAGTGTAACAAAGAGCGGCTCGGTGTGCGCGTTGACCAGATTGCGTGGGTCAAGGGAATATTAAAGGACACTTCACCAAACCTTCGTTTTATTTAGTCAAGGACAGCGCAGAGGCGACACTCAAGGGAATCAAGAAGCAAACTGACGTTCATTTTTCGATGAAACTGTGGCAAGTATAAGGGGTGATGATGATCCAACCCTATTGTCAAAATTGCAACGCTGTACTCGAAGTTTAGACTGCTTTACGAGGACTGTAGAGTAGTGATTCGTGATACATTTGCTATCATAATTTATTGCGTATACAACATTTCGTTTCTGTGCTGTTGACTGCTGAGAAGTCCCCTCGGCGGCAGCCAAGCCTGGCTGCAACGGCCATGTCATGGTGAAATTTAGAACGGGCTATAATAATTGAATGCGTATACAAAATTATGTGTTTGTGCTAATGACCGTGGAAGAGTCAAAATTGAATTGAATTCAATGAATTAATTATCGCATATTTCGCTGTTTGTTTTTAAGGTGTACATAAATGTATAGTATACCAATTTCCTAGTCGTCAATTGAGCTATGAACAGCCTTGCTGAAATCAGGCTGGCTCATGTAAAATATGTTGATATCTTGAAATCGACCGTTATATGTCGAACCGTTATATGTCGACCGTTATATGTCCTTATATGATCGACCGTTATATATCGACCGTTATATACGTCATCAAACGGAACATAATAGTTTCGAGCGTAGCGAGTGATTTCAAGCGTACGAGGTGAGCAGCCCATTCGCGGAGATACGAAGAATGACGGTTTCGGGTTCGTTTCTTGGCTGGGTGACCAATTTCGGTTGGTACCTATACAATTAACGGAATTGCATTTAATTCAGTCGATCGAATGCAATAACAAGACACACATTACACACACAGGTTACGCGCATATCACTACATAGTATAAAACAAAGTCGCTTTCTCTGTCCCTATGTCCCTTTGTATGCTTAAATCTTTGAAACTACACAACGGATTTTGATGCGGTTTTTTTTAATAGATAGAGTGATTCAAGAGGAAGGTTTATATGTATAATAACATCCATTAAATAGTGGAGAAGTACTGCTATTTTTGAGGTTTCTAATGTGATGTCGTAAATAATTACATTTTTTCCGCTTACATTGCAAACGCAGGCTGAACCCTTTGAGTTTTATCAAAATAATGTACTAAGTATTGTACACATTGAAAAGGTCTACAGAAAAGTCCGTGATGGTATATGTCTATCTCTTATGGATAACCCACAATAACTTTTTTTTGTCATTTACTTTTTACGACAAATAATGGCTAATTTTCCAAGCGATTTTAACCAATACAGCATTAATCCTTAACCAATTAAATACCTTGAATACATTGTTCATTTAATATAGATCTATATGGCCCTTTACACCGTATGATTTAAGTGAATATTTTCGAAGATATTACAGATTTAAAAATTGCGGGACGTAGAGTTTGCGGCGGTACCGGCCGGCCGCCCGGTGCGGCAAGAGCGTGCCTATAAATAGCGCGTCTGAGGCCGCGGTTTTCCCCACATTCAGTGCCCGGCGTCCGTTCTGAACGGTCGCCTGCTCCGCTCCGCCGCCCGCGCTGAATATTGCCGCCGCGAGTCGACCGTCGAGCGCCGTCTCCGGTCCTCGCCGTGAAGTTCGTGCCGTCGAGTCCGCTCCGGCCCGAATATGAGCTCCGCCGCCGAAGCAGCCGCTTCGCACAGCACCGCTGTTACCAGGGGCAAGGATATGCCCTTAATCCCGCCTGTGACGCCGAGGAAACGCGTGAGAAATCCCGATTCCCCTGATGCCGAGCCACAGAGAGACCCGCAACGCCGTCGGGCTGACTCCTTCTACGACAGCGACCTCTTCAACACCCCGGTGCCTTCGGATGACGAAGATGCACCGACCTACGCCAAAGCGGCCAGGAGGAGCCCGACTCCGAGCGTCAACGGAGCCGCGACTGTGCCACTGCCGCGCTCGACGATGAGTTCCGCGCCGCAACACCTGAACTCGGAGCCGCGTCCCCAGCCAATCGTCGTGGATAAGCTGGATAGGTGGCCTGACCACCTGCAGGCTATCCGGGCCAGGCTGGGCCGCGCTCCTATCGTGTCGCCGATTGGAGGAGGGGGCGGACTTCGCTTTCGTCCGGCCGACTCCGCCGAATACCGAGTCATTCAGGACTATTTACATAGCCTGGGCGGCTCGGTAGCATGGCACACATATACGACGCCCACCAGCAAGGATGCGAAAATTGCCATCCGCGGCCTGCCTTCCAATACCACACAGGAGGAGGCCATCTCCGGGCTGGCTGACCACGGCATCGAGGCCAGCTACGTCAGAATGATACACGGCGGGCGGCGAGCACTATTCTACGCCGTCATCCGCAAGAACGAGCGCTGGCGGGAGGTGTTCTCCATCGCGGAGATTCACTTCCTGCAGGTTACCGTGGAGGCCTGGAGGGGCAGAAATGGCCCCAAGCAGTGCCACCGGTGCCAGCGCTTCCGCCACAGCAGCCACAACTGCCACCGACGACAAGTGTGCGTGTGCTGTGGCAAAGAACACGCAGCCAAAGATTGCCCGAGGCCGAAAACCGCCCGGGCGACCTGCGGAAACTGCGGAGAGGACCATCCTGCGAACAACAGGAGATGCCGCAGCTTCCTGGCGGAAATCCGCCAAACTTCGCGGAAGCAGCAGGGCGTCCCGCACGCAGTGGTCGTCGCCGCCCCGCCGCGAGCTACTACGACTCAGTCTACAGAAGGCAAACTCCAGCCCGTTGTCTCCCCGCAACGCAACGCGCCCCTGTCCTGGAGACAGAAGCCAGCGCCGCCGGCCGCTCCGCAGCAACCAGCTGAGGAGAAAAAGTCAAAACGGCGGCGTCGGTCGAAGCCACTGCAGCAGCAGCCATCCAGGCCCCATCCAACGCAGGAGGAGAAGATGGAGGTCGAAGCGACCGCCCCACCCTCTTGCTCCCAGCCAGTGAGAGCAGCCACAGAGTCCGCCTCCACTCAAACGGACGAAGAGTGGCCGACCACACCGCCCCCACAACCCCAGCCGGAAGAGCCGATGTACCTAGATGAAAAGCGTTTTCTCGACGAAGACGAGCAGGTAACAATCACGGCGTCCCAGTTGCTGGACCTGATTTACGAGTGCCAAATCGGCACGAAAGAGGAAAATATTATGCTCATTAATATTTTCCTCAAAACGGACCTACCACGACGTGCCTCGAAGAAAGGAGCGTAACATTGTTCTACACTAAGAATCCTGCCTCAGGGTGAACAGCCCTGAGACGCCATATGCTCGAAAGCCGGGTCAATGGACCCGGCTCACACGAAGCCCCACCCAACAGTACGAGAAGTGGAAGAAGTCACAGGCCTATATACAGGGCCTGTCGACCGATATTCGGCAGCGGTTTTCCCTATAGCATTTTGAATTTAGCAGCGATCGGACGCGTTTATTATATCGGAGCTCTCCAGCGAGGAAAATAGCAATACTTAGGTAATAAAAACGTGCTTTTCAGCGCGACAACGTATCAGTAATTATAAGTAAGTTACGATAAATAGTTGTATGATAGTAGTTTTAAAATATAAATTATATTCTATTCTAAGGTTAATTTTTAAATCGCACTTATAGCAATTATAAGTACCTACATAAGGTGAGATAAGATTAGATTAAATAAAACCATAATTTATGGATTGCAATTTTCTATTAAGATCTTGATTAAAATTTACAGTTAGATCAATTTAATATTAGGAAAATTATTTTCAAAGTAAGTTCAGAAAAAGTACTTAATAGAATAGGTATCTTTTGTTGTTGATGATTGTTGATTATCTTTTGTTTTTAGCACGAATAGCAAATTATTTTTTATAATTAAAATCGTTGTTTAAGTTGAGGTATTTCAGTAAAAAAAAAAAGAACTGAATAGAATAGGTATCTTTTGCTTTTTATGATTGCTGATTATCTTTTGTTTCTAAATGGTAAGAATTTAGATATTTTTTACTGCGGCACATACTAATAATATGGCAATTTGTGCATAGGTAATCATACATATAGAACTGAGTAAATTTTGTACAGAAATTATAAAGTCATGTCTGGAAGACGTCGTCGTTCGAACATAGGTCGTAGTACAGTGAATGCCAGAAGAGTACGTTCAGCAAGAGATGAAGAATCGTCAACGGAACGTGAGGCTCGCCTCAGTCAGGCTCGGGATAGATATAGAGCTGAGAGAGAGAGAGAATCTTCAGTAGAGCGTGAGATTCGCCGCAGCCGGGATCGAGATAGGCATACGGTTCAGAGGGACAGAGAATCGTCAGTAGAGCGTGAGGCTCGCCTCAGTCAGCTTCGGGATAGATATAGAGCTGAGAGAGAGAGAGAATCTTCAGTAGAGCGTGAGGTTCACCGCAGCCGAGATAGGGAAAGACATCGAATACAGAGAGCCAGAGAATCATCAGCACGAGTTACTAATTCATGGGTGAATAAAGAAAATTCTGCCATGAATTACGATCCTTCGATTTCTTACAAGGACGATCGTATAGTATCAATAGGTACTATGTCAGTAGTGTGTGAACATTGCTTGGCATTGAAATTCAAGGACGAATCGAAAGGCATGTGTTGCTTACAAGGAAAAGTCAAATTAGAAGTAGTTCTCACTCCACCTGAACCACTTCACTCTCTTCTTACGGGTGATCATCAGAAATCCAAGCAATTCATGCGCAATATACGCCGTTATAATAACGCATTTCAAATGACCTCTTTTAAGAGTAAGCAAGTCGTTGAGCGTGGGTTCATGCCTACATTTAAAATACAAGGGCAAGTGTACCACTTAGCTGGGAGCTTGCTACCACTTCGACCCGATGATCACAAATTTCTGCAAATATATTTTATTACAGATCCAGATACACAAGCATCTACGCGGTGTACAAGTGTTGCACAGCCAATTGATAGAGATTTGATTAGATCTCTCCAAGATATGTTACATTCTCATAATTGCTACATACAGTCTTTCAAAACTGCGATTGAGAGTGTTCCAGCAGATACTCCTGACTTTAATGTCGTAATCCATGCAAATAAAGTTCCTGTTGGAGAACACAGAGGACGATACAATGCGCCTTCCACGAGTGAAGTAGCAGTGGTGATAGCTGGACAGCAATGTGACAAAAGAGATATTGTATTGCATAGTCGTGATGATAATTTGCAAAAAAATTCAGAGTTACACAGATCTTATGACAGCTTACAATATCCTTTGATGCTATGTCGTGGAGAAAATGGTCATGCCATTAATATTTCTCAAGTTGACCCAATCGGTGGTACACCTCTGCGTAAAACAGTGTCATGTATGAACTACTATTGCTACCGTATAATGACAAGACGTAACAATTTCAATACTTTGCTTAGATATGGAATGTTAACAAACCAATACTTGGTAGATCAATATGCGAAAATTGAATCTGAGAGATTGTCCTACATCCGTAATAATCAAACTAAATTGAGAGATGAAAATTACGTTCATCTTCAGGATGCTTTACAGGCGAATGAACACCGCAACGGCATTGGGCAGTTGGTTATACTACCTTCATCATTCACAGGTGGACCTCGATATTTACACGAAAAATCGCAAGACGCCATGACTTACGTAAGAAATTACGGCAAACCTGATTTATTTATATGTAACCCAAATTGCCTGCAACATGTAACCCAAATTGGCCGGAAATCAAAGAAAATATTAACACCAATTTAACTCCACAAGACAGATACGATATAGTTAACAGAGTCTTCCATTTAAAAGTACAGAAACTCCTGCACCTCATTAACAAGTCTCATATATTCGGTCCACCGCGCTGTCATATGTACACAATGGAATGGCAGAAACGTGGCTTGCCACATGTACACCTGTTGGTGTGGTTAGTGAACAAAATTAGACCAAACCAAATTGACAGGGTTATTTCAGCTGAATTACCGGATAAAGATGAAGATCCTATCCTGTACGAAATCGTAAAGAAACATATGGTACACGGCCCTTGCGGGACTTTAAACCCGAATTCTCCATGTATGCGAGATTCTAAATGCAGCAAAAAATTTCCGAAGTCGTTCCAAACTCAAACAAGTACTAGCGATGACGGATATCCCAAATATCGTCGACGATCGCTAGAACAGGGTGGGCAAAATGCTACCGTCCGAAACCATGATATTGATAACCTATGGATCGTTCCCTATAATCCGCCGCTCCTTTTGAAAATTTTTGATGCCCACATCAACGTAGAGTTGTGCAATTCAATAAAGTCAATTCAATATGTTACTAAGTACATTAATAAAGGCAGTGATCAAGCCACTTTCAGCATACAATCACCAAATGAAGTGGAAAAATATCAGTCTGGACGTTACATCTGCAGCTCTGAAGCTGTATGGAGGATTTTATCATTCGAAGTGCACGACCGGGCTCCCACAATTGTCCACCTTGCAGTTCATTTAGAAAATGGACAAAGAGTATATTTCACAGAGAACAATATACAAGAAGTTGTTAATAACCCGCGGGATACAACATTGACAGCATTCTTCAAGTTATGTGCTCAAGATGATTTCGCAAAAACACTGACGTATGACAGAGTTCCAGGTTACTATACATGGAACCAGAGTTCTAAAACTTTTCAACGGCGAAAACAAGGTACTGCGGTTGATGGTTTCCCCGGAGTAAAAGAAACGGATGCTCTTGGCAGAGTCTACGTGGTTCATCCCAACAACAGCGAATGCTTTTATCTGAGAATATTATTGCATATTGTAAAAGGCCCGACATCCTTTGCACACCTAAGAACTGTACAAGGTGTTGTTTACAATACTTATCAAGCAGCATGCAAAGCTATGGGGCTCTTGGAAGACGATTCTCACTGGGAAAACACATTATCAGAAGCAGCTGTTTGTAGTTCAGCTACATCATTAAGATATTTATTTGCCGTCATAGTAGTGTTTTGTCAAGTAACTGCTTCTGTTAATCTATGGAATAAATTTCAAGAAAATATGGCCAGTGATATTCTGATTCGGCGACGGCGAGAGTTAAACTCAGATGATGTACAATATGATCAAAACATATTTGACGAAGCATTATTGGAATTGAACAAAGTAGTGCAATTACTTTCGGGTAAATCGATCAAGGATTTTGGGCTGCCGATGCCAGCTAATACTACTAACTCAGATTTAACTAACGGTGCCGAATACACAAGAGAAACATCATACGATCAAACGAGACTTTTACAAAATATAGCTCAAGATGAGCCACGATTAAACATCGATCAGAAAAAAGTATTCACTGCGTTACTATCAACAATTGATAACAATGAAGGGAAATTGTTTTTCCTTGATGCCCCAGGAGGTACAGGAAAAACATTTTTAATCAATCTGCTTTTAAAAAAAGTGAGATCTATCGGAAAAATTGCGTTAGCTGTTGCGTCATCCGGCATTGCCGCTACGCTTTTGGAAGGAGGCCGAACCGCACACTCCACATTCAAGCTCCCGCTGAAAATCGCCACCGATGATAATAACAGCGTCTGTAGTGTTTCTAAACAGAGCAATACAGGAAAATTGATGCGTGACTGCTCATTAATAGTCTGGGACGAAGCTACCATGTCAAACAAGACGTCTGTGGAAGCACTGGATAGGACAATGCGCGATTTGGGCAACAAAAATTCACCTATGGGTGGATGTACAATTCTGTTCTCAGGAGATTTCCGTCAAATCCTACCAGTTGTGACTCGAGGAACACGTGCTGACGAAATAAATGCTTGCCTAAAAAGATCCAACCTTTGGCCACATGTCAATAAATTAAAGCTTAAAACTAATATGAGGGTTTCGTCATCTTCACGTGAGAACAGGCTATTTCCAGAGATGCTGCTAAAAGTTGGCAATGGAGAGTTAACACAAAGTGAGGGAAGGATTGACCTAGAAAACCTTTGCGTTTTGATAGACAACATCCAAGAGTTAGTCAACAATGTCTATCCTGACATTGATAACATAAGTTATAAGACAATATCTTGGTAAGAAAGAGCGATTCTGTCACCAACTAACGAACAAGTAGATAAAGTAAATAACTTGATTCTTTCAAAGATTGATGCGCCGACGAAAATATACTACTCGGTCGATACTGTTCTCGATTTGGAAGAAGCTGTTCATTTTCCTACAGAATTTCTAAACTCTTTGAACCCGTCTGGACTCCCTCCTCACAAAATGGTGTTGAAAGTAGGTTGTCCTGTTATTTTATTAAGAAACCTAAATCCACCTAAACTTTGCAATGGCACGCGTTTGCTGGTAAAATCATTGAAAACTTTCATAATAGAGTGCACAATACTCACAGGATGTGGTACCGGAGAAGATGTATTGATTCCCCGAATCCCTCTGATACCATCGGATTTACCCTTCCAATTTAAACGTTTACAGTTTCCGGTAAAGACATCTTTTGCAATGACCATTAATAAATCGCAGGGTCAAACCTTCAACGTTGCAGGCTTAGATTTGAGCGTTGACTGTTTTTCACATGGACAACTGTATGTCGCTCTTTCAAGAGTGACCTCCAGAGAAAACATGTTTGTATTGTCTAATGAAAAGAAAGCTGTGAACGTTGTTTATAAAGACATTCTGTAATATGTTGTAAAAATAAAATAAATAGTTAAAAATGTAAAAAGTAAATAAGTAAAAATGTAGTGTATGAATTTAGATATTCCAAAGATAGCAGGAAATCTTCATGGTATAGGGAAAGGCGGATTGTTTTACTCCAAATTTAACGCGTGCGGGCCACGGGCAGTAATGAATAAATCAAAACTACTGGATCGATTTTAATCACATAGGCTATATATTTTATACCCGTGCGAAGCCAGAGCGGGCCGCTATGTTTTTATATACAACGTTCACAGTTTTTCTGTACTGTATTTAGTATCAGCATTGCACCCGTGCGAAGCCGGGGCGGGTCGCTAGTATACATATAAATACTTAATAGTAAGTTTGGATGTAAGAGATAGTCGTTTGACTATAAACCCCTCCATTCTACACCCTCTAAAAGTAGCGCAAAAATGCATTTCTAAAATAATCGCACGTAAACCGTATCGATTTCCGTCAGACACTCTTTACATCCAGTCCGAGGTTTTGGATGTAAGACAACTTTATATTCGCATGGCCCTAATATACACTAAAAATAAAATGACCCCTTATAATCAACAACGAGTTGGAAAGACGAGAGCAACAAAAACTGGCGATATGATGGTGCCAAGAACTTACACAGCATTTGGCCAACGCCATTTCACGTTCATTGGCCCTACAATGTACAACAATCTTCCCGAAGCAATTAAAAGTAGTAAGAACACATCCACTTTTAAAAAATCACTAACCGATTGGTTGTTGGAGGTGGGTAGGGACGGTTTAGGGAATACGCTGACTGTTGTAATTTGAATGATAGTATCTAGTACTTAGTATTTAGTTTTTACCATGATAATTTTAAATGACTACTATAGGTATGTAAACGTTATATCAATATGTAATTGATTTATATAGGTATAATATTTTAGTTTTTATTTTTATTTATTTTGGTTTTATTATTATTTTCGTATACATATATGTATGTGTATGTGTGCATATAAGGATATATATTTTATCTATAGATGTATATGAGTATCTATATTTGTATATGCGTCTATATTTATAGTTTTATATTTGTCGATTTAAAAATAAGTACATACTTAAATATAGTTTAAGTTGACAGTGCACACTTCATATCTAGTCATTAAAAGTCTGCCTTAGAACAGGCCTAGGCCTAGTTAGGCGACTGTGTCAAACATTAAAAATAATGTCGCATCAATTTCTTGCTAATATCTTACTTACAAATATGATATTAATTGTTTATGATGTGTTACAAATAAATAAATAAATAAAAATAACTAAAATAAAATGTGAAATTTTGCAATAAAGAGTAAAAACAAACAAACAAACAATTTCTTTACCAAATGAGCGCTGTCGATATTAATGTGTATTATTCGCTTTCGATACATCGATACTATATTTTTTTTTATCGGGATCCCTAAGAGATATCCCCCGCAGACTTGGAGCAGTATGGCGGAAAGGCAACGTGTCGCTGCTCTGAGCCGTGGTGGCTTTCTGTTGAGTTATTAAAATAATAGCAGTGTACTCTGCTGGAGTGTACTCGAGCGCCAGACGGGGACCAGCCCTCCCTTCGCCGCCCCTCCGATGGCATACCTGCGCGCCCTGAGCGTTAATTTTTATGCCACTCTTGACACCCGCGTTTGCTGTTCCAATTTTACGAGAGGGGTCACAACTGGATGGATTCCAGAGGACGAAATGGCGTTTGTCGTAGTATGCATCACTTTTTTGTTTTAATAAATTTAATGTAAAATGGATAGTACAATAAAATATCATAGACAAAACTCCAGTAGCCAAAAACTGAAAAACTGTTGCCAGTGATCATATTTTAATCACAACTTTTATCACATATTTTAATCGCAAAGAATGGCAAAGAATATTTTAGTAAGGCAAGGGTAATGACTACGTATTCGGCGTTCATATACCAGTGTTTAATGTATGCTAGACAGCACCTCGCAGAAACTATACCCGCGGTAGCTCCCTTTTATGCGTACCCCGAATACAACGGGCAAAAGTAAAGAAAAGCTACTTGTACCTTAGTATTACATTCTATAATTTACTCCCTACAAATTTTAAACAGCTAGAGGATATGAAATTAAAAAAAAAACATCAAGGAGATGCTGATAGGCACCCTTTCTATAATCTGGCCAAATTTGAGGGCCATGATTTTTCAAATATTGTGCCCTTTTAAATTACTTAAAAAAGTAAAGCCATATTGTCTGGATTATAATATATGGTCTTATATTTGTACTTTTTGTTTTTAAATACATGGCGTAGCTTTAATTTGATTATTTAACATTTTACTGACAATTTGAATATTACGATGAATAATTTTAGTACGTCTCTTTTCAAATTACTGACTACTTACAATACTAGGCTCCTATTTTGATTATTTATATTTATAGTTCGACAATCGAGTAGTTAAATTCTTGACTACCTATGTATGTTCAGTAAAGAGTAGTAACGAGACTTACTACCTAACTCAATCATTTTGACACGTCCAAGAGCGATTTTTAGCAGTCAATTGGACACGACGAAAATGTAAGGTATTGTAAATGTCACCTAAATAGGCTATAGCCTGTTCTAAGGCGGACATTTAAATTATTGTAAATATATGTATGAGACTATATAAAAACTACTCGTAAGTAATGGAAATGACATAATAAAATATAAAGAACGTACACACTGCAACATAGCTGCCTTGCTTCAAGGCGTTACTGAAAGAACATTTTCTCCCTTAAAATATCAACTAAGTAGCAACCCTTCCCCCTCCCCCCTCTCCCCCTCCGAGAACAAAATGGATCTTGTGGCCCAAGCTGCACGAAACCGTTCACAACCTCAAGAAGTACGCAATTGGTAATTGATTATGAACATAAACAATACTGCACATCCCTAGATGTACCGGCCATGGCCCCCTCTAGACGTTGGCCAATGCTTGGCCACATCTACACCGAAACATCGCCGAAAAGTCATGTGCTTCAAACTTCACGAGGTAAAATTCGATTTTGTTTTATTTTTAACCAATCGAATATATGTTTGCAGATAGCCGATTGGTCTTGGTGAACGTTTTTAACAGCTTTGATGTGTTCTAAAGGTCGAAAGGCTATGGAACACATCAAAGCTGTAGAAGCACCAAAGCATATTGAATAGCAAAAGTAACCACTGGCTGTAGTTGCAAATTCCCATTGTGCTATCCAAAGAACCATTTTGCTTTTCTCGCATGATCCGGGAAGCCATTCAAATAAGAAGAACCCCGAACTTTAATAGAGACGACGGTTACAAACTGTCTTCTACGTGGAACCCTCTCTTTAAAATGTTCCCAATGTCCATCGCTCAATGCAAGGACGTACATCAAGATACAGATGAGTGTCGTTTGCGAGGCGGATTTTCGAAATTCGCGCTCGTCGAGTCCCCCCCCCCCCCTTCCCCAACCACTGTTACAATTTACACGGTGGCGGTAACAGATTGATAATCGCCGAAACGTCGGGTGTTACAATCTTCACGCGGTAAAATCGTTTTTATGTTATTTATAATGGGCACGAATGCGTTTCTTTGTGAACTAAAACTGAAATTAGTTCAAGCGAACGAGATAGAGCAATACGTTAGAGCGGAATATGAAACGAACGATCGTCGATAAAAACTATCTGTCAAACTTAAACTCGTCCGAATAAATTTGAACACATTTCGTGCAGTCTTAGAATCAGATGCTTTTACCTTTGGAGTAGTTTTAATGCGAAAACGTGACAACCGTTCATTTCACATTCCGCTCTAGCGTGTTGTCCTGTCTCGTTCACACGAACTAATTTCGGATTTTAGTTCACGAAGAAACGCAATCGAGCCCAATGTCAAACAACCGCAATAGTTTTCGATTTCATACTATTGGGATAGGGGAGACCGGGGCTATGGGGCCACCCCGGGGAATGAGGCCACCCGCTTAATTCAAACCCCGCGCGTTTTAGTCCGCTTATATGCAGTGCTACCAACTCTCATTGGCATAATTAAACAGTCCGACGACGGCCGTGTTCATGTGAGGAGATATAAAAGTTTCGTGGGCGAAAAATCAAAATACCGCCATTCCATCTAAGGTCGGACTTTTACAAAAGTAAGCATATGAAAAATTTGATTGGTAATACTAAGATCAAACAATGTATGCTTTATAATAGCATATTGCAGCATGATTTAGCATGCAATTGATTGCTTCAATGACAGTTTTAGGTTATATTTTCCATATGTTTGTAAACTTCACCAAAAAGGGGCAATGAGGCCAGGGATGGCCTGATTACCCCAATATTGTGGATTAAAGGAAACAAAGTGCTTTACGTGTTTTTTTCCCTTTTCATAGATGGTTCGAAATTATCAGAGGAAGACGAATAAAGCCAGTTGGAGCAAGGAATGTATGACAGAGGCTTGTGCTCAAGTGGCCAACGGCAGAAGTGTCAAAAGTGTGGCGAAGACTTTTAACATTCCGAGGAGTTCTCTTCGAAACCAATTAAAAAAAGGAATTCCACAAGGCCCCAATATGGGTAAACCAACAGTGTTCAGCGCTGGACAAGAAGAAGAACTAAAGGCTCATGTCCTAATTTTGGCAAAATTATATTTTGGTGTGACAACAACTCAAATAAGGCAAATTGCTTATGAATTTGCTGAAATTAATAACATCAAAAATAAGTTCAACAAAACTACCAAACTCGCCGGTGAGGGTTGGCTCTCTGGCTTCTTGAAACGCTGTGGTGACATTTCACTTAGAAAGCCAGAGCACACAAGCCTCAGTAGAATACTGGGATTTAACAAGCTTGACGTGTCAAAATTTTACAGCAACCTCGAAGAAGTATATGGTAAATACAAGTTTCCGGCATCTCGAATATTCAACTGTGACGAGACAGGTGTTAATACAGTTGGGAGTGCAGTAAAAGTACTGGCCAAAAAAGGTCAGAAGCAAGTTGGTCTTATTTCCAGCGCTGAGCGAGGAACAAATACCACGGTGGTTTGCTGCTTCAGTGCTGCAGGGTTATACGTTCCGCCTATGTTCATCTTTAAGCGTCAAAGAATGACACCTCTGCTGGAGAAGGATGGGCCTCCAGATGCCATCTACACTTGCTCTAAGTCTGGCTGGATAACCGAAGATTTGTTTGTAAAATGGCTCGAACACTTCCATAAGACTGTTAAATGTTCAACACAGGAACCAGTTTTGTTGGTACTTGACAATCACTCGAGTCATGTATCCCTATCAGCTTACAATTTCTGTAGAGCTAATGGAATTGTCATGGTATCACTCCCACCGCACACCTCCCATCGCACCCAGCCCCTGGACGTTGTATTTTTTGGACCTCTGAAGAAGGCAATTAATCGAGAGATAGACCTTCATCTAAAGACAAAGCAGTATGAGAGAGTCGTACAATATGACATTGCTTCTATCTTTTGTTCTGCCTATAGAAGAGTGTCTTCCGTAGACAAAGCTCTAAAAGGGTTCCAGTGTACTGGTATTTTTCCATTGAATCCATACGTTTTTGATGAGACCGAATTTACACCTCCTGCTGAAGATTTAGACGTTGTTTCCGAGCGATCAGATCAGGATGTTATCGTTGAACCATCTAATCAGGAAGTTGTCGCCGGGCCTTTAAATTGGAACAAGTCACCCCATACCACAGTGGCTGAAATAACACCTATTCCAAGGAGGATCAAGAAGATTACAAAACATCTCCGAAAGAAAGGCTCATCCCAAATACTAACGTCAACACCTCTCAAAGACGAGCTTATTGAGAAAAGTTTGAAAAAAGAAAAGAAAGCTAACAAGGAAGTAGAGAAACAGAAGTTATTGAGAGTTAAGAAGAAAGTATTTAGTAGCTCCTCATCAGACACCTCAACTGAAATCGTATTCGACGATGAAGGTTTAAAAGATCAGGAGAGTTCCGATGATGAAATTTGCCTTGTATGTGGCGAATATGGGAAAAGTCGTGAAATTTGGTTCAGGTGCACAATTTGTGGAAAGTGGGCGCACAAGGACTGCAGTGGCGCTGAAAAGGCAAAATGTTATATTTGCGATTTTTGTAATGTTCTTTAATTAAACAAACTTTATTTCTTTGATTAAACTTGTATTTATAATTATTTGGGGTAACCAGGCCAGGGGTGGCGTCATTACCCCATACCATGGGGTAATGAGGCCATTTGCAGTGTTCATAGTTTTTAGCTGTTAAGTATCAACACTTTGAAAACTTCCCCTTATGAGGTATTCAGGGTGATAGTCAACATATTGAAATTTAATTTTGTCTAGGAGCGATATCAAAATTCCTTAAAACTAACAATATTTTTCTCGATTTCCCTTAAGGTGGCCCCATAGCCCCGGTCTCCCCTACTCCTTTGATTTTTGGGACACATTTTTTTTATGTGAAGTGGGTCGTAATTATATTATCCCCTGTTTTTCTCGTTCGGGACGCCTTCCGCGCTAGATATGATCAGTATGGGTGTAGCTTAACAAAATAAAATGCTAATACCTGATCGGGGATCGATAAAAGACCCTACCTTAGGGCACGACCACATATTCCCTCTCATAGATATAATCGCTGCCAACTAACAGTGCACGCAACTTTTCCCCTTCGATTTGTACCTCTATGTTTCTATTGCAATTAGGTGGCTACCACCGTTACCACCGTCTTTACATATTTTACAGTCACATGAATAGCATTCAGTGATGGTTTGATAGTATCATTGATTATAAAGTAAAGACAAGCTGCTTATACCTTAGCATTAAATTCTATAATCTACTTCCTAAGTTACTTTATTCTATAATCCATTAAACAGCTGGAGGTCGTAAAATTTCAAAAAACAAACAGGAGATGCTGATAGGCCACCCTTCCTATGAATCTGTCCTGGCAGCACCATTTTAGGAAGATGTTCGCTAAAGAAGCTCCAAAATTTTCTCCCGGAGAGAAAGAGACAATCTGTCAATCTTTGTTTCTTCCACTCCTTCATTATGGCGACGCCGCCTTCCTCGATCTGACAGAAGAGCTCTTCTGTCAGATGGAGGAAGGCGGCGTCGTTCTGTAGCCTTTCCACCTTGTTGGCCAGCTGGCCAGCTACAGAACGTCTGTATCCGCTTTATTTTTGGCATCAGAAAATAAGACCATATCACGGAATATCGAAGCAGACTGCAGTGGCTTACCACCAGGGAGACGAGACAGGATAGAACCCGCTGCCTCTTATATAGAATTCTCGCGGATGGCGTGCCGCTTTATCTTGCCGATAGGTTCACCGCGTTATAGACGCACGGCCGTCCCCTGAGATCAGAGGGCAATAACCTGTTATCCATCCCTAGTCATAGCAGTCTCCGTGGAAGCTGCACGACCCTGAAATGCTTTACCAAATGATGTTAGAACAGCCCCCAGCATCTCCTCGTTTAAGGCCAGGCTCAAGGAGCATATAACCATAAAATCCATAAATTAACCAACCCATCTTTTCGCTTCCCTTTCCTTCCTTCCTCTCCTTTCTTTCCTCTGCGTCCTTATTTAATTTTAGTCATTTTTTAAAACTTTTTTTTATTATCTGTTTCTTTCTAGTTTCTGTTTGTTTCTTTTTATCACTTGTATTTTTATTGTTCTTTTACGTAGCCAACGTTTTAATATGTTATAAACCCTAGATATAGGTTAGTTGATAAACATTGCCGCAAGGCAATAAGCTCGCGTTTAAACTGAGATTTTTTTAAATCGAAAATAAACAGGCTAGGGTGACCCCACGTTCAAAGAAGAGATAGGCGATACGCTCGAGCAGATGAATGATGTGTTAATTATATTGGGATATGCGTTCAGCTGAATTTAGATAAATACTCGTTCCCTAGATGTCCTACGTGTGCATATACATACATATATGTCCTACGTGTGCATACACATACATATATGTATCTGTATAAAATAAGTGTTTATATATTTATTTATTTTTTTTTTATAAAATTATCCAATACAATACAATTGATTTTTGCGAAGCAGATAAGATTGCATTTGTGTGGATTTTATCCCCCCACTAGATTGTATATCTGTTCTGGGGTGATAGTATTTAAGACTTCACTTTAATCATAGTGACTTCACTTTCTTTCTTTTTTTTTATTTTTTTTTATTCATTCCGATCGCTCATTCATTCTTATAAATTTTAAGGTTATTATAAATATATAAATCTGTATATAAATAAATAACTAATATTAAATAAAGAAAAAGAAAATATTTAAATTTATAGATAAGTAAAATAAATAAATATATAGATTAATATATAACTAAATTGACCAATAAATTAAGTAGCCTAATAAGGTTTCTTATTGTGCACATATACTTGTGAATTTAATTAATTAATATAATATTATCATATTATATTAAAACGGACATTTTATTTAAATTTCAGCGTTTATTTCCATAACAAAATTAATGTATTTAATAATCATAGTAATAATATTAATAATAATAAAACTCTTTATTCTTAAGAAAAGGCGAGCTTATTGCCTGCAGGCAATATTTTAGAGCTAACCTATACTATTGTAAGAGCATTATTTGCGAGTAGACTACATAACTTAACCTACGTAGACTACATAACATCAACACCTATAAGGACGCTAAAGTTTTAAAAGGAGGGAATGGGAGGGGAAAGGGAATTGGCCATCGTTACCACTTTCTCCATTTTTTTTGCAAGTTATGAATTCCGTTCCAGTACCACTTGTCGTTTTTTGAGAGTAATCATCCATCAATTTAAATTTTCATTTCTTTGTTAGAATGGATGTGCTTTTCCGAATGTCCATTTTGCATCGACCGAAACAAGTAATTACACAATACAGCAAATTCAATGCTCAGTTCGAAAAAATTGTAATTTAGAAAATGAAAAAAAACGACTGTCCTAGAGAAAAAAAAGTGTACTGTTGTATTTAGAATTATAAGAAAGAAAACAAATGTTAGCGCTGAAAAGCAAGTTTTGTAAAAGAATAAAGTTCGCCCTATGCCCTGTGGCAGGCATCTCGAAAAAGGTTTTTTTATGAATAATTTGTGATTTGTTTATTTATCCGTATAGATTCGTATATATTTCCAAAGTGTACTCCGTCAGACCTTATATTTGACACTAAACACGATATGTATATTTATGTTATTTATTGACATTTAGACAACTACTTATGTACTTGGTATACAATTAAGGTACCTCCACAGGTACCACCCTGAAGGTAAGTTCATTTGATACTGAACGCGGTATTTATAATATATAATTAATATCGTAATGAATTGACATTTGGATATTTGAATAATTATTTATTTGACAATTCCACCAAAACTTCTCAACTCTTGACAATCTGTCAATCTTTGCTTCTTCCACTCCTTCATTATGGCGACGCCACCTTCCTCGACCTGGCAGAAGAGCTCTTCTGTCAGATCGAGTAAGGCGGCGTCGTTCTGTAGCCTATAACCCCTCCTATCGCGGGGTAAAAATTTAGTCGTCACTTCTGCCCGGGACAGTTTTGCGCGTGAAGTCGATGGCCTTGAGAAAAACGACCATAACTTTTAAACTACTATACGGATCGTAAAAAGAATAACTGTAAAATGATCGCATTGAAATGTGAAATTTATAATATTATAACCTTATCTCGTAAAATAATTAAGATAATAATGAATAAATATTTAAAAAGTTGGCATTTTACGCAGCGCGGAGCGCCCTAACCAATATTGGTTAGATACAATTTTAGCATTTGTAAGCGTCTAACCAAAAATGGTTAACTCAAATAGGAAGGGTTAATATCCACCAAGGTGGAAAGGCTACAGAACGTCTGTATGCGCTTCATTTTTGGCCTCAGAAAATAAGACCATATCATAACATAATATATCCTAACACTATACGCCGTTGTAAACAAGTTTAAGTTCTTGTTTATTAAAGCATATTTACACACTTGCGTAATTATTATTATAATAGATCCGATAAAACCGTCACCTCTTAATCCGGCATGTGGCTGATACAAATGAGGGTCATTAAGAGTTACAAATTCAAATAATTTAATTAATTAAGGGTGGTGCAATTAAGACTTACGAAGCGTAGCCGAGCCTTAATTGCGATTCAAGATAATGGGATAAATTCGTGTTTTTAATTGGACCACACTTAGGCCAATAACTATGCGGCTTCCAAAGTTTTACGCTTTTGTCATCTTCTTCTTCTTGTACCATGTGCCTAATATGGCTAATAATAATATTAAAACGCTTTACCGGTGGCATAGTAGTCAGGTTGTCTGATCTTACATTGTAAGGTCCCGGGTTCGAGTCCCGGCTGGGTCACCATTTTCCGTTGGGATAAAATTAACGGAATTGCATTTTCAGTTCTTTTAATAACTACGATTTAGCTGCTGGAATTTTACTTCGAAACTCAACGTGTGGATGGCAATCATAATTCCGAAACTTGAATAATAATAATAATAATAATAAAACTTTATTCTTAAGAAAATGTGAGCTTATTGCCTGCAGGCAATATTTTAGAGCTAACCTATACTATTGTATGAACATTATTTCCGAGTAGACTACCTAACTTAACCTATATAAAGAGTATGACAAATAAAATGAAAGGGGATAGAAAGAAATTTATACATTACTCTTTGTGGGCACAGATTTGCCACATCAAAATAATCAACACCTATAAGGACGAATAATCTTATTTTAAGTTCAATATGGCGGCGTTCGTGGTATGGCAGTTTGGTCGCGCACTTTAGATAATTCTCTAAACCCTCCTTTACCGTATCCTATGACAAAATAAAATATTAATATGATACAAACGAATTTTTAGATCATAGCTCTTATTATTTCAATATTATGTACATAAAGATGATAATTTCACGGTCCCGGAAGAGGGAAAGTATTGTGAACGCAATTCTGTGTATGTGACTGTATATGTGTGTGTGTGTGCCTGTGTATATTTCTCCACGATACTGCCAAAACGCTTTATCCGATTGAGCTGAAATTTGGCATGCAGGCATCATATGGTCATGGCAAGAATTGTGGTTAAAATCGGTCCACCAGAGGGCGCGCTAATAATACTTCAATCTCGAAATATTGCAGTTAGAGACTTGAAATTCGGTACATAGATGTTTTGTTGGGCCGAAATGTTTGGGATCTTATGAATTCTTGCCATGACCAAATGATGCGTGCATGCCAAATTTCAGCTTAATCGGTCGAAGCGTTTGGGCGCTATCGTGGAGAAATACACACACACATACACTCACTCTCACAAACACACACAGATATTCACACACACATACACACACTCACACACACACACTCACACACACACACACACACACATACAAACAGACAGACAGAAGGACAGTAGAGCGGTGTCGACTACAACGGGTGAACCCGTCATCCCAGGCTGGTATAATGATATAGATCGTTATTTCAGCGGATGAGCGTAGAAGACTTGGGGACAAGACAATCTACTGTCTAGTTCACCAGCAACCCGTTAGAGACCGACGCCGGGAAAGGTAAACAGCTGGCGGCCTCACCCCCTAACTACCAGTTTTGGCAGGATATCTCCGTCTGGAAATAACCTTCAGGATACCTTCGTCCTCCCGACTGGTTACGGGTCCGAAGTCGCTTACGCGACCTCTACCTGTTGTATTACAGCGGTAATTCAGTTAGAATGTATCGCGGAACTGGGCGTTCTTTGCCCGTAGTGCAACACGGGATCGAGTGGCCCAAGGTCATTTCAAGAGTGGCATGACAACAAGTCAACATCCACCCCCGCTGCTTAGGAAACAGTGTATTTCCATAGTCTCCAGATCTCTTCAGCAATTAGTCAGAATGCACAACCGATTGGCAGACAGAAAGACACACAGGCACACAGACAGACTTCAGCCTGGAAATGGTAATAATTGTCTCGGGGGAGGGGGGGGGGGGGGGGGGGGGGGAGGAGTTGTCAAATGCCTATATCCGTCTTCATCTCGATTTTATTTAGCGCGTTCATAATACTTTATCTCCTTGTCGGTTGGTAGCTCGGTAAAGTAAAAGTAAACTTTGTTTGTAATTGTCAATTTTGTCTGGTGTACTGTAGCACTAGTTGGACAATGTGTCAACCGCAGACACCCTATATTGTGATTTCTTACAATATCATTTTAATAAGATAAATCGAATTTACTGCGTGACGTTTGCAGTTTCTTTCTTTCTTTCGACCTTTTGACCATTTTTGTCGAACTTTGCTCATGGATAGATCGCTACATAGAACAATATGCGTGTAAATTTTATTGACATCGTACCATGAGTGTTTGGATACAGGTGGCTTTTGCCTGTCATTTCGCTTTAAGCTTTGGGAAATGTTGGGAAGCGCATGGCTTATCACGTCTCTCCGTACTTGCTATGGCGTCAAAATGCTCTCCTACTCTTCGTTATTAATTAACGACGTTTCTACCTAAATTTCCCAAGGCATCTGCCAGACACCCTGTTTCGGATACATTAATTTATTCGTTAGCTTACACGTCTGCATTAATATTAAAATGATATATGTTCAGCATATATTAGCAAGCGTTTTACTCAAGAATTTTACCCCCCTCTCTCTCTCTATCTCTACCGTCTATCTATTTGTAGTCGTTTATTTATTTTATTTTATAGCAAACTTACAGATAGTAAATATATGATGCTAGTATTTTAAAAACATATTCAAACTACTTTTTTCCTACTATTCGTTGATAGTTGAAAAAAATATAATAAAGCTAATAATAATATAAGGGTAAGAAAAGTAACAATTAAACAAGTTGTTAATAAGGCTATTTGGATAGAGCTAAATAGAAGTATAATAATTGGATAATAATATTTATTATACATAATATGATATAATACAATAGTATGCTATAATATAATAATTGTATAATACAGTTATCAATCATATAATACAGTATTTAGATTTTATTGACATTGTTTTTAATTACGCATGTTTCAAAATTTTTCTTTTTCATGGTATTGATTATTATTTGTTTGACTATTGATTATTTTGTAAATTTTACTATTTACAAAATATTAATCACCTCTGATTACAATTATATTTTTTTTCTTTTAATTAATCAAAGCGGTTTTATCATCCGGTAATGTTTGAGAGCTCCTCGTTAGTCGCAGTGGCACACGAAATTGAACTTTTTCTAGACTAGCTGGGCTGTCTAGTCGATTGTGCAAAAGCTTATGGAGACACGTTATATCAGTTATAGTCCTACGTGTTTTTAAGTCTATTAAGTTGAAGAGACAAATGACTGATAATTTTGTATGTTTCAAGTTTTTGACACATTATCATCATCAGCGCTATAATGTGCTATACGTTATGCTATCCTGGCTGATTCTAAAGGCCTAAAGGTGATAGATGATTCAAGACATTCACTGTAGGGACAACTTCAACACCACAAACTCCTTAAATCGCCAAAAGTCATTCTTAAGCCGCACACAACCGCTCTAAGGCAGACAATCTTTGAACCGCGTTACTCAATGTAGGGTTTCACTCGGCGAGTACGTAAAGGAAGATATAGCACCGGGGTCTCTACCACCTGGCGTAGTCTCAACAGACTGAGGGTAGGTGTGACAAGATGCCGAGCCAATCTCTTCTGCTGGGGCTTCACAGAGAATCCAATAAGCAACTGTGGAACGCTGTAGAATGAAGACCACCTCCTATCCTGCCCGCAGTTGTCAACGACAAGGCAACCGACCACGAAGGCAACGATGGTGTGGAAAAATATCTCAAAGCCACATTTTTCCTTGATGGAATAGTGGTGTGTTGTAAACTACAGCAAACGAACCCGTCACTACTGGAAGATATCAAATCAAATCAAATCGCATTTATTGTCTTCAAAAACTTTTACATAGTAGTTTAGACAATTTATATAGCCGCTTAATGGTAAAATAACTTTAAAATGTATACTAAATATTTCATTAGTGAGTCACTACACAATTGAGTTATATTAGATAGACATAGGAGCGATGACAGCCCGCCGTCTAGCTACATTATCATGCCAGTAAGAAGCCAACGCCTTACCGGGAGACTTTGGAGGGCAAGAAGCGGGCCAACCTCGCGCCCTTAATACCAGTTATGGCTAGTCTACTCCGTCCTCTTGACTGTTTACGGCTCCGAAGTCGATTGCGCGACCTCTACCTAATGCTAAATGAGCGGTTATTAAGTTTGAATTTATCACGGACTATGGCGTCCGTTGCCCGTCTCTTCGCTTAAAATGTTATAGCAAGTTGGTCGTTTCAAGAGTGGCTGACTTCAGATCAGATCCATCCCCGCTGCTTAGGAATCGGGAGCTAATGGGCCCTTGCTGAGTTGGCCACGAAGACCCATTCTGTTTCAGGGTCGGTCACACTCACGGGTCAACACCCATCCGATGGCCTCCACGCATGGGGTGCGAGCCTGGGTAGGACACTGGGTCAACAAGTCTCCCCCGGGAACAATCCTCTGGCGCTCCTGGACGGTCTGCGCACCGAGCGGCGCAAGCCAATCGACTGTGCTCTCCGACTAACAATCGGGGGAGTCTGGGAACTGTATTGTTTCCTATAGAGCGGGGGTGGTTGTCTACCTTACGGCGACTGCTCTTGAAATGACCATTGGCCATCCGATCCCGGTTCAGAGTCGGGCAAAGGACGCCTTGGTCCGCGATAGATTCGGTTCACACCGTTTCACCGCTTCGTAAGGGAGAGGACCGCGCAAGCGACCTCGAACTCGGAACCAATCGAGAGACCGGAGAAATCTGGTCACAATTAGAAGTGAGGGCGCGAGTATCTCGAGCCCGCCGGGTTATTCCTGGCTCACTCGCGGTAAGGCGTTGGACTCTCACGGGTTGTGACGTAGCTGGACGTAGGATTATACTGTCCAAAGTCTTCTACGTTCACTGCAGGGCGACAGAACGACTAATCGTTAAAACGTCCTGTGGTGACGGGCTCGCCCGTTGTAGTCGACACCGCAAGATGCTTAGGGATCGGTATGTCGTTTCCAGGATCCTCCAGGTATCCTCCCGACTATCCGATCTCGGCTGAATATTCCGGGCAAAGGATGCCGTGGTCCGCGATAGATTTGTTAGACACCGTATCACCGCTACATAGGAAGAGGACCGCGCAAGCGACCTCGATTCTGTAACCAGTCAGAAGGCAGGAGGTATCCTGAAGGTTAATTCCAGATGGAGAAATCCTTCCAAACTGGTAGTCAAGGGGCGAGGCTGCCATCTCCGCACCTTTTCCGGTGCCTCGCCGTAAGGCGTTGGCCTCTGACGGTCAGGTGGCTTAACTAGACAGTGGATTGTTTTCGTCCCAAGTCTTCTTCGCTCACCTCACGGGAGACAGAACGATCTAATAGCGTTAAAACTTTCTGAGGTAACGGGTTCGCCTGTTGTAGTTGACAGCTCTAGTCCTCCAGGTATTCGTCGGAAGGCACAGTCACTGGCTACAGTCGGAAGGCAAAGGTCATGCCGCAGGGGAAGCTGATCCACAATGCATGCAATGAGAGGCAGGGAAACAGATTCCTTACCTGACTAAGTCTCAACAGACTGAGGGTAGATGTGACAAGATGCCGAGCTAATCTCGTTCGCTGGGGCTACACCGAGAACCCAATATGCATCTATGGAGCGCTGCAGGATGAAGACCACATTCGATCCTGCCCGCAACTGTTAACTTCATCACACACCAGGACCTATAAGAGGCGAACGACAAGGCCATCCAACCTGCTCATTTTTGGAGAGACGTGTCCTAAATTGACCCGTATACGTTAACGAATGAATAAACCGGGTAGACCCTTTTCGAGCAGGCATCTGGAGAGTAGCTGAACCGCGAGTTAAGCCAACCCCAAAGAACGAGGTGGGTGGTAGTGGTCCAACTGCGCGAGAACCATTAGCTACCTTCCTGATTGAACAAAATCTCTCGCCACCTCAAAGTATTTCAAATTTATTTAGCGCCCGACATTATATAGCCTAACAAGTAATATAGACTGTGGCAGAGGCCACTAAATCACTTGTTTAAAATCTGTTTACTGTTTACTGGCTGCCTCCTACTTAATTTGCCCTCACGACAGCCCCCTGGCGAGTAGCCATGTCGTTGATAGCGTCTCACAGACCCGCACCTACCCGCCATCTTGGCAAAGCTTCCACTTTAACATTTTAAAAGAAATATTTTCCGCATTCTTTTATTTGCGCAGAGCGTTTAGTTTACTCTGAGATATCGAAAATGGAATCGTCTGCAGGAGTGTATTTTGAGTATATTTATTCCGTAATAACCGATGGTCTAATGTTTAGGGGAATGGCAGGCAAATAATACATAATTGTTCATCTCTCTTGTGTTCTCTTGTGTTCGCCACCTACTATAGTTCTGCGCTAAGCCTTGTGTCGTTTAAGAACCGCAATAGACTTTTGGCGCCAGATTGTTTTACCTCCTCAGATTGGAGGTAATGATCACTCAAGTGGATGTATCTTTTACGCATCAGTGGGCCACACTCGCACATGAGGTGCAGGGGAGTTTCCTCTGCCCCTTGGCAGAACCTGCACATTTTTGTGTCTCAGAGCTTGAGGTTGTACATCAATGCCCCGTGAGCGCCCTCACCAGTATGCGTAGATTGTTCCTATTTAGCGATAAGGCCTCACGGGCCGTCTTAGGGTCGTAAGCCTTAATTAGCGCTTTGGATTGATTTAACCCTGGCGTGTTGTTCCAGTGGTTGACGGATTGTTCTAAACATATTTGTTTGAGCATTAGGTTTGCAAGGCTTTTTGGTACGCCACAGCAAGGTTCAGGGCCGTATAACGTTCCCTTTGCTCCCGTCTTAGCAAGTTCGTCGGCTTTTTCATTTCCCTCGATTCCTGCATGGCCGGGAACCCATCTTAGAATTACCCCTTTCTTTACGCCCAGGAAATTCAGTAGTGATACACAGATTTGCACTAGCTTTGAATTAATAGTATTCGAGGCTATTGCAATAAGAACTGCCTTACTATTTACTTGTTACGCTACCTGCCCGTCAGAGGCCAACGCCTTGCGGCAAGAAAAGGTACCCAGCGGGCAGCCTCACCCCCTGACTACCAGTTTTTGAAGGATATCTCTGTCTGGAATTAACCATCAGAATACCTCTAACCTCCCGACTGGTCACGGGTTCGAAGTCGGTCGCGCGACCTCTACCTGCCGTATGTTCACCAGTGTTTCGGTTTGAATCTATCGTGCATTTTTTGCCCGGCTCTGAATTTAGGATCAGGTAGCCTAATAATCATTTCAAGAGTGGTTAAAGACAGGTCAATATCCACCCCCGCTGCTTAGGAGTATATTTCCATAGTATATCCAGACTGCTTCAGCAATTAGTCAGAGTGCACAACCGATAGGCGTCTACGAACGGTGCGCAAACCGTCCAGTAGCGTCGGTATGCAATCCTACCAGGAGAAACTGGTCCACTAGCCGTGAGACCTGAGACGCGAAAGTCTTACCCGGGGAAGCCTTCCACGCGGGAAGGCTTCTGAATAGGAGCTGAATCGCGAGTTAGTCGATCCGAGAACAAAATGTATCTTATGGCCCAAGCTGCATGAAAACATTCGTTACCATCATGTTGTACTGTGTCCCATGGAGTGAACTTGAAGGAGTTAATGGACAAAAACAATCTACAGTCTAACTCCGCTAACGACTCCGTAAGAGTCTAACGTCTTACAGTGAGGTACTGCGAAGTGGAGCCAGTGTGCGGACCTCGCACAGTAACTACAAGATTTAGATAAATTTCTCCATCTTCGTGTCTGCTCCCAGATTTATATTCTCTTGCGCCGCCTCTACCTTATTTTAGCGGACGACCGTGGCGTCAATTGCCTGTTAATATCACAGGGGATCGGGTGGCCAACGGATTGTTTCAAAGGTGGGGGAGTTAATGGGCCCTTGCTGAGTTGGCCGCGAAGTCAACACCTATCCGACGGCCTCCACGCATGAAGTGCGAGCCTGGGTAGGACTCTCGCCTTATGGTTAGTTTCCCCTGGGAATCAACCTTCTGGTGCTCCTGGGCGGTCTGCGCACCGTGCGGCGTAAGCCAATCGACTGTGCACTCTGACTAACATATTGAGTTGTCGACTACAACGGGCGAGCCCGTCACCACAGGACGTTTTAACGATTAGTCGTTCTATCGACCTGCAGTGAGGGTAGAAGACTTTGGACATAACAATCCAACGTCTAGCTACGCCACAACCCGTAAGAGACCAACGCCTTACCGCGAGATAGCCAGGAATGCTACCTGGCGGGCGACACTCGCGCCCTTACTACCAATTGTGACCAGATTTCTCCGGTCTCTCGTTTGGTTCCGAGTTCGAGGTCGCTTGCGCGGTCCTCTCCCTTACGAAGCGGTGAAACGGTGAATACCGAATCTATCGCGATCATGGCGTCCTTTGACCGACTCTGAACCGGGATCGGATGGCCGATGGTCATTTCAAGAGCAGTCGCCGTAAGGTACGCAACCACCCCCGCTCTATAGGAAACAATACAGCTTCCAGACTCCCCCGACTGTTAGTCGGAGAGCACAATCGATTGGCTTGCGCCGCACGGTGCGCAGACTGTCCAGGAGCGCCAGAGGTTTGATTCCCAGGGGAAACTGACCAGGGCCAGAGTCCTACCCAGGTTCGCACCCCGTGCGTGGAGGCCGTCGGATGGGTGTTGACCCGTGAGTATGACCGACCCTGAACACATGGGTCTTCGTGGCCAACCCATCATGGCCCGTTAGCTCGGCTACCCGATCCTGGGTGAACAGCCGGGCAAAGGACGCTGTGGTCCGCGATATATTAGGTAAACACCGTTT
This sequence comes from Micropterix aruncella, assembly GCA_944548615.1. Taxonomy (NCBI): domain Eukaryota; kingdom Metazoa; phylum Arthropoda; class Insecta; order Lepidoptera; family Micropterigidae; genus Micropterix; species Micropterix aruncella. Next base: position 1,746,665 of record OX155975.1, read on the forward strand.
CACCGCTTCGTAAGGGAGAGGACCGTGCAAGCGACCTCGAACTCGTAACCAATCGAGAGACCGGAGTAATCTGGTCACAATTGGAAGTAAGGGCGTGAGTGTGTAGGCCCGCCGGGTAACATTCCTGGCTATATCGCAGGTAAGGCGTTAGCTTCTTACGGGCTTGTGGCGGAGCTAGACGGTGGACTGTTTTGTCCCCAAGTCTTCTGCGCTCACTCCAGGGAGATAGAACGACTAATCGTTAAAACTTCTTGAGGTGACGGGCTCGCCCGTTGTAGTCGACAACCCAAGTTGTCACTCCGAATGCACAATCGATTGGATGACGCTGCACGGTGAGCATACTAGGAACGCCTAGGAACTGCACTAGGAACTAGGAACTAGGAACTGCACTAGGAACGCCCGAATGTTGACGCCTAAGGGGAAATGTATCGAGACTGCTAACAAACTACCTAAGCAACAGACACATGGTAGTTAAAATTAATAACAAATTTAGTAGCGAGGAGATAGTACGATCAGGCACTGCTCAGGGAAGCATTTGGGGTCCAATACTGTACATCATGTACACAAACGGGATCAGCGAATGTACCTCCGACTGCCAAATGTATACCTACGCCGATGACACCTCTTTATTTGCGTGTGACACGGACATTAATACGGCTTCTCAAAAATTGCAATACGATTTCAATAAGATACAGGAATGGGTCCATAACAATGGGCTGATAATCAATGCCGAAAAAACTAAAGTTATGCATATCAGGTCATCGCAGGCAAGAGAACGAGGAAGTAGCTTTGCAATAAAATTTCACACGCATAACTGTCTACATAATCCACAACCGGACTGTCGGTGTGAGCATATAAAAAAAGTCGATGCTGAAAGGTACCTTGGACTAACGATTGATAAAAAATTCAACTGGGAAGTGCACATTAATAACATTTGCAAAAAACTTAGACAAATAATTATAAAAATCTACCACTTAAAATACATTCTCAGATACAATCAGCTGAGAAGTCTGTATTTTGCCCTGGTCGAATCTATTATTGCTTATGGAATCACAACCTACGGCAACACATTTAAAACTTATATATCCCGCATCACATCTCTACAACATCGTATTTTAAAAATAATAGTTCCAAACAAGATTCGAAACAAATTTAGAAACGACCAGATAGGACTTTTCAAGTATTGTGACATATTACCAGCTAATGCATTATTTATTTATAGACTGACAGTTCAATATTTCGAGACTGACGAGTTCCGAAATTATGTCCAACATAAACACAGCACTAGACAGATACAAAATGAACGGCTACTCGTCCCTCCTTTTCGTAACCTTTATGGCAAAAGAAGATTGAATTGGCTAATCCCTCATTTATTCAACAAAATTCCTTTAAATTTAAAAAAAAATAAAAAATGTACAAAAAAACAAAAAAAAAGAATTAAAAATAGTTAGCTTTAAAATAAGTGAAAGTGAAACACAAGTGTGAATGATACCAATAATATTCATGTTTTTATTTTATTAGCATTAAGTACGTTATTTTTTTATGTAAATATTATCAAGGGGGTGGCTTTCTGTGCCGACTAATCCTTATCAATATAGCAGATAATGCAGCAGATATATTATTAAATGGTCAAAATGGCCACTAAAGTTGCACTGAAAGTCACCCTATCATAATCTCCAGCAGGTAAGCCTTAGGCTTGGCTGGATTTTATACTAAGCTGTATTGTAAAAAATGGTTATTAAATTAAAAAAAAAAAAAAAAAAAACTGGCCCTTAGGCCTTCTGGCCTTGGGTTTCTACCCAATGTAACAAACAGGTAATCTGGCCCAAGCTGCAGGGAACTGTTAGACTTCGCTACATAGATACAGGCAGGCGGACATATTAGTGCAGTCACTTTAGCAAAAAAAAAGGGGGTAAATCTCGGAATGAGAGATAATAAGCTGAAAACTCGTATACACCTTTATTTCGGCGTTCTATATGTTGTCCCAAAAGTCTCATAAAATCTCGTGTCTGCGTCGAAAGTTATTCGAGGTCAAAGGTAACCAAAATTGGTTTTTCAAGATTATCTAGGTTTCTATAGCTCCAAGATGTTAACATCTATGATAAAAAATGTAGAGCATAGAATTTGCGACAAATTTTATATCAAACATTTTTTCATGCGCTCAACTGTTTTTGAGATAGAGGGCGGAGAGCGCGCAGCGCTCAGCCATACATACTGTAATGCAAGGTCAACTATGAATCTCGGTGAAACCTTAATTTGACTGGACTATATATAAACAGCCAGACAGACATTTTTAACTACACTTCGTAATATTACAATAATGTGTGGCTAGTGAGGAAAGCATTGTGATACAAATTCCCTTGCGTGGCAGAACTTGGGCCCATTATTCAGGGTAACAATTCCTTAACGAGCCGGCTGAGTCGGAAGGCGCATACATTTGAATACGAACTTAAGCGGCGACTGATACTAAACTATGTACACCCGGGTATGCTGTATGCGCTATATAAATACCCCACCAAGGGAGGGTGCATACACTATTTTCACTCGTTGCATATTCAGTTCGCATAGCATAGAGGACAATCGAATATAATAACAAAGCTAGTCAATAAATTTAAAGTTTTATCTGGTTTTTGTTTGTAAATTTTAGGGTGCTGCTATTCACTGGTATAAGTTTTTTTCTATTACGTCACATACTTGTACGCAGCAGATTTAAAAACAGCACTGGCGATCATTGATAGATTCAAAACAAACACGAAACACGTATTCAGCGGATTAGAGCCCTCGCATGGGAATCGTAGCTCGTCTCTTGGTGAACGTATGAGGGACCACCCCTCACTAGACTCCAAGTTGTGCGGTGTGAGGTGGTGGTATTAACTTACGAGGTATCTCCGTATTGAAAGGCGGTTTTGAATGAAGTAGAAGGTATTTATCGATTGAAAGTTTGATATTGCCAGTTATAACGCTTCCCGAATAGGTTATGTTGTCGCGAGTGTATTGATGCGCGACTGCAGTTACGAGGATATATGGATGAGGATTGTATGTGTGCTCTTAGTATCTTGTACTGGGCACGGCTCGAGTCTGTGGGATTTGCAGACTGATGCTTCGTTACTGGGAAAGATAAGGAAAGGAAACAAAGGAGCCGGATTCATTGAGCGACCTCGTGAGAGGGGTACCGAATATGCCGTCGCAACCTTGGGGGAAGGTGATCACTCGAGGAATGATACTTTGGTTGCTTTTCGCCGGTTTATATAGGCCGGGAAATGATGCAATCCGAAATATTCCAAGTAAAAGTATTGTTTCATCGTGCTGATTCATCGCTCACGGGTTAAAATAATAATTGTGTCAGTGTATTTCACTGGAAATCGATGCATTTGTTGATCGCATGTAATGGTACTTAAGGGCCATTACAAACGGTTTTGGGTAGGTTTCCAGGAGTGCTCCTGGGACGGTAAACTGATTACACTAGGGGGCATATTTTTAAGGTTCAAGAGCACCTGCTTTTAACCGCCTTACCTATACGAACGTACGCGATACGTCCACTATATTATCGCCTGAACGCAACAAGCCGTATTTTGTAAGTTCAAATGCAAAAAAAAAAAGAAAACACAAAGCGTTCGTCAAATGTCATGTCAATTTTTTCTTATGATTCTAAATACAAAAAGGTTCATAATTGGGTATATTGTTTAAAAAAGCTTTTTGGTTTATTTTTTGGTATTATTATCAAAAATATTAATATTAAGAAATGTAATGAAAAAAAACGATTTTTAACCAAATATAGGGCGATTAAAGAAGCAGAAAACGGTAAAACAATCGACCACTATACTATATTTCGGACAGCGACACTACTCATTCATAGCTACAAGACTTTATAATAAATTAAGCAGTGACATAAAAACCAGCCCCAATTGTCATCTGTTTAAAAGCAAAATAAATAAATGGCTGTTGTAACAAGAGCGTTTATCTATCCATGCCATGATCGATGTAGTAGAATAAGTTGAAGTTTACTTAACATATATTGTGTTTATATGTATGTATAAATGTATATGTGTATTTTAATGTATTTAGTATTTCTATTTCCTATTTAATATTGTATTTTTATTAAATTTTTAATATTATATATATTTATTATTATTATATATATTTTTTACTATTATTATTATTATTGTGTTTGGTTGGTTCATCGACCCTCGTTTTAAATGTAAAAATATAAATTGCTTGCCTTGGAACGGGTATATCCCAGTTGGGCAGCACTAGCCAGTGAATGATAGAGGAAAGTTTTTGCCATTTGTTTTAATATTATACTTATTGTAATTGGTTAATTTGATAATTCCAATAAATAAATAAAAAAAATAAAAAAATAAAATATGCCGCGCGAAATTTCTCGGTCCACGCCCACATGCGCAGATCGCACGTATTGCATTTTGAACACCAATGCACTGACACCAGAAAAAAGAAAGAAAACCTAATCCTTTAAAAGATTTCTATCCCGTTTTGGTTTCAATGCATTGTTGTTCAATAAATGCAAAAAAATGTAATCTGATTATATAGGTGAGGGACCGAGAATTCTGGCGCGGCCAGTAGTAACTCCAGTATACATAGGCAAGCAGGAAAGTGAGGGTCTGGTGTTATGAGGGCACCAAATCTTTACATGTGTGTATCGGTCTTTCTACTTCGCTTACCTAATTTTAATTTATTTATTTAGAATAACTGTTACACAATTATTACTGTAACAAATACATATATACTTATTAGAACATAATATCCTCTGTGTACTCCGCACGCTAAATTAGTTAACGCTTATGTCCCATTTAACTGACCATTTACAAAAAAGTATGAATATAAAAGTATTCAGTTGGAAATTAATTTATATTAAAATAAATAAAAAGACATATCTCAAAGTTATCATAACAAATTCAATTTCAGAAATAAGCCATAATAAGCCAGCTCCTTCAATGTCAGCTATCGCAACTCTGGACTTGGTGAAACAAGCCAATCTTAACGAGTTTGCCTCTTCGTTTTTCACGTATTTGGTTCTGAGTTTTTTTATTTGTAGGTGTGCGGCCCTGGATTATTGCTCGCCGCAATACTTTAACTTGAACTTTCAATCAGGACAACCTCATTACCAAAAGGACATATCGCTCAAAATAGAGTTTGCTTCTCCAATATGGTCTCCCTATCATCAGGTCCACATTAACAGACTGCAAAATATCCCGAATAAGTTCGTTCGATACATAAATTCAAGACGAAAAGATATTGTAATACAACTAATGAGGCGGCTTACTATTTAAAATAAATTCGCTATATTATCGGCGCAACTTGAATGATGCTCTGTGCCTCTATAAAATAATGAATGGCATATTCGATTGCTCCGACCTGGTGGGAGCGATCAATATTAACGCCCCAATGAGGACCACACGCCAATTTGACCTGTTTCGATTGCCGCGTTTTAAAACTAATGCATCAAGGAATGGAGTACTCACACGATGCTGTGAGTTTTATAATACCCATTTAAATGGTATTGATATGTTTAATAATTCCATAATCACTTACAAATACTCCCCAAATCAAACCCTAACCGATACAATAAGCTGACTATTCGTTTTTAGCTATTTTTATTGATTACTATTATTCTTATTATATTTTATATACGCCATTACTAATATCATACATGCTCACACTCCACACTTACACGCTTAACACACTCCCACAAACACATACACACACACACACACACCCTGCATACAAGACTCTTTTGTAGTTCTAAAATTGAAGGTACATTAGTTTTATTAAGTAGTTTAGAAAAAACGTAATTTATGTAAATTTATTGAAATCCGTAACCGGTTTTATTTGTTGTAAATCTGCATACATTTAAAATAATATTATTACTGTAATACTCTGTGATTTCTCAATAAAGAATTGAATTGAATTGAATTGAATTGAATTGAATTGAAAATCTTTCCATACGTCATTGGCTACATGCTTCTTGCCGGGAATGTTTTGTGGTTACACAACCGATTTTTTAATGTAGGCAACGACATTAAGACGCCTTTTCGGTTTAGACATTAAAACGAAAGAAACCTCAGTCAAAAGTCAGTAAATTTTATTAACGCTATTATCCTGTTCAGTGCACGGCAATAGCAATTAATTAAGGAAGTCTTAAGTAGGTAAAGTACGATATCTCCACCGCTTTCGCGTTCCTCCCCATATAGCCTGATAGCCCGACACAGTGAGCACGCTAAACAAAGGCATTCCGCTATGAAACGAGGACTTCCTCGCGATTGTCAGCATTTCCTTAGCTAAGCAGTCTCAGACTCTGGGGAAGTAGACGCTGTTTATATGAGGCGAGATTATTGTTCTCGCAGGGAGGAGACCGCCGCCGCTCTAGCGATTCATGAATAAGAAATTTATAGCCAACAGTAATGCAAATAGACGATACGAGACGACTCCCACTAACTTTCCCATTTGCTAATAGCAAAAACCTTAAACCTCAAATCAAATTCAAATTTGTGTGTTATAACAGAATAACGTTATTGTGGTATAAAAACATTACTTAATGAAAATTGCACTGGTTTTTAAAAAAAGGCAATTTATGCACAAATAGCGGACTTATCGCTATAGCGATATCTTACAGTCACACATTTGATCAATTAATTCCTAATTGTCACCGTAAAACATACACAGAAGCAGCAAAGTTAAATTTTAAATAAACTTATTCAAATATATGTCAATAACTTATGCTAAGGTAGTCCAGGGAAGGATAAAGAAGAGGACAACGTAAAGTATTTAGTTAGTGGCTGTGTAAAAATCAATGTTTATTCAACAACTTTTTCCCAATTACAAAGAAGCAGCTACCTTTCATGGATTTCAATCCTTACAATCAAGAAGAAATTGCGCAGCCGTGGTGTTCTTCAATAAAATAATGGCAGGTTTCATTGACCCCTCGCATGTGAGGCGTCCAATAATGGTTGCCTATGGCAAAATGTATACAAAATGTATATAAATTTGTATAAATGTAAATATAAATGTAAATGTGCGCCGCTCTATAGTAATCCGCTCTATAGTAATGCTATAGCTCTATAGTAAACCCCGCTCTATGTAAATGTAAATATAAATTTATATACATTTTGCCGTAGGCAAACCCGAGCTAATCGCCATTCATTTGAGGGGTTGATTGTCCTGATCTTCTTGAAATGGTATCTTTCCGTGTACCATCGCGGCTCACTCGCCAAACGGAGTTATTTCACCTTCCGCAGGTTAGTACTAATTATGCACAAAACTGTTTCATGTATAAGTAATGAAAAATTTGTAATACGCAGCCCGGCGATATTGACGTATTCAATACGTCATCATTCGCTCTTAAGAAAGCAATTATTAATCACGGTATTGATTTATCATTGTAATCGCAATATATAATATTTATTCAAGAATATCTTTAAATAATATGTATGACTATATTATGGATCGTGTATTTACATAAAATTTTATTTACTTATTATGACTCCTTTTTTCCCAGTTCCCACCTCTCCCTATGTGTGTTAATTCTTCAAAAAATATATATTGTTGTGTTCAAATTATGAATGTTTAAGTGGAAACATGTTTATTTTTACGTTTCGTGGAAATGTTTATTTTTATGTTTATGTTTCATGGAAACAGCTTTATTTTTTTAACTTAATAATTTTGTAACAAATTTATTGTAACAGCTGTATGTTTCCTTAATAATAATAAAATATAAAAAAAATAAAAAAAAATATAGAAAGTGTGTAACGAAGGTGCATGTCTGATAGAGTGAGGGAGCTGATTCCATAAACGAGCAGAATGGACCGTAAAATAGTGCGTGTAAACAGAAGAATTATGTTTTGGAATGGCGAGTGTGTTATCCCGGCTTGATCGAAGTGGATAACCGTGGCCTCCCAAAGGATGGAAATTCTCCTTGGGATAGAAGGGTGAAATGGGGTTATTCAGTATGTTGTAGAGTAGCGACAACGTATACAAATTTGTTCGATAGCGAATATAAAGCCAATGAAGTTGCTCACGAAAGCAGCTAACTTGGTCGAACTTTCGCAGGTTAAAATCGTACCTGAGGAAGATATTTTGCAGACGCTCCAGCGTATTCAAAATAACCTCAATGGCATCGATATAACAAACAACACCGTAGTCGAGATTGTGGACAAAATCATTTATTGATGTGATATGGGGAGAAATCGCTGAAGCCGCCGGAGACTATGAAAACCATGGAAAATGCGACGACTTACTTGGTTTACTTGATCTTGCCAAGAAAGATGTTGATCTATCAGAATTCCAAGGTTCTAAACAGTTCTAAACAGTTTGGTATATTCGTCAATTTTTCCATTTACACAAATTGGCGGTAATGATGAAGTGTATATTTATGGCAATGTTTTTTTACCGCCTATAACAATTGCTTGCGATTAATTTGGGTAAATTTTCGAATAGTTTAATTTCAGAATAGCCACTATGCTGCCGCCTTTTTTAATGTAGTCATTTTTTTAATGTATTTATTTATTTCTTTATTATTATATTTGTTTATTTATTTTTTATATATTTATTTATTTACTTATTGTTATATTATCGCCTATTACTAATCCAAATTACAGAATTAATTGAAAAATAAAATTAATAAAGATATCAACTAGTAATTATACAATTATAGTATAGCGTAAAATACTAGCTATGAGAATAAATAGCTGGAATAAAAAAATATTTATCTGTAATTTAAACAAATGAGGTTTGGCGTTAAAAATATTTAAATCTGGTGAATGTTTTTTTGTATTATAATAGTCTTGAGAAATGTATAATATTATCGTTATATAAATAAACATTATCGTACTATACTTTTATGAAAACACCCCTATTACATATATAGTTCGAGACAAAATGTAATTAAAATTATTAATAAACTATCGGGAGTAATTTAAAATACAATAAGAAGTTAAAAAATAAAAAAAATATTAATCAAAATAGAAATACAAAAAAAATATATATTTTAAAGATCGTCAAGAATTATATAGATTCTAGATGACCCGGTGAACTTCGTACCACCTAAAATTGATTTGATTGTAACTCCAGACTACATTAAAAGCGTTTATTAATTCTAATCAACCTTCCAAATCCAATTAATTGAAATCTATAATATGGCCGAATCATGTACGGTTTAAGTTTCGTTTGGTGATTAAATGTTTTTTTTTACTTTTTCGTTTTTTTTTGCTTTTTTTACTTTTGTGACTTTTTTTAAACTTTTTTGACTTTTCCCACTTTTCCGACTCTTGTGACCTTTTTTACTTTCTCAACTATTTTGTCTTTTTTGACTTTTTGACTTCTTAAAATTTTACACATTGTACGAAATGATTAACAGAATGACGTAGCTGTCAAACAATAGGATCGCCGCGATAGCCATCTAGAAAGTGGCCTATTTCCCAAAATGACCAATTTCGATTTTTTAGATTTTCAGTTGTTTCTTTGGTTTTTCCTAAATATTTTTTTTTGTTTACCACTCCTGAACCAAGGCAAACAAAATAAAAGAAAAATAATTTAAATCGGTCGAGTCATTTCCGAGATCCTGCCAGACTAACGCACGGCGATTCATTTTTATATATAAGAAGATAGTTAGATTATAATCAAAATAATGAATAATAATAAAATATTAATAAGGAAGAAGTAGAACTATATTTAAAAAATATAGACCAGGATAATATTATAAAATATAGTCACTACAGTATACAGTTTATTTTTAAAAAATCTTACCTAAAACTATTATTTTTCTTTAAACCTAATCATACCTATGTTTTTACCTGAAATCTTTAACTATCTAATAAGATGTTTATTATCTGCAGTCGTATAATTTAGAAGTATTGAACTCAATCTATTTTTAAATGTATATGAAATTTTAATCTCTTTAATGTTCAGCGGTAGGCTACTAGTAGGGTAGGTAAAATTGGGGGCAAGTTAAAAGTCGTAGCGCCCGTAGCATCTGTAGCCACGTTGTTCTCCTCGTTGCTACGGAAGTTAAGCAGCGTTGCGCGCGGTCAATACTTGGATGGGTGACCACTTGAGTGTTTGACTGCATGATGCTACAAATGCCCACCTAGAACATGGTGCCAATAGGCAACAAGGAAACAAGGCGGGTTCCAAGAAAAGGCACATTAAAAAAGTTGGATTGGCCAAAAGAGGATATCCGGAGAGGTTTTGCAACGTTAGTTTGGTTGGATCTTCTTGACATACGAGTTTGCGAGTTTTTTGTTGTTCTCCTATGGGTTGTGTTTTTGTTGTTTTGTTGTTCTCCACGGAAACAAGAAAGGCACTAAAAGTAAAAATAAATACTCACAATACGACACGCTTCGTAATAGCTGGCAATTCCGTCTTACCTGGAAAGAAAAGAAAAAAGAAATTATTAGTGGTATCGTTTAAAAAATACCAAATTGTTTCGAATATTTAATAATATTATATAATAACTAGCTGACCCGTGCCCACTCCGTTGGGCGGTAAAACTTTTTATTGCGATGAAATTATGAGTGTGGTTCGGTTAGTACTGAGTGCTATGATTTATTTCCAGACTGCCAAAAGAAGGGTTATATTTTTACTGCATATATGTATGTATTTGCATGCCAATTTGACTATATTACCGCTATTTGTGAGTGTCTTCTTGTGAGTGTCTTATTTGTGAGTGTATTATTTCTTTAACCGTTTATGCAGTAAAAGGGAAATTATATGCAGTAAAAGGGAAAAGTCTTTTGTTTTAAACACTTGAGACGATAAATTTACTTATTTTGATGTGAATTCATAATTGTTGATAATATGACCAATAAACATGACCTAACGATTTAAATTAATTTTTTAAATATAAAATACTACTTTTTGTGACTTAAAAATAAAAGGTAGACATATGCTGTCGCTGACTTTTTTGTAAGCATTACCAAGCTCTACAACTTTTCTCTAGAACTTAATCATATATCTCTCATCGTTAAAGCAGCGTTAGTAAGAAACGTTTTCGTTCGACCGTTTTTTCTCCGACTTACTTTGCAAATCCGACTACCACGAAAAAGTCTTTTCATTTTTCGGATTAATATATGCCTATGAGTCGGTTTTTCTTTTTGTAAAAATTTTGTCTATTATGATTATATAGTAGCCTATGTTTGTAAACATAATATATAATGGATTTTAGTAAATCATATTTTATGTTGTTGGGCAGTCGTGTAAGAACTTTGGGACTACTCCAGGATATTTTCACTTTCCCCAGTTCTGTCTAACCCACTCTCTCCGCTTTCCGTTACTCCCCCCCCCCCCCCCCCCAGCCTCACAGCGGGCGGGCGGCTAGACTACGGGGTTAAACGCGCGCGCGAGGTCATTATATTGTTTGCCCTGCGCTTCTCGGATATAAATTGGCCTCCTCTCCACTGCCGCGCATAAATGTTTTAATTAAAAGGTAAACTCGAGATTTCCCGAACCAACGCTCCAACACTAACTGGTAATTTGCGAAGATTACGCGCCGGCTTCGGCGCTACAGCCTTATTAATGGCGCTGGCAAGCCAAACGAATTAAACACACGGCCCAACGTTGCCATAAAACTCGTGGCGAAATCGGAAATAACAGAAGATTTTTCATTCTTATCTATACTAATATTATAAAGAGGTAAAGTTTGTGACGGTGTTGGGAGTAATCTATGAATCTACTGAACCGATTTTGAAAATTCTTTCACCAATAGAAAGCCACGTTATTTGTGAGTGTCATAGGCTATATATTAATCCGAAAAATGAAAATACATTTTCGTGGTAGTCGGATTTGCAAAGTAAGTCGGAGAATAAGCGGTCGAACGATAAAGTTTCTAACTAACGCTGCCTTAACGATGAGAGATATATGATTGAGTTCTAAAGAAAAGTTGTAGAGTTTAATAATGCCTACAAAAAAGTCAGCGACAGCATATGTCTACCTTTTATATTTAAGTCACAAAAAAAGTAGTATTTTATATTTAAAAAATTATTTAAATCGTTAGGTCATGTATATTGGTCATATTATCAACAATTATGAATTCTTATCAAAATAAGTAAATTTATCGTCTCAAGTGTTTAAAACAAAAGACTTTTCCCTTTTACTGCATATAATTTCCCTTTTAGTGCATAAAGAGTTAAAGAGATAATACGCTCACAAATAAGACACTCACAAGATGACACTCACAAATAACGGTATTATAGTCAAATTGGGATGCAAATACATACATATGCAGTAAAAATATAACCCTTCTTTTGGCAGTCAGGAAATAAATCATAGCACTCAGTACTAACCAAACCACACTCATAATTTCATCACAAGTAAAAGGTTTTACCGCCCAACGAAGTGGGCACGGGTCAGTTAGTAACGAATAAAGCAAAGATTGTAAAACATTGAAAAATCATAATGTGATCATGTAATCATGCGTAAAAGTGACTTAATGTAATACGCATGATTATTATATTATATTAAGTCGGATTGAATTAGCATGCACCTACACGCATTCACAAGCGCATTCGCACTACAGATACACACACCCACACACACATACATACACGCACACACACATACAAACACACACACACGTGATGGAGAGCGTGTATATGTGACACGCTCTCCATCAGGCAAACACACTCCAACACCCATACACTCGAACATAGCGATTTTAACTGTTAGTTTTAAATTCTTTTTGGTTTTCTTTGTATTGTATTGTTTAGCATATTTTGTAATCCTTATATAGCAAATAATTTAAAACATCATTGGTTTTACTACTGTTATATATTATGCTTATATGTTATTTTTTTATGCTGTAGCTATGTTTTTAACAAAAATAGAATAAAATAAACAATAAAATAATATTCATGCGTATTACATTACGTAATGTAATACGCAAGACGTAGTGACGTAATGCGTAAAAGTGCGTAATGTAATCATGCGTAAAAGTGACGCAAGATTATCATTAGCTTATTTTTTTTTAATTTGTTTTATAAATGTATCCATAATTCAAAATACAAGACACAAGATACAAAAAACTGCTTATCCTCATACAAAAATATTTTTCAATTAGTTAAACCTTGCTCAGAGAAGAGATTCATCTCTATGACATATAATGGTTTACCACCTCACTAGGAAATAACCTGTGTTGATGTGATACTAATATCGTGAGGTGGTACTAATTTTGTATTAAACAGGTATTCCACAAGTACGTATACTACCTGCGTTGAGATGGTGCTAGTGGTAATGTATTATTAAGAGCCGTATTACAAAATAGCGTAGGTATTCTTTTAAAATGAGTTGAAAAAATGAACGCATTTTTTTTTTGGATGTAACTATAAAAGATAGGATAAATAAATAAACAAATAAATAAATAACTATTCAACCCTGGGAGAAAAACCGCGGCACTGAGCGCTCTTCTCTTGCGCAAGCAAATATATACACAATTTCTAATTGTTTTTTGCAGTGTTTTCTCCTTTCTAATGACAATAATTTATATTATGTCGTATTGCTAAAAGAGTGAACTTTAATATAGTATAAGTATTATATAAGAATCTTATTTTATTTCTGAGAAAATTAGAATGATACAGGAAGATTTTTTTAAAATTTTGTGTAATTGTAAGTAATGTATACCTTGGATATGTGGTCAAAAAACGAAAAAATAAAGCCGTAGTGTACATCAAGAATACATGACGGACATAAAAAAAAATAGTATACGGTTTTCGTTGTAGTGATATTACTGTATTAAGGAGCTCAAAGTTTGCCTTCCGAGCGTTTTACGAATAACGACTTTCGGAAAATGGGCTGAATAAGTAAATAATATTCGTTACATCTAAAATTAAAGGCCGCTATGGTCAACATCAAGAAATGGTCCAGGTAATTCAGTAATTAAAGTTTGTAGAAATCTCTTTATTTCTTGGAATTAGAACGCCAAAAATCCACTTTTCTTGCCTTTCTGGAAAAAATATGTGAAAGGGCTCTTAACATGAAAATCAAATGGGTTTTATTCTTCCGCCTTATTTAGGGCAACTTGGGAACTAAAGAAGGAAAAATAGAAGGCTTCTTTACTTCAACTTTCATCTCAAAGTCATTTGCATTGCAAGCGGCCAAATATGGAACCCGAATATGAGCCTTTGCCACTGAGACAAGTTGACAACCTGCTGAGGTTTTAAAGTTGTATTAACCGCTGGAATGCTAATACCACCGATCGGTATAGAATAGAATAGAATAACTTTATTGTGCTATAAAAACATAACTGAATGAATATTACGCTGGTTTTATAAAAAAGACAATTTATGCATAAATGGCGGACTTATCGCTATAGCAATATCTTACAGTCAACCATTTGATAAAATAATTCCTAATTTTCACCGTACAATACACAAAGAAGTATTAAAGTTAAATTTAAAATAAACTTATACAGATACATGTCAGTAACTTATGCTAAGGTTGCCCAGGGAAGGATAAAGAAGAGGACAAGGTGAGGTATTTGGTTAGAGGCTGTGTAAAATAGATGTTTCTTCAACAATTTTTTGAAAGTATGCAGCGAAGGTGCATGCCTGATAGAGTGAGGGAGCTGATTCCATAAACGAGCAGAATGGACTGTAAAAGAGTGCGTGTAAACAGAAGAATGATGTATCGGAATGGCGAGTGTGTTATCCCGGCTTGATCGAAGTGGAAGACCGTGGCCTCCCAAAGGGTGGAAATTCTCCTTTAGATAGGAGGGTGAAGTGGGGTTATAGAGTATGTTGTAGAGTAGCGACAACGTATGAAAATTTCTTCGATCGCGAATAGGAAGCCAATGAAGTTGCTCAAGAAAGCAGCTAACGTGGTCGAACTTTCGCAAATTAAAAACATATCGGAGTAAGATATTTTGCAGACGCTCCAGCTTATTCAAAATAACCTCACTGGCATCTATATAACAAACATCACCGTAGTCAAGTATAGGCGTTAAGAGTGTGGACACAATCATTTCTTTATGTGACATGGGGAGAAATCTTTGAAGCCGCCGGAGACTATGAAAACCATGGAAAATGCGACGACTTACTTAGTTTACTTGATCTTGCCAAAAAAGATGTTGATCTATTAGAATTCCAAGGTTTTTAACATTTTTGATATATTCGACAATTTTTCCATTTACACAAATCGGCGGTAATGATGAAGTGTCTATTTTTGACAATGTTTTTTTGACGCCTATAACAATTGCTTGCGATTTATTTGGATTTATGATTATACCATGTTTTGTAGCCCAAGCAGATATTTGATCTAAATCGGAGTTCATTATAGACACGGCTGTGCAAAGGTCATCTGGCCTGGCATGATAATAGATTTGAAGGTCGTCAGCGTAAAGATGGTATGATGATGTTAGGCCCTTAGCAATAGGGTTGATAAAAATTGAGAAGAGTAACGGTGATAAAACTCCTCCTTGCGGAACGCCGGCAGTAAGCTCAACCTGGTCCGATTTAATGTGGGAAGCTTTGACATACTGGCGGCGTCCAAGTAAGTAGGAGTCAAACCATGTAATAACCTTTTCAGAGACATTGATCGGTGGGTTAACATGCCCGTAAGAGTACAACTTCTTGCCGCGAGGCTCTAGGAAATGCATTCAGCGGGCCGACCTTGCGCCCTCTTTACCAGATTTGGCCGGATTTTTCCATACCCCAGTCTGGTCGCAGGCTTGAAGTCGCTTACGTGGCCTTTACCTGATGTTAGCGGTAATTTAGTTCAAATTTGTCGCGTTCAAATTTGTCGGGTCGCTGGATCGGGATCGCGGTCATTTCAAAAGTAGCTGATATCAGCTCAACAACAAACCTCGCTGCTTAGGAAACGCACAACATCATTTCCAGAACCTTCCCGGTTATTTTCCGGAGAGTACAGTCGATTGGCTGACGCCGCTCGATGCGCAAACCGCCCAACAGCGCCTAAAGGTCATCCCCCGGAGGATCCGATACCACTTGTCTACGACACAGCCATGCCAGTGGAATCATAGTTCTATGCAGGTTGGCCCCTCTTCGAGCGGGCTACTGGTTGGGAACCGTGAGTTGAGCCGGCTCAAGGTAACGAGCAGGTTATAATGGCTAAGGCTGAACGGAACCATTACCTGCCTTAATGGCAGTACAAAGATAGATTCCATGTCAGCAGCCCTTTCCATAGACAGCAGTATACCATAAGACATTATGCTATGGAAATAGCTGTCAGCTGCACTCCGTCCAACGCTTCTGCATACTGTAGCTACTAAAGGGAGGTAATGGGCCTTGCTGAGTTGGCCACGAAGACCCATTCTGTTCAGGGTTTGTCACACTCATGGGTCAACACCTATCCGACGGCCTCCACGCATGAAGTGCGAGCCTGGGTAGGACTCTGGCCTTATGGTTAGTTTCCCCTGGGAATCAACCTTCTGGCGCTCCTGGATGGTCTGCGCACCGTGCGGCGTAAGCCAATCGACTGTGCACTCTGACTAACAGTCGGGGGAGTCTAGAAGCAGTACTGTTTCCTATAGAGCGGGGGTGGTAGCGGACCTTACGGCGACTGCTCTTGAAATGACCATCGGCCACCCGATCCTGGGTGAACAGCCGGACAAAGGTTCTGTGGTCCGCGATAGATTCGGTAAACACCGTTTCACCGCTTCGTAAGGGAGAGGACCGCGCAAGGCGTGAGTGTAGGCCCGCCGGGTAATACTCCTGGCTATCTCGCGGTTAAGACGTTGGCCTTTTACGGGTTTGTGGCGGAGCTAGACGGTGGACTGTTTTGTCCTCAAGTCTTCTGCGCTCACTCCAGGGAGATAGAACGACTAATCGTTAAAACTTCCTGAGGTGACGGGCTCGCCCGCTGTAGTCGACAACCCAAGTTGTAGCTACTAAACTCCGTCCAATGCTCTGTAAAGTCAATAAAGCACGGAATCCTCCTATTCAAACATTGCAAACGAAATTGCATCTCCAGCTAGAATATGCTCTTCGTGGATACGCGGCTATCCGCTAACACGATTCTGTCTCCGAGTAAAACTCGCTCCTCTGCCAAAGGCGGAGGAACAGCGCCGAGTGGAGCAAAAAGACAATGGCGAGAGGGGAAAAGTGCTGGCAGCAGAGGCGGAAACTCGAAACGGGCGACAAAGTGTGAAATATTATATCATTTTCTTTCAACGCTCGACACATTTCCACATACAATGGAATATTTTGTAGCAAACACGCTTAAGACGCGAAGAGAGGCGTATGCGAGGCTCGGTTGAGGAATAGGAAATTCCCGAAGCTGCTGAAATCGCTTGTATATTTATATTAGTATTATTGTATATTTCAGCCTTTATTATGTACTAGCTGACCTGTGCCCACTTCGTTGGGCGGTAAAACTTTTTACTTGTGATGAAATTATAAAAATAAGATAGACATAGACCATTTTCGAAAAATAGATGAAATCGCGTTATTTTTCCTAGAATAATTTAGCAAAACACTAACTTATTATTTTTTTATTTTTTTTTATTTATTTATCCTATTTTTTATAGTTACATAAAAAAGATTGCGTTCATTTTTTAACACATTTTAAAAGAATACATATGAAGAAAATCGCGAAAGGGCATTAACTTGTCAGGATTACATCACCCCACTAGGTATACGCCTGTGTTGGGGTGATGGATACATAGTTCTGTGGTATTATTTGCTGAGCCTGTAGCCTTGCCTGCTGTCCTTCTTCCGTCTTAAAAAAACAATACGTAATATAATTTAGCATAATATAATATAAATAATATAATATAACATATTACAATATAATATAATATCATATGTTATAACATATAAAATAATGTAGCATATTTATATATAATATAGTATAACATAATAAAATATAACATATTATAATCTGTATATCTGTATACATATCCATAATTTACATCTATATATCCCATAATTTGTGGTTAGAAATAAAATATTTTAATATATACTTTCGCATTCATCTCTAGTATAATTTGAGAGCCAATGAGACACCCGTCTCTTGAACTGGTTGTCGGTTATGTTTAAGATCTGTCCTATGTACGAGTTAAATATATTATAGAGTTTAGGTCCGAGATATGCGTAGTGTCGTTGTCCGTATACAGTCCTCATTTTTGGTTGAATCTGTTTGTCTTTGTGTCTAGTGTTGTGTTTGTGCTCTGGTTTGTCTTTATCCGTGTTCTTCATGAGGTCCCTCCGATAGCGCACCAGAACAGCGCGTATGTATAGTTGGCGTACGTCAAGTATTTTAAAGTCTGTATATAGGTCGTCTGACGGGGAGCGATATGGCTTGTCTTTATCCGTGTTCCTCATGAGGTCCCTCCGATAGCGCACCAGAACAGCGCGTATGTATAGTTGGCGTACGTCAAGTACTTTAAAGTCTGTAAATAGGTCGTCTGACGGGGAGCGATATGGCTTCTTGTTAATGACGAGCAAAACCTTTTGCGCTTTGACCAGTGGGTCAAGATTTGTTCTTCCCATACCGCCCCAACCGATTTGTCCGTATGTAAGTAGAGTCTGCGCCAGTGCATAGTAAACAGTTCGTAGTAGGTTAATGTTGAGTATGCTTCTTATATTTTTAAATATATAAATCAACTTTCTAGTCCGTTTAGTCGTAGCCTCAATGTGTTGTGTCCATTTTAGATTTTGGTCAATGACTATTCCTAGATATTTTATTGTGTTCGTGCGTTCAAGTGGTAAACATGTACAGTTCATGTAGTCGCATTTATGTAACGTAATATGGTGGTTAATATTGGGATTAATTACCTTGTCATTAATTTAGCAGTCAGCAAATGCGCACGAAGTGTGGGGAAGAAGTTCGAATTTACAACATAAACACTGGAATACCGGCACCAACACTAATAAAAACATTTTGAACAGTCTGTAAACACTAGAATCCGATTTTTGATAAGTATTTCTTAAAGGAGACACAGCTAAGCGCGATTTTAGACCGGTCGTTGCATTAGAACTAATGCCAATTTCGATTATTTTCAAATTCAAAACGATGACCTGTCAATTGGAATAAGCACATTTTTAAACACCTTTGGCATCAGCTTATATGTCACTTTATCGACCTACCAACGGATTAGGAGGTAAAGTATTATGAACGCTCTAAAACAAAAATTCGAGACAATGACGGATATATACATTCTGACCCCCCTTCCTCCCCAAATCGATCAAGACCATTTCCAGACTAAAGTTTGTGTGTGTCTTGGTAGCGAATGGTTTCGTGCAGTTTTGGATATAAGATCCAATGTGTTCTCGGGTCAGCCCAACTCACGATTCAGCTCCTATTCAGTAGCCTCCTCATGTGACGGACTACCCCGGGAATAACTCTTGTCTCAGACCTCACGACTGGTGGATCGGTTTTCCCTGGGGATTGCCCTCCGGCGCTACTGGGCGGTGTGTGCACCGTGCGGCGTCAACCAATCGGCTGTGCACTTTCACTAATTACTGAAGGAGTGTAGAGGCTATGGAAATATACTGTCTCCTAAGCAGTGGGGGGTGGATGTTGACCTGTTGTAATACCACCCTTGAAATGATCTATTGGCCACCTGATCCCGAATAGCATTCCGGGCAAACGACGACCAGGTCCGCAATAAATTTATATTGAACTAGCTGACCCGTGCCCACTTCATTGGGCGGTAAAACTTTTTAACTGTGATGAAATTATGAGTGTGGTTCGGTTAGTACTGAGAGCTATGATTTATTTCCTGACTGCCAAAAGAAGGGTTATATTTTTACTGCATATGTATGTATGTATTTGCATGCCAATTTGACTATAATACCGTTATTTGTGAGTGTCTTCTTGTGAGTGTCTTATTTGTGAGCGTATTATCTCTTTAACTATTTATGCAGTAAAAGGGAAATTATATACAGTAAAAGGGAAGATTCTTTTGTTTTAAACGCTTGAGACGATAAATTTACTTATTTTGTGAAGTATTCATAACTATTGATAATATGACCAATAAACATTACCTAACGATTTAAATTATTTTTTTTATATAAAATACTACTTTTTGTGACTTAAATATAAAAGTTAGACATATAATGTTGCTGACTTTTTTGTAGACATTATCAAGCTCTACAACTTTTCTCTAGAACTTAATCATATATCTCTCATCGTTAAGGCAGCGTTAGTTAGAAACGTTTTCGTTCGACCGTTTTTCCGACTAACTTTGGAAATCCGACTACCACGAAAAAGTCTTTTCATTTTTCGGATTAATGTATAGCCTATGACACTCACAAATAACGCGGCTTTCTATTGGTAAAAGAATTTTCAAAATCGATTCGGTAGATCCAGAGATTACTTCCTACAACGTCACAAACGTTACCTCTTTATAATATTAGTATAGATGATATGATATTGCTCAACACGATAGAACGATTTGGCAACCATTCTGACACTGTGAAATGCAGGAAATGATATCATTGACGCCCAAACTAATAGCAATTTATTTGGCCATCTATAATAACATTGATAATGAATGGTTTTTAGTAAAGGACCGATTGATTATAAAAACCCAATATTTTAACCAACAATAACAATGATAACATACAATTATTAGTACCATCTATGCCATTTCTTATATAAAAGATAAAGATAAAGAGTATTTATTTCTGTTAATGACATCAAAGTAGTCTTGAATTAGTAGTAACAAAGATCTTATTTTCTTTCAAGATGTCATTTTCTTTCAACGGCCGACACATTTCCACATAAAATGGAATATTTTGTAGCAAACACGCTTAATGCCGCATCCACACGTTGGCGAATGTTCGTGTCCAAGTGGGTGTATACAACTATTATGAAACATATATGGAAAACTCTTATGGCAGATATGCCAACGTCACCGTACCACAAAATATGAGCTGTGGTTGTCAGCCTGCGAGCTGCGCCTGCGCAGTACTGCGCACTCTTCGCACCTTCTATTTTGACGTCAAATCACCTCTCTGACGTGATTTTGATAGCTCCGAGCTGTCAGCTGGCTGTCTTTTTTTCTTTAAAAAACCGGATCTTATACGTTACCTAATCTGTTACACAAACATTCGCCAACGTGTGGATGCGACATAAGACGCGACGAAAGGCGTATGCGAGGCTCCGCTGAGACACAAAGAATTCCCGAGGTTGCTGAAGTCGGTTGGAGCCAGAATATAGATCTAAGGAAGTGACTGCTTTTGCGCTGCGATCGAACTTTCAGTATGCGCCGGATCGCCGTCCCGAGTGGACATGGAATCTGTGCCTGACGCTTCTACGAAGCTGGATTTTTATTGGTCAACCCCTACAAAATTGACCCCACCTATTTCTTAGCGTGTCCGCCCATTTCAGGTATTTTTCTGAGGTCTCATGTCGCCTTAAAGAGTAGGTAATCTTCAGTCGCACGTCTGACCTGACACGCACATATTTTTTGCTAGAAACTCAAATATACGTATTATTATATTATTTTCTTAGATTACAGTTTTCGCTTTTTTTCTCAGGTGTAATGTAATATAATTTTTTTTTAATATCAAATATATTTGGTTTACATACAAAATATTTTTTTTCTCACCCTTGCTAATATGTCATTTTTAATTTAGTAATATTTAAAAATGGAATTACCAAAAATTACAAAAGTTGATTATTTTCCCCCTTAACCCTTCAAGTGTTAATTTCTCTCTGTGATGAAGAAAGCTGAAAGCATAGCATGTGTCGGGAAACGTCGTGGATAGCATGGTCAAGCCTATCTGTAAAGATGGCCAGGTTCGCACGCTCAACCCTGTATAACCGGGGCATCACCCGTCAGACATTCAGACAGACTTGAGCGATGGTTTTAAAATGGGCGGCTCACTACTGATATTAAAACAAGGCCAATTTATCCACTTAGGCGGCCGTCTGCTGGTCGCTGTAGCGGGAAACAAATTACTTGTCGTTTAAATTTGCATGCACAATGGAGGAGCAAACCACGCTCTCATAAATCTCACGACAACACACTTTCAAAGAATGAATTCATATAAGCTTCGCATGGGGGGTTGAAGAATTCATTCAATATACACACAGCAATGATGATGATGATGATAATGATGATGGAATACAGGGGTGCTGGTTACGCGCATATTTGGCATATTCATACGCTGGTTAGAATACTTTGTTGTAGTATTTTGTTAAAAAGAATACTTCTTGTACAAATCCATACATCTCGTTTAAACTTAAGCGTTCTCCAATCCACTCCCAAAAGTTCTTACTACCTAAAACAATAATAAAATTAAACAATTTTAGCGTGTGTTACTACCATTCTCAAATAAAAACTTTGTAAATACCATATAGGCTTAAGTATAAACGTCTTAAACCAAAATGAAGATTTGGGTACTTTTTTAATAAAAATGAGCGAATCAAGCTTTTTATTTTAATTTAATGGCTTGTTGATAACGAGCCCAGCATCATTTTATAATCTTTTTAATTAATGGATATTATAAAAAGGTTGAGAAACGAATTTATCGCGTGAATTTTGTAGCACCTAACGTTTTGGCGATGTCACAACCGCCGTTGTACAGGGTAAATAGTCTACCCTGGACAACGGCGGTTTTTAAAACTTCTTATAATTTATTTATTTATTATTATTATTTCACACACATTTAAATTACTAGGTTATTTGGCCTTGCTGGAGTGATGCCCGTACTAAGGTAGACTTTTATGTATTCTTTTTTCCTTTTTTTTTTAGTTGGTAAGTGTAACATAATGTAGCATTGCTTTATGTGGTAGTTCTATATTTACACAAATATTACGTATACTTGTGTAAATATAGAGATTATAAAATACATATTAATATTAAATAATCATATATACACTTACGCATATATACATATACATCTACATATACATACACATATATACATATATACATTTATACATATAATCTATACATATACATATGTTTTACATCTATACATATACATAAACATGAATAAAATTTCTTTACTGCATTTCTATACAGTAATTCTTATACAGCACTATTAACCAATTTCTCCGTTTCGTTCCTTCCCAGCTCAATCAACCATTCCGTCATAATTTTTCTTCCTCGTATAATATCTAGCTTCACTTTTAATTTCGTATTTATTCTATTGTGTAGTCGGACAGCTAGAAAAGAAAAATGTCGTTGGGCGAATTTAGTTTTCTTAAGGGGGACATCATGTTGCATGGCTGTAACTGCGCGTGTTCTGATAGTGTGAGATTTAATCATATGCCGCTCTATGTGGGTGTAATAAAATATTGTTGATACTTTCACATATAATTGGCGTATGTGTAGTACTCGGAACTCTTTAAATAAGTGGTCGCTAGATAACCTAAAAGGCTTTTTATTGATTACAATAATTATTGACATTTGAGCCTTAATCAAAGGATCTAGAGCTAAAAGTGACGCGCCACCCCATCCAAGGATTCCATGTGATAGTATACTATTGACTAAAACGTAATAGATGGTTTTGATTAAGGGTTTTGAGTTTACACTCCTTAGTATCTTAAATATGTGTATAAGTTGGCGGACTTTTGATGCAGTGTCCTGTATGTGGTCCTTCCAGTTGAGCTGCAACAACTCCAAGGTACTTTATTTTACTCACTTTCTCAATAGTCGTATATGGACAATTGCAGTCAGCATGTACACAATCGTATAAGTGAAGGTTTGGTTTACTACCTTGGAGGCGATTGGTGCTACTGATGGCGAATGTCATATGTTTTGTTTTAGCTATATTCAAAGTAAATAGGTTGTGATCGAGCCAGGGCAAAGACCGCGTTCAGCCTTAATACATGCATGTTGCCATGATGCATGTTGTCTTTCAAAGATAATCACAGTATGATGTACAAAACATCAAAGCTTCGCCCCCTTCAAAGTCGACGTTAGGTAAGTCGTTGATATATAGCAGAAACAGCAACGGACCGAGTACGTTTCCTTGTGGAACGCCAAATTTAATTGTGGCTTGATAACTTAACATCTCTCCTAGTCTAATCTTCTCAGTCCTGTCAGTAAGGTAACTAATAAACCAGCTTTTGTACAAATTGCGAATTCCAGCGTTTTCGAATTAAGCAGATACAATACGATGGGAGACGGTGTCAAATGCTTTCGCAAGATCTAGAAACATATTGTTTGGTGAAAAAACAGCAGTTTACGTCGCGCTTCGCTCCGCCTTTGGATATAGGGACGAAAATTGCAATTTTCAGATCGTTAGGAAAAACTCCTGTTGACATACTTAAGTTTAAAATATAGGAAAGTGGTAAAGATGAGCTGTATTTGCTGTTTTTAAGAGTGTTGGATGTAATGCAATCTATACCGGTAGAATTATTTGATTTCATGTCAAACAACCGCATAGTCTTCGATTTCAAATAATGGATACATTCAAGATTTTCAAATATTTTGAACTATCGTCCTATATTCAAGAAACGGCAATCGCCTATTTAATATCCCTATTTTGTTTTATTTAAATCAACTCTATTTCAGACATTTAATTCTGCAAAGGATGAGCTGGGTTTTTGAAATGGATGAATCATGGCTTGGCTTGGAGTTTGGTTTTTGAGATGGTGATCGTTCACCGGGTACAAAAGGACTCCCATTAAACCAACGTAGCACAGCGATAGAAATCCTTTATTACACATTTTTATACAAAACATAAAAAAGGTAGATTTATTGCAAAAAAATACTATTACAACCGACGTTCCAGGAGTATCTGCTAAAAATCAATATGTATAACGACCGAAGACTATCGCGGTTGTTTGACATTATAAATAGGATAGAAAACGAATTTACCGCGTGAAATTTGTAGGACCCGACGTTTCGGTGACGTTGCAGCCGCGGTTGTCAAGGGTAAACTGAAGAGCTGTCAGTCCGTTGTTTTGCGGGTAGGCCGCAAACCGCTGCCGCCACTGCGTAGGTTATAACGGTGGTGGGGGGCCGGGCTCGGAGCGCGGGAATTTTTAAAATCCGTCTTGCACACAACACTCACTGTATCCTGTTTTACGTCTTTGCGTTCGGCGTTCGGCGGCGGGAACATTTTAAGAAGAGGGTTCCACGTAGAAGAGAGTTTGTAGCCGTCATCTTTATTGAAGTTCGGAGTTCTTCTTATTTCAATGGCTTCCCGGATCATGCGAGGAAAGTAGAATTGTTCCTTCGATAGAACAATGGGATTTTGAAACTGCATCCAGTGGTTACTTCCGCTATCCAATATATGCCGTAGTACGTAGCAACCTGGAATATGCATCTCAAATATGGAACCCTATGTACTTTAAATACTCCAATCGCATCGAGGGCATCCAAAGGAAGTTCCTTAAATACTTATGTTTCCGTACCAAAGACAAATACAGTTCAGACGACTATGTCAAATTATGTAAAAAACACCACCTGCTTCCACTAGCAAAACGGCGAGAAATCGGTGACCTCACTTTTTTGCAAAAAATTGCCCAAGGTTCTTTAGATTGTACCGAACTTTTATCATACCTATCTTTTAATGCCCCGGTAAAATCCACGAGACACACCATCCCAATTCGGCTACCTGTTGTTACATCTAATTACATGCAAAACACCTATATGTGGCGTGCGAGTAACAACCTCAATAAACTGATTTGCGGCGACGTTGATATCGATCTATTTAGCACTAGTGTTGTATCAGCGAGACGTATCCTCAGCAACAATTTCTTTTAGTACCTACTCTTCTGCTTTTCTTTATTGTTATTATTTTTTTGTATTCGATTTCTCGATATTGGCGTCAAGGGCGTGACAGATCGAATAAGTAAGATGCTAAACAGATTCGATATAAAAACGATCTTCAAACCGACCCAAAATATAGCTCGATTTTTGAGGCCTGTAAAGGATGTAATACCACTGCAAACCCCGGGTGTGTATAAAGTCGAATGCAGCTGCGGTCTAGCCTACGTTGGACAAACGAAACGGCCCATAGCCACGCGACTGACAGAACACATCAAAGCTGTTAAAAACGTTCAGCGAGAAAAATCGGCGATCTGCGAACATATATTGGATAGCGGAAGTAACCACTGGATGCAGTTTCAAAATCCCATTGTTCTATCGAAGGAACAATTCTACTTTCCTCGCATGATCCGGGAAGCCATTGAAATAAGAAGAACTCCGAACTTCAATAGAGATGACGGCTACAAACTCTCTTCTACGTGGAACCCTCTTCTTAAAATGTTCCCGCCGCCGAACGCCGAACGCAAAGACGTAAAACAGGATACAGTGAGTGTTGTGTGCAAGACGGATTTTAAAAATTCCCGCGCTCCGAGCCCGGCCCCCCACCACCGTTATAACCTACGCAGTGGCGGCAGCGGTTTGCGGCCTACCCGCAAAACAACGGACTGACAGCTCTTCAGTTTACCCTTGACAACGGCGGCTGCAACGTCACCGAAACGTCGGGTCCTACAAATTTCACGCGGTAAATTCGTTTTCTATCCTATTTATAATGTATAACGACATTTTAAAATATTGCGAAAACAACATCGTAGGTAACAATTTCATTTAATATATTCTCTTTTATTGTCAATTGTTTTATTATAAATTATTGCTTTATAGACTTTGTTTTTATTAATTGGAAAGTTTGGAGGAATGCTACATGATCTTTGTTAAATTAAGTTTTTTTATATGACCTTTGTTAAATTGAGTAACTAGTTTGAGACAAATTTAATGCCATTCTTACACATCAGTAATGGTCGTAATAGAAATAAATAGTCTAATAATAATAATAAACTCTTTATTTGCACTTAATTCGTATACAAAAAGGAGAGCTTATTGCCACGTGGCAATGTCTTACAACTAACCTAAACACAGTGGTACATGCGCGCATTGTGAAAATAAATATTATAACATAACATACAGACAAGTGGAAGAATTTAAAACTAATAATGCCCGAGGTGAGGAAATTGGGAGAGGAACAGGAGAGAACTGGTTACTTCTTAGAAAGGTAGTAAACCTTAAGGTGAGTCTTAAACGATGGTAAAGAAGGCGAGTTTCGTATATTTGCTGGGAGATCATTCCAGAGTCTTGCACCATGGACACAGAAAGAATAGGAATAGAAATCACTATTATGACTCGGATTTTTTAATAAACTGTCAGAGGCTGACCGAAGTACGAGACCGTGGGAACTTAGTGGTTCAAAAAGATTGTGGAGATAGGATGGTGTTAATTGGGAGAGTACACGAGCACACTCTATCTTTATCTTTCGACTAAGAGAAAGTATTTAGATGATATTATAGTAAACAAAAAAACGAAACTTTATACTTTAACACATATTATTCGCAGAACAAAAATGCCATTTAAAAAAAATACAAATTAGGATTTAGAGAATAGTGGATAAGAGAGGATGGGATGGGACGTAGGATAACTAGGAGTTTAGGGAAATGAAATGTTTTTCAGCAGAATGCGAGTAAGTTAAACTGTCTGATCCTTGCCAAACAATGTAATCTCACAAGAACATTGCATAAAGCTCTATATTTTGCTATCTCGTCTAAAGCGAGTTTATATTTGCTTATCCGGGAATATGCAAAGATGTAATATTTCACTGCAGTCTGCGATGAAAATAAAGAGACTCGTGAAAAAATGAAGGGGGGGGGGAGAGGGAGAATAACAAATACAAAAGTAAGGCTTTTTCATATCTCGAGCTGCATCCAGTGGAGTATATTGTGGCCTTTGTATGTAGGTGTGTATTTTGTGCACAGGAAAATATTACTTGGCAAGGGGAGAGTAACATGTTTTCCATAATCAGTTACAGTTCGGTTCCTTTGCTCAACGGCGGGCCAACGAAGGATGGAGAAGAGTTGAATGAATAAAGTACATTTTTAAAAGCATACTATTTATTTTTCCACTTACCACTTAACACCTTCCAAGCGCTGGGTTCACGAATTTTCACATTTTCCGCAAATTCGATTGATTACGATAATTAATTCGATAATCTTAGGGGGGGGGGAGGGAAGGCCGCTGATTACGTCTGTTAATATGTGGGAAGGGGGGGGGTAGAAATACCAATAACTTGCTTACGTAATATGTCGACGGCACCTGAGCTTATAACCGCGTTGAAAATGCACGGAGCTGTATTCAAATTATGACATCGTTTATCTCAATTACTGTGATATAGTTAAATATAAATATAATATGACGAAATAGTTAACAATGAATCAGTTTTCTGCTTCTCCTGAAAAATATCTAATTTTGACTACACGGTACTTTGGTTTAATAAGCGACGATATTCGGCGCGTTTATTGTCGCGCCAATTGGCGCCAACTGGTGTGCAAATACCTATTTAGTGCCCGTGAATTATGGTCGGCGCAGTCTTAAGCCATTCATTGGCGATTTGGTAACCCCATAGAATGATTTGGTAACCTTTCTGTGCTGGCGAAAAGCAGGCAGCGGTGATAGCATTGACGACCAAACTAATAGCAATTTAATATAACGTAATTTATTTTCCTTATTGATACTCACAAAACATTGTCATTACTTTCTAATTAAATTTAGTTTAAAATATTTAATTTTAACAATTGTTCGACATTTCAAACATACAGCTTACGTGGTTATCAAATAGGTATAATACGTTTTAATAATGAAGTATTACTTACAACAACAAAAAATATTAATATAATTGACAAAATCAAGTAAAATATTAGGTTTAAATAGAAAATTGTTGAGAAAGTTGGAGCAATGGAAGTGATTGGGAAGAACGAGTTGGACGATGGTTTATGGATATACAGATATTCAAGTAAATATAAATATCAAAATAAAAAAACACGACTCTTGTTACAGAAAGTGAACTATTGTATTTATAATTATTTTTATTACGGTTGTTTTTATAAAATACTGTGGCTTATGTATTTATCCATATATATGCATGTAGGAATGTACTCAATCAGACCTTTCATTTGATACTAAACGGAATATATTTATGTTAATTTAATGACATTTGGATATTAGGACATTTAGACAACCACTTACTTGTTATTTGGACCGTTAGGGTAACCTATGGTAGACTTGGGATAACACAACGATTTTAACAATATTACACACTTCCAAATCGTTTCAAGCGTTTAGAAGTTATAGTGGAATAAAGAAACCAAAAATATACATAGGTGAACCCAGAAAACATTACACTCCTTTTTTGTTGGGCAGTCGTATAACCATATAGCGTATCCACCCCCGCTGTTCAGAAGACAGTATATTTCCATAGTACCCAAACTCATAGTACCCAGACAGAGAAACACATCTACCAGCCGTATTTGGGGCAGCGAGAGTCGTATTTGGGGTAGTAATCCACACGAGGAGGCTACTGAATAGGAGTTGAATGGTGAGTTGGACCAATCCGAGTACACAATGGATCTTGTGGCTCAAGCTGCATGAAACCGTTCGCTACCAAATCATGAAGCAATAAACAGTGATATATAGTGTTTCTCTAAAACCTACTGAAAAAGGTAGTTTCCAGTATGTCGTACAAATGAGAAGAGATTTCGTGGCCAACACATTGCGTCACACCGATCTACCAGTAAAACACCGGTGTTACAGAATCAAGCACCGGCTCGAGGTATGATTTAGTGCGGGATTTTTCGCCCGCGGAAAAATGCGGAAATCGTTGCTGCTCCTGCTCGAAGAGATCCCTCGGGGCGTATGAATCTTCCTATCGGGGCATAGACTTTGTCGAGACCAACTTATTCGCATTATACATGCTATGCCGCTCTGTTTTCTTTTTAAAACTGCGAAGTTTTTACGATTGGTTACCTATGGATTACCCTATGGATTAATCGTATTGAAAGTACCATCTAGTTTTGCAGCGAAAGGAGATTTCTAATAAATAACGTTCGAAAAATTGGCCTGCAAATTTAATACCATCAAAAAATAATTTATTTTCATCTGAAACTAAATCCACGTTTTAACTTTCCTGCTTACCAGCCAATGAAGAGGAAAAGTATTGTGTGAGTAAGTCAGGTTCCTTCATATAAGCCGAAAAGCCCGGCTTGCCTTTTTCTTAAAAAGATCGCTAAAAAAAATGAATTTGCGAGCACCTATGGCTATCTAGCGGGCACAGATCGCTTCACGCGACAAGACAGGTTATCGACAGTGTAACACTTCGCTGCAATCTTACCGAGTTGCGTTCAGCTAGTCATCTCGCTCGCACTCATGGGCTTGCAATGGGGCTTCAAAATCAGTAGTCCTTTCATTCTAACCTGTGGCAAATTACACAAAACAATATATGTATCTATACGACTTTTGTATTGACGCATAAGCCAGGCTTGCGTTAGCATGAAGTAGAATGCGAGAGTGTTCCGTATTTAGTTCCGTTTGTTTTGAGCTCAGATTTTTTTTGAGATCAGATTTTTTTATTGCATAATTTCAATTGATTTGTGGTTTTAGTTGCCTGACAAACAATGGAGGAAATTGTCCCTTGTGGTGAGTTCTGTCTTGATTTCACTCGCTCGAGCAAATAAAAAGGCATTTTTTAAAGCCACTGCAAATATGCGACTGCTGATAAGTATATGTTAAATTCTGTCTAGCAGTAGCATAATTTCAGTGTACTTTATTGAATATACAACACAAGCAGTAAATTTCGAACCGTAGAATAAAGAGTAGAGAGATACCACGTTTTTTTACTATAAAAAGCGTAAAACACACAAAAAGGTATGTCGGGCTTGCCCCATTCAACAACCCTGGGCAAGCCACTAATAGGTAAGTAAGTAGGTATTTATATTTTCAGTAAGCCGATTTGGGCCTAGAAATAAAATTTCCAGTAATATTACTACAAATAAAATTACACTTCCCTATTACGCATAAAATAATAAAATAATCTTTTTAAAAACCTAATTATTGAAACGAAAAGAACAAAGAAATGCAGAAGCAGAAACATAAAAAACTAGATAAATAGAAAACTAGTAAAGTAGAACACAAAATAGAAAGCATTCAAAGAGGGTTCTAGAGTAGAAAACCACATTTATTAGGAATAAAACTAACATTTAAAAAAACAACATAATTAAAAATTATCCCATTATAAAAATAGGAATTGCTTTAAAAACATACAAATAAAAGAAACATAGTCTGCCCATAAAGGTAGAAGTAAGCATGTACGGGAAAGAATGAGAAAGGTCCACGCGGAGACGGTGGACCTGGATCATTCTTTGTCGTAAGGTTCAAGAGGTGATGTACATCGATGAACCTCCAGCGGAGGAAGCTGACAAGGAACTGTGATGGCCAATGACTTTTCCGATTTTGTATTTTTTCTGAGGTATATTTTAAGTGAAATATATATTTTTAGAAACTAAAATACTCGTATTATTATCCTATTCTTATATTCAACTTTTCGTTTTTTTTCTGATGTGTAATTATAAAACTGTTTATGTTTTTATAGGAACTGAAATCTATTTGGTTTAGAGACGAAATGTTTTTTTCTAACCCAAACCCCAAAAAATTTAAAAGTTGATATCGATCATTATTTTTTCTACTTCTTCGAATGTGTAAAAAGTTTCTACTTTTTCGTATGTGGGATGGTATGTAGATCATTTCCAGAGCCAGCAACATCTTTATGAATATTTCATTATCCACCCTCTCATATCAGACGTACTGCATATGTTTGTGAGCGAGAGAGAGAGGGGCATGCAGCAAGCGCATTTTAACTCAAGACTCTCACCTCCCTCTCTCCCTTTCCCTCCCCTCCCCTCCCTCTCTTGCAGGCCTAAGAGCATATTACTTTCGCGGAGGTAGTCCACGCAATCACATTACGTACAGCAAGGGGGAGAGAACCGACCCCTGAGGGAAATACCCCCCCTCCCCCTTCTATTGATTTCCCGGGGAAATTCGCTACGAGCCTGATTGAGCCCTGGTCGGCCGTATATTCTGCTCCGCAATAAAAATGACGCGTACGAACACTACAAAATTACAGCAAAAAATAATATTATGAATTTTGAACTGTAGTCTCCAACTGGTAGCAAACGGTTTCGTGCAGCATATGCCCAGCATACCTAGCTAATATATTGATGAATGCGAGCCCTTACGACTCGTGTCAGATTTGTTTCGATTTCAACTGTGTTCTAAGAGAAGCTACTGTCTAATGTTTCAATGTGTCTAAGCTACTGTCTAATGTTCTATAAGCTACTGTTATAAGTGTAATATTTTATTCTATTTCAGTTAAGCTGAAATACGTGGCTGGAAAAAGTTAAATAATGTTAAATAAAATTCGAAAATATTTTATTAAATTTTTTCACTTTTTAAAAGTAAAATATTTATTATTATTATTGTATATTTAACATGCAGGCAGCTTAAGCTGATGCGCCTGAGTCCGTGCTAGCATTACAAGTTCTGTGGAATAAGTCTACTCCGTTTTATTTAAACGGTACGGTTTTTTATTTACGCCGTTTTATTTAAACGATACGGATTTTTATTTACTCCGTTTTATTTAAATGATACGGTTTTTTCTTTACTCCGTTGTATTTAAACGATACGGTTTTTTTTTATATACTCCGTTTTATTTAAACGATACGGTTTTTTACTTACTCCGTTTTATTTAAGCGATACGGTTGTTTATATTATTTTTATATATAAAATATGTTGAAAATATCACAAAATATTTACCTATATCAATATTAAATTTAGTTGTAAAAATAAGTGCATAACACCGAGTGTTTACTGTTATCTTAGGGGCCGTCCACATATTACGTAAACACCGAGGGGTAGAGGGGGTTGGAGCTGAGGTTTACGCTTGATTACGTGAGGAGGGGGAGGGGGTGATAGTCCTGATTACGTAATCAACTTTGGTCACCGCATCGCAATTTTTTTGGTCTAAACCTGCACGGAAATAGCGCAGTGCGGCGACGAAGATACCCCTTCGCGCGATGTGCATAGGTAGTCCACGGCCTCGTCTGCGGTTGAGTCACCCGGGCCTGTTCCTGCGCGCGCTGGCAAGCCGGTGGCCGCTCTGCGTCGCGGCGGCACGGCTGCAACTCTGTCCTAGAGCGCCGCTGCACGCTCTAACTCCATCGCGGAAAGAATAACGTGGTTTGCGGCGCATCAACGATGGCGGATTTACACATGGAGTTACTCAGTATATACGCCAAAGCGTTTTCACTCCTATCGGGACCGGAGGCACAACAGCGGACCGACGAGGAGTGGGGGCAGTAAAAAAAAATACAAAAAATGAACGAAGGATCCGGCGTTATGCCTCATTGTGGAAGAGTCTACAAATACTTTACAAAGCTGGGTTCACGACTCTTCACATTTTCCGTAAATTCGGTTGATCACGTAATCTTAGGGGGGGGGGCAATTACGTTTACGTTTGTTGACATGGGGCAATCCGCTGATTACGTTTGTTGACATGGGGTAGGGGGGGTCGAAAAATCCCAAAAACGTGATTACGTAATATGTGGATGGTCCCTTATCCCAAAGCTAAAGAGGTAAATTGAAACAAAAACAGCAAATAAGCAATATGGAGGTAGACGATCAGTGTGCGGGTGACAGGTAAGATTCGGCGCCTGGGCCGTTGAAATTTCCTTTTTTTACGTTGGGGTTGTCTAAACAAGTGATTATAGATGAAAGACACAGTAAATAAGCAAGACCGAGATGCATACTCAGTGTATGGGTGGAAGGTAAAAGTTGACGCCTGGGTCGTTGTTTTTGCTCAAATATTTCCGTTTGTACAGCCATGGTGACGTTGAAAATTCGCATTATTTTCAAATATGAGATACAGTGCCGGTGTTTCTAATACAACTTCTTGCAGTCTGACTATACAGTTACCGTAAATATGTACCTACTGTTAATAACTGCAAACAATTATGGAGAAGCTCGTGGTTAAATAACCGAGCCTGGACAATCGCTCATCGCCACTGCTTCTGCATGACAACATATAACCACAGATTTCACTGCAAACAGTCGCCAAGTTGCAGGAGTTGCGGCTGAAGACTCTTGGTCACCCATCGTACTTGCCAACCTTGCTCCAATAGAGTTTTTTTTTCAGAATTTGTATAACTTTTTACAAGGAAAAAAAAATAACTCTGAAGGGTCGGTGAAAAACGCCTTCAAAGAATTAATTAGTTCAGTTTTTCAGCAGAGGAATTAGGGAAATCTTATTAAAATGTTATTTGCATAATATATGGGTCAATATTTCTATTGACCCTTCGAGTAGCGGCATAATTTCATGGCAGACCGCGGCAATTTATTGGAATTTCTTGCAATATCGCCGCGCTCGACAAAAAGTACTATAACTATGGAACTACTATAGCAATCATAAAAATAATAACTGTGCAATGATCACATTGAAATTTAGTACATAGAATATTGAAATCTCATTTTGTAAAACAGTTAGATAATTATGAATAAATATGAGAAATTCGAAAGAGTGAAAAAAACTCGGCATTTCTAACTTGTACTTGTCTTACGGAAAAATACGGAACCCTATTTAGAAATTGTAAATACTATCGTGATCATTATTAGATTCTCTAGCAAAGGTAATATTTCGTTTTGCTTATTTACATACCAAAATATTTAGATATTAGCTCATAAAAACCAATAAAAATTTTGTTGATTTCTCGAAAAAAAAAACTGATGCTTGACAATGGAATTTTACCAGAAATGACGCGCAAAATTATTCTAGCGACTAATAATGAGATATTTGGTATGGATTTTAGGATGTGTTCAAATTAGAAAATATTAATACTGTGCGCTCCGGGAACAAGCCGCCAATATCAGTCGTTACGTAGTCAACGGTGTTCTGATGTGCAACCAAATTTGGTCGTTTCATAGCCGAAGGGTTGAATATATATTTTTATACAAAGTGTTTAACCTCACCTTTATTGAAAAGCAAGTTCATAGGTAAGGTCCCAATATAATGAGATAAAACTCCCACACGGGTGTTCCTACGGGTATTCAATCTTGCGTCCTTTCTCTTACGTTTTTTGGTCTTATTTATGATGTCGCCGGGCGGTGGTATATGGAAGTGGGTGTACGTAGTATGCAGTGGCACTACGGGGGAGCCTTAATTCCTCCTTCTGGCTGCCACTAGTCTGGCATTATTAAATTTAATCCCCATTAATTTCCGTCGCATCCTATGAAAAGGGGGGCTTTTTTCTCAGCCGTCGCACGCTGCGATATTAATCGCTGCAGCCGGATAACACGGGGATATTAGCGCGATCCTTCAAGGAGGCCACCGTTGCGTGGGCAAGTGAAACATAGCCTTATAGAGACAAAATACCGTTGTTTTAATACACAGTTCAAAGTACAATGTATCAGGGCTTCCTTATTAAGGAAAAATATACAGCAAAAAAAAAAATATTAATTATTAGCAATGTACATGCTGATTCTGAACGCCTAAAGATGACATAAAACCCAAGACGCCCACTATACGTGCAAGAACTACACCACAATCCTCTAAAATGGGAAGTTTATACGGGCCTGAACCTTGCTGTGGCGTACCAAAAAGCCTTGCAAACCTAATGCTCAAAAAATATGTTTAGAACAATCCGTTAACCACTGGAACAACACGCCAGGTTTGAATCCTTCAAAGGCGCTAATTAAGACTTACGACTGTAAGACTGCCCGTGAGGCTTTATCGCTAAATTGGAACAATCTACGCATACTGGTGAGGGCGCTCACGTATCATTGTGACCTGAACAGACACATGTATACCTAGAGCTGTCAACTACAACGGACGAACCCGTCACCTCAGGAAGTTTTAACGAAATATGATCGTTCTGTCTCCCATGAGGTGAGCGCAGAAGACTTAGGACAAAACAGTTCACCGTCAAGCTTCGCCACAGGCCCGTAAGAGGCATGATAGCCAGTTATATTACTCAGCGGGCGTACACTCGCGCCCTTATTTTCAGTTGCGACCAGATTACTCCGGTCTCTCGACTGGGAGTTCGAGGTCGCTTGCGCGGTCCTCTCGTGAAACAGTGTTAACTGAATCTATCCCGGACCACGGCATCCTTTGCCCGGCTGTTCACCCGGAATCGGGTAGCCGATGGTCGTTTCAAGAGCAGTCGCCGTAAGGTCAGCAACCACCCTCGCTCTATAGGAAACAGTACTGTTTCCAGACTGCTAGTCAGAATGCGCAATCGATTGGCTTACGCCGCACGGTGCGCTTACCATTCAGGAGCGCCAGAAGATTGACTCCTAGGGGAAACTAGCCATAAGGCCAGAGTCCTACCCGGGCTCGCGCTTCATGCGTGGAGGCCGCTGGATGGGTGTTTACCCGTGAGTGTGACCGACCCTGAACAAATGAGTCTTCGTGGCGAACTCAGCAAGGGCCCATTAGCCCCCAAAGTTCAATCCGGCAACAATGTTGTGATCGATCGCTGTTAACCTTAATTAGATTACTTGACTGGATAGCTATCCAATACCACGAACGCACTGTAAACGAAAGACTCCTAACTTCTAAGTGAATATATTAAAAAAGAATTTAAAAAACACGACTGCAGTTACAGTAAGTGAAGTGATGTATTAATAATTATTTTTATTGCGTTTCTTTATATGAAATATTTGTTGTTTATGTATTTATCAATAGACACATGTATATTTCCAGAATGAACTCAATCAGACCTATCATTTGACACTTAACACGATATATTTATGTTCATTTATTGACATTTAGACAACTACTTACTTAATAGTTGGACAGTTAAGTTACCCTATGACAATCAAGATGACATAACGGTTATAACAATACCAAACACTTCTAAATCGGTTAAAGCGTTTAGAAGTTATGGTGGAATAAAGAAAGGATAAGCATACATATATGAATCCTCAATACAATACAACGTTTGTGTTGGACAGTCGTGTAAAAATAGAGGTCTTTGACGAGGCAAACTTATTGGAAGTTGTCTTCAAAACAGTCATAATCAAGTTTTGGTTACATTTTTTAACCATTTTTGCTCTGTTTTCCACACTGAAGATACGAAAAGTTAACCCGAGTTGTGTGGAGCCGTTTGTTTCGCATCGCATGCTGTGATTATATTAATTGTCGGCTCGGTATGACACTGGGATATTAGCAGCATCCTTGCGAGACTGACGGTCGCGTGGGCCGGCGCGCGGCGCAAGGAGGCATGTCATTTAGCCACCGGTCTCCCCGTCGGGATGAGTAATGGTCGGTTGTCCCTGATTGGTACAGCTATAAATTTTCACCGTCTCTTCTTTTGTTTGGGCCGGACACGAACCAAGTTAACGACGAAACGGTGTCGACACGGATTTTTGGATCCGGCCAATAATGTCAACTATTACAGGCGAACCCGCCACCCCAGTAGAGCGGTGTCGACTACAACGGGCAAACCCTGTTACCCCAAGCTGGTAACACGATATATGATCGTTCTTTCAGCCGTGGGGTGAACGTAGAAGACTAAGAGACAAAGACAATCTACCGCCAACATGCCCGTCAGAGGCCAACGCCTTACGGCGAGGCACCGGGAAAGGTAACCAGCGGGCAACCTCACCCCCTGACCAGTTTGGAAAGATATCTCCATATGGAATTAACCTTCAGGGTACCTCCTGCCTGCCGACTATGAGTTTATGGGCCCTTGATGGGTTGGCCACGGAGACCCATTCTGTTCAGGGTTGGTCACACTCATGGGTAAACCCACCATGGTTAGTTTCCCCTGGGAATCAACCTTCTGGCTCTCCTGGACGGTCTGCGCACCGTGCGGCATAAGCCAATCGATTGCGCACTCTGACTAACAGTCGAGGGAGTCTGGAAGCAGTACTGTTTCCTATAGAGCGGGGGTGGTTGCGGACTGCTCTTAAAACGACAATCGGCTACCCGATGCTGGGTGAACAGCCGGGCAAAAGATGCCATGGTCCGCGATAGATTCGGTATACACCGTTTCACCGCTTCGTAAGGGAAAGGACCGCGCAAGCGACCTCGAACTCTTAACCAATCGAGAGACTGGAGTAATCTGGTCGCAATTGGAAGCAAGGGCATAAGTGTAAGCCCACTGGGTAACACTCCTGGCTATCTCGCGGTTAAGGCGTTGGTCTCTTACGGGCTTGTGGCGTAGCTAGACGATGGACTGTTTTGTCCAAGTCTTCTCCGCTCACTCCAGGGAGATAAAACGACTATACCGTGTACACTGAATCTATCCACGACATCCTATGCCCTTCTAATTCACCCGGAATCGGGTATCAGAATTGTCGTTTCAAGAGCAGTTGCCAAAAGGTTAACACAGCTACCCCCGCTCTATAGGAAACATTACTGTTCCCAGACTCCCCCGGGTGTTAGTCGGAGTGCACAATCGATTGGCTGACGCCGCACGGTGCGAAAGCCGTCAAGGAGCGCCCGAAGACTGAGGGGAGACTGGCCAGCAGGCCAGCGTCCTACCCTGGCTTTCTATTCTGCGTGGAGGCCGCCGGTTGGGTGTTGACCCGTGCGTTTAACTGACCCTATACAACCGGGTCTTAGTGAACAAACTGCAACAGGGCCTATTAGCTCCCATCTGCCACCCAGGAAGCTATACCTGTATTGGTTCATTCTTTCAACCGTGGGGTTAATGCAGAGACTTAAGAACGATACAGCCCACCACCTAACTTCGCCAACATGCCCGTGAGAGTCCAATGCCTTACTGCGAGGCACTGTGAAGTGAACCCAGAGGGCAGCCTCACGCTATCACCACAGATTCGACCATATTTCTGCGCCGTCAGACTGCAAGTTCAAAGTCGCTTGCGCGACTCAAAGTCACTTGCGATGCGCTGGAAATTGCTCGACCTGAAATTAAAATTCTATAAATACGAAACAGAAAATGGAAGATCAATGAAACGATGTGATTTTTTAAATAGAGATTGCTAAAGGAACGGTGAGTTACACAGGCTACTTTGCGGTGGAGGAGGAGGAGGAGGGGATGAGTGGGAATTAGAAGAAAGCGAATACCCGAGCAGCGCCAGGTAACGTTCCACTAGTTTCAAATAAAAAACAAAGGGCCCTAGCTACATATCTTCAAATATAACATTTTCACAATTTTCCCATGAACGTTTAAATTTTCCCGTTGAAAACGCATGAAACAAATTATAATTTCAAATAATTTTGTATGATTCACTAGTAAGACTCTTTCCAACTAATAGGAAAGAGCTGACTGCTTCCTTTCATTGATATGAGGGCATGTCACGCTTTTAGTTTTAAGTTTTCAGCTGAATATTGATCGCAGCTTCTTTATATCGCACCTTTAGAAAATAAAAAAACGAAATTCGAAATTTTAAATTCTTCCATCTGTCAAGTAGCTCGTCTTGTCTTGTTATTTCCCCTGAAATAATAGGAAATTGAGTGAGTTTACGTATAAAGAAGGATTGTAGCTTAATTTTTGAGATAATTGGATGAAGGGTGAGCGTTTACTAGTTGAAAAATGGGCCCAACTTAAACCTACTCCTCTTTCCGCAAGTGAGAGGCATTCATCATTCTCGTTAACACCTAAAGCATTCCCGAATCCGATCAAGGGAATCCTTCGTCACGATGTAAGTGGCTTTTATAATTATTTACTTTATAATCATCTTATTGATCAATTCTAAAAAGAATATATATATATATATATATATATATATATATATATATATATATATATATATATATATATATATATATATATATATATATATATGTATGTATGTATGTATGTATGTATGTATGTATGTATGTATGTATATATATATATATATATATATATATATATATATATATATATATATATATATATATATATATATATATATATATATATATATATATATATATATATATATATATATATATATATATATATATATATATATATATATATATATATATATATATATATATATATATATATATATATATATATATATATATATATATATATATATATATATATATATATATATATATATATATATATATATATATATATATATATATATATATATATATATATATATATATATATATATATATATATATATATATATATATATATATATATATATATATATATATATATATATATATATATATATATATATATATATATATATATATATATATATATATATATATATATATATATATATATATATATATATATATATATATATATATATATATATATATATATATATATATATATATATATATATATATATATATATATATATATATAACAAGTCCAAACACGGCTATGATACGATATTCCATCATGGAATGCCAGTGCTTCCGGCTTCATCATCAGACCTTGAAACCTAATCGTGGTCAAAGTTCATTCCAAGACTTTTCTAACAAGTCCAAACACAGCTATGATACGATGTTCCATCATAAAGTTCCAGTTCATATCTTCCGACTCCATCATCAGATCAGTTCGACAGTACCATATAATTGTATTGCCATCAAAACTACATACAGCTGCCAATATTCATGACGCTACGATCCTTGGAAGATGGTTAAATTAGTTACCTTAGATACATAGTTACATACAGGTCGACCTAATAAAAGCGTGTTAAAAATATATTTCATGTGACATATGGTTTATTGTTGTTGAAGGGTGAGCCAAAAGAGTGGCATTTTCCTTTGCGTTCGTTGTCGTATCTGTCGCGATTCTCTGATTACACTGTGGTATGGGGACAGGGTGGGATGGATTTTATGTGTGCTTCGCGGGATCGACGTGGTAAAATATTACGGGATAACTTATGGAAAACGACTCGCGGGTGGTCAACTCATCCGCCGACTTTATATACGATCATCAGAAGAAGTAAACGCCTCCCTAACTTGTACGATACTTTATCGGTAATATTGTCGGGAGCGATCGCGGAGGTAAACAACCCTAAACATTAAATCGCATAAACAAAATAAATGTAAAAATTTGGCCTCACGGTAAGGCGTTGGATTCTCGCGGGCTCGTCAAAGGAGCTAGACCAGTATTTTTCAACCAGTGGGTTGCGACCCCCTGGGGGTTGCGAAGAGACTCCCGGGGGGTCGCAGGCTATCCAAAAATAAAAATCGAAAATATTACAAAATCTTTATTTATATCAAACTAGATGACCCGGTGAACTTTGTACCACATAAAATTGATTTGATTGTAACTCTTCATAAGCGTTTATTTATCTTAATCAACCTTCCAAATCCAATTCATTGAAATCTATAATATTGCCGAATCATGTACGGGTTGAGTTTCGTTTGGTGATTAAATGAAAGTCGTTTGTAATTAAAATAAATTCAATGTATTTAATTTAAATGATGAAATATAAATGCTTTTTCGACTTTTCCGACCTTTTCGACTTTTTTGGCTTTCGACTGTTCCGACTTAATCGACTTTTTTGCATTTTTCGACTTTTTGGACTTTTTGGACTTTTTGGACTTTTTTGACTTTTTCGACTTTTCCGAATTTTTCGACTTATCCGACTTTATTGACTTTTTCGACGTTTTCGAATTTTTCAACTTTTTGGACTTTTTCGACTTTTCGACTTTTTGAAATTTTACACAATCGCACGGAATGAATAACAGTTATGGTTGGCGCAGCTGTCAAACAATAGGATCGCCGCGAACGCCATCTATTGAAAGTGGCCCATTTCCCATTTTGACTGACGAATGACCAATTTCGATTTTTTCGATTTTCAGTTGATTCTTTTAATTTTTCCTAAATATTTTTTTTTGTAAACCACTCCTGAGTCAAGGCAAACAAACAAAAAAAATATAATTCAAATCGGTTGAGTAATTTTCGAGATCTTGCGAGACTAACGCAGGGCGATTTATTTTTATATATAATATTCAAACATTTACCGTTTCGGAAGAGAAACTCATTTAGTATGTGTTTTTTTCTATTTATTTTGCAAGACCTTATGTTCATCTAAGATGTAAACAGGTAAGTACAGCTTCGAAAGGGAAAAAAGGTTAAAATTAATATGGTTTTCGCCACACTTTTTAAAAAAAATATATTTATTGAACGCTTACAGTTACAGCTGTAGAAGACACTACGGGGGGGTTGAGAAAACTAAGTTTCAGTCTAAGGGGGGTCGCGTAAATGTTTTATTTATTTTTTGCCCAAAAGGGGGTTGCGACCGAAAAAAGGTTGGAAAACACTGAGCTAGACTGTGGACTGTCTTTGTCTGGAGAGTCTTCACTCTAT
Organism: Micropterix aruncella; assembly: GCA_944548615.1. Lineage (NCBI taxonomy): Eukaryota > Metazoa > Arthropoda > Insecta > Lepidoptera > Micropterigidae > Micropterix > Micropterix aruncella. Next base: position 1,788,695 of record OX155975.1, read on the forward strand.
GGGTGATAGATTGATCTGAGGTCGTTAAAACTCCCTGGGTTGACGGGTTCGATCCTTGTGTTGACACTCTAAGATGTTTGTTGAATCGTACCTCAACTGTCCCTGACCTCGACGCTGACCAAAAAACCAGAAAAAAACGTATGTTAAAAACAAAAATGTATTTTTATGTTAAGAGGGCTCCGAGCCTATGCCGCTACACAAATGTAGGTAATTTACGCTTGCCGCCGCGGCGGCGGCCACGCAGGTGTGACTAAAGGATGATTCATGCTACACCGGGCCGTGGCCGGGCCGGGCCCCGGCCGAGTCGTTTCCAAAGTGCTCCGGCCGGGCCAGTCATTCATGCTACACCGGGCGTGACCGGGCTGTTTCCGAGTTTATTTATCCCACGGCCGTGTCCACGATAACTAGTAGAATAGAATAGAATAGAATAACTTTATTGTGCTATAAAAACATAACTTAATGAATATTACGCTGGTTTTATAAAAAAGACAATTTATGCACAAATGGCGGACTTATCTAACTAGTGTTGGTCCATCTATTTTGGCGATAATAATATTTTTTAATTTCTATTTTCGCTTGATTGATAAGTGTGTTATTAATGCAATTTTCACAACTTGAGTTGGCAGCTATTGCAATTGCCTTTGAAGACGAAGTATTGGAAACCCGAACTGAATCTAATAAAAGAAGATGGAGTGTACATCCAGCCTGGAGAAAACGACAATCGGAGGGAGAATTCGCCAAGCTCTACAAGGAATTAATAGATGATGAGAGCAAATTTTACGGTTATTTTAGGATGTCTAAAGAATGCTTTAGTATATTTCTTGGAAAAATAAAACGTGATTTAACCAAACAAAATTCAAGATTTCTGACTCTCCCATTGAACTATTAGCAGACCGGAGCCGGGAAAACAATATCCACCGCCATTTCGACGACGTGCTCCGGTCGTGGCACGGCCGGTCACGGCCGGAGCACGGCCAAGCATGAATTGCTTCATACAAAAGTATACTATAGATATCTGACCGTGTCCCGGCCGGGGCCCGGCCCGGCCCCGCCGGTGTAGCATGAATCATCCTTTAATCGCATACATTGATAACGCTGAACAGACGGTCACCCGCCAAAGCGATGTAATCCGCATTTTATAATTTTATTGCTCATAGCAAATTGCAAATAACAAAAACTGCAAATTGTGATAAAAGCAAATACTTTTGCACACGTATATATTAGACCAAAATGGTCGATTTGACCCGCCGTTCCGACATATTTGGCCCAGCGGACCTCAAAATAGCGGCCGTTTTTCAAGATGGTCGCTAATAAACCAATATGATTTTTCTCATGCTGATTTTAATGACCCATGGGCCTTTTTCGGCTATTTTGGGGTCGTATATTTCAAATATGGCAATAAAAATAACTTTAGTTAATTTTGAACAGGATTATAAACATTTTTAGCGAGTATTTACTTTCACGTTACCATTATGTTATACGCGTCTTCTTCGAGTATTTGCACACTGGAAAATACGAATCTAAAGTCAACGAGATGCAACTGTCAAAAAAGTCAAACGAGAGAATAATTTTGTGTATGCTGTAAGTAATTTCTGAAATTTGCTACCCAGAAAACATGGAAAATTTGAACTATATAATATAGAATATGTGAATGGGTCTTTGACTTTGAATTTGTAGTCGCTGGCTCAAATATGACGACTAGGTACATGTGTTTTGAACAACCTTTGAACGTATTTTGAACCGATTTGAACATATTTGTACTTTTGGCTAGAAAACTTAAACTTTTGTACTCGGTGTCATCATCAGAACTTATAGGATCATGCTTAATGGATACACAGGATAATGCTTAAAACAATTATAACATTGTTATTCTCATCAGTACGAGGATAAAATGTATGTCGAGAAGGATAAAAAAACAGTAATTATTATAGGTATAAATAGCTACACCAAAACTTTAATTATTTCAAAAAGCAGTTACCTTTATAAATAAACTACTTCCGACGGAAAGAAGGTACAGATAGATTTCGCGGCTTAATGTGATTATATATTTTTGAACAACTTCAAATATGTAATTAAAATTAATAAAGAAATAAATTAATGCATGCCTCTTTTAAACAGTTTCGAAGAGGAGTTTTGTGGATTTCTCTCTGTGCTCCCCGGGATTCGCCCGTTGGATGAACAATTGGAAAGTTCACGAGCACCTTTCTTCTTCGGACCGCAGACTGGTGACATTTGGCATCGGCCGTCGCGTTCCCCCCACGCCACAATCCGAGTGGCGATACCGAACCGGCGACATTAACTGGGACCGGTTTGGTGAAGTCCTCTGCGAGAATCTTGAGGCCTTTCCATCGCCTTCTTGTAGTACCGCAGAGGACTTGTGTGTCGCACTTAATGCGGCCATCGAGTCTTCCTGTGATGCCGTAGTAGGGCGGAAGAAACCCCGCGGTGGTTTCGCGGCCCCGTGGTGGTCTTCCGAACTCTGCGATAATTTTAAATTTAATATTTTAAATAATGTAACGTAGCGATTTAAAATTAATGTGATTGAAAATTGTTATTTTTGTGATGTGACGCAATGATGAGATGAAAATTTTCTGCTGATCGATCAAGGTGAACAATGTATGAGATGAAGTTAAAATAAAGAAAAATAAAAAAACTCAAGTTTCATTTTTTTTTAAACTCTCTCTATACTATTGAATATCTATAATATTGAACATTTTCAAAGCCTATTTGATTTTAAAATGTTTTTCAAAGGATTTTATTTTTCTATGATTTTAAAATATTTCTAAGTATTCTGTAGTTTTGAATATTTTCAAAGACTATTTGACTTTAAAATGATTTTCAAATTATTTTATTTTTCTATGGTTTCAAAATATTTCAAAGTATTCTATAGTTTTGAATATTTTCAAAAACTATTAGATTTTAAAATGATTTTCAATTTTTTTAAATTTTCTATGGTTTCAAAATATTTCTAAGTATTCTATAGTTTTGAATATTTTCAAAGACTATTTGAATTTAAAATGATTTTTAAATTATTTAATTTTTCTATAATTTCAAAATATTTATAAGTATTCTATAGTTTTGAATATTTTCAAAGACTATTTGATTTTAAAATTCCCGTGCTTTTTCTGGTTTAAATGACGTTTCGCAACCTTAAATCAGTGCATATCCTATCAATGCTCTTTGTAGGCTAAATATCTTACAGCCAACCACTTATTTTCAACTTACGAAAATGTTACATCTGCATGCCGAAATGTCCTTCGTTGCTCACTCCTGATGGCGAAACTGCTTTTCAAAATCAATATTCAAAATCAATATTCTACCTGTACATGGTTTATGCGTCTTTCAGTATTTTTTTATTGAATTTCAGGTTTTTCACGCAAATTAACTAAACTATTCGAGATTACAAGTTTCGAATAGTGGTCCCTTCAGAAAATATTTTCAATTGTTTTACGCTTATTGGAGTCGATCTATTTTTTATATAATGAGCATCGTATCGATCGAATCTTGGGGTTTAAAACTATCTCATTTTCTTATATCTCGGACTGAAAACAACATCGCTTTCTCATGTCTTCAGACTGAAATTTCACGCTGATTCTATGGCGTTTCTCAAAAAACGAAATATGTTTTCTTACGCTTCCCCATTAACTAAAATACATGTAGAGTATTATAATAAGTTATAACAAAGATGGCATAAACATCCATTAATAAAAAACAAATATAAAAAATAAAATACTTACTGCTGTTTGCTTTCTCGTGACGATGCGTGACGACGTGGCACTGCGGTGTAGAAGAATAAAATATTACGTGAGCGGGAACTGATAAGAGCTAACCGAAAAAGACGTGCTCCCGCTTCGAATAGCAGCAGGGAAGTGAATCTATTTCATAGCGCGCCTGTGTATTTATTAACGCGGCCGGCCCAAACAAAAAATGTATGGAGAATCTGATACCTGATTTTCTGGGATTTATTGTATAAAATCCTATTACAATCATTGAAATTTAAGTAGCTTATAGTGAAGATATGTCATTTAACTTTCTTTTATAATAATTTGTAATTCAAATTAGTTATTATTTTCCCTGTGAGGACTAAAACCCCGCGCCCATTTTTGTATATTTTCTCGTGTGTTTTTATAAAAAACTACGCAAACTATTGCCAAATTTATTAGCTCACCTTATAAATGACTTATTGATAAAAACGAGTGTTTTTTGTCACTGCTTTTATTAGCGTAGTTTTAGCGGAATAACTAAAACGCTAGACCCTAATTTGAGAAATTTCGTGCAGCACCCTCTTAAAACATAATACTTGTAAAATTTTCAACAGCAATTTATCAAAACTAAATCCCAAAATGTAAACAATATCCTTACTATGGTATAATGTACTTAGAATATTCATAATGTACCTACTTAAAATAATAGACTCAGACGCAAATTGCTTACTTAAAATATCAATATTAATGAAGTAAAAAAAACTACTTTTTAATTTATTTTATTTCAAACATTTATTATAGAATATTTTTTATAAAGATAAAGATAAAAAGTATTTATTTCCATTACAACCATACAATTGTGTAGGAATGACAGTAATTAATCTTAAACTAGTTGATAATGATATACAATATATAGCTTTAAACTTACCAATTTACAAAAACATAGACTATATGATAACAGTTTACAACAAAACAATCAACGGTAGATAATATGTATTAGATTAAATGGGTAGATATGATGCTATGTATTTTCAAAATATTTTAAGAAGTCAAGAAGTATAGTAACAATCATAAAAGGTACAAATGATACTATGATTATTGAAATGTTTACACTGTTCATCGTTAAGTCTCCGTTGATTATACATATTTCTATATTAGTGACTTCATTATTTGAGAGAAAAGCGAAAACAAAAAATATACAAGTGATGCCAGACAAACACAAGTACATATTATGTTAGGTGTAGATTATTCTGACACAAAATTTTGCATAGAAATTACAACATTACTATTTATTTTACACAAATGATAAATTAAAATTATAATATCAAGCTTTTCAGGAAAACTGTTCATGCGTTTTTTAAGATATTAGATGAGAGAAGGAGAAACCAAGAACTGAAATGGTTTTCAGTTCGGTTAAACGGTGAAATGGTTTTCAGTTCGGTTAAACGGTGAAACTATAAGTATACATACGTTTTCATAGCTCTGTTAATTAAAGAGTGCTTGGTAGTCAATATGTTTGAGTGATTTTCTAGTCTTCATATGTCAAAATGTTTCATGGCTAGAACCATGCAATCCGTTGCTATAGGCAGATCTCTAACTCCATGATGAGTCATACAATTTTACGACTTTGACCGTCGCCATAGGTGCACGTACCCCCGTAGCATCTTAGAGGGGTTCGACCCTTGCCCATCAAAGGGACACAACCTTAAATTAGATTACCGCTGACTTTACGAGACTGCACGCGTCCGCGTTTTTCCGTGGTAAAATTACTTATTCAAATTCGATTTCTTAGCTCTTTTATAGGGGGAGGGTCATGAAGTTTACTGGATTGCAGTACGGTGCCCATCTGATGAAATTATACCGCGATTTGGCAAAGCTTTCGACTGCGTCGATTACCGTAATAAAATGCCTGAAGCAAAGCACTTTTATTTATGACATGACTGCCCAACAAAAAAAAGTGTAATGTGTTCAGGGTTCATCTATGCGTGTTTTCCGTTTCTTTATTCCACCATAACTTCTAAACGCTTGCACAAATTTCAAAGTGTGTGATATTGTTAGAATTACTATATCATCCCGAGTGTCATTTAGCCCCTCAACTGTCAAAATATCATGTAAGTAGTTCTCTAAATGTCCAAATGTCAATAAATGAAGATAAATGTAGCGTGTTTAGTCTCAAATAAAAGGTCTGATTGAGTACATTCCGGAAATATACATGTATCTATATGAAGAAATACGTAGACATTAAATATTTTATTTAAAAAAGCAGAATTAAAAATAATCTATACTAATATTATAAAGAGGTAAAGTTTGTGACGTTGTAGGAAGTAATCTCTGGATCTGCTGAACCGATTTTGAAAATTCTTTTACCAATAGAAAGCCACGCTATTTGTGACTGTCATAGGCTATATATTAATCCGAAAAATGAAATGATTTTTTCGTGGTAGTCGGATTTGCAAAGTAAGCCGGAGAATAAGCAGTCGAACGAACACGTTTCTTACTAATGCTGCCTTAACGATGTGAGATATATGATTTAAGTTCTAGAGAAAAGTTGTAGAGCTTGATAACTACCTACAAAAAAGCCTACAAAAAAGTCAGCGACAGCATATGTCTACCTTTTATATTTAAGTCACTTCTTTAGTCAATTCTTATCAAAATAAGTAAATTTATCGTCTCAAGTGTTTTACAAAAGACTTTACCCTTTTACTTCATATAATTTCCCTTTTACTGCATACATAGTTAAAGAGATAATACGCTCACAAATAAGACACTCACAAGAAGACAGTCACAAATAACGGTATTATAGTCAAATTGGCATGCAAATACATACATACATATGCAGTAAAAATATAACCCTTCTTTTGGCAGTCAGGAAATAAATCATAGCACTCAGTACTAACCGAACCACGCTCATAATTTCATCACAGGTAAAAAGATTTACCGCCCAACGAAGTGGGCACGGGTCAGCTAGTTATAAATAAAATTGTTCACTTTAAAAAAAAAGACAACACATGGTGAGGATCGACTGCTGAAGCGAATCTGTTTGCAGAATCGATTCAAAAGTGCCGTGGATATAAGGACAGAGTTCATAAAGGCTGGTGGTTCTGAAGTGGGTGTTCACACCGCACGCCGAAGACTCCGGGAGAGCGGCTTTTTTGCCAGGAGGCTTTCAAAAAAGCCACTACTGACCAAAAAAATGCGTATTGCCCGCTTAGATTAAGCTAAAAAATATAAAACTTGGACTGAAATCGATTGGCGACGAGTTATTATCACCGGCGAGAGTAAATTTAATTTATTTGGTTGGGATGGAATTCAGTACGTGAGACGAAGATCTGGAGAACGTTTAACCGACGATTGTCTTAGACCAACAGTGAAACATCCTGCTGTACAAATGGTCTGGGGATGTTGCTCCTTTTATGGAGTGGGGCAATTAGCATTCATAAAAGGAACTGTGAATGCAGGAGTTTACAAAAAAATCTTGGAAAAGTATTTATTCCCGTCAATTGAAATGCACAATTCCTATATTTCTGAGTGCATTTTCCAAGATGACTCTGTACTGTGTCACCGAGCAAAAACTGTAAGTATATTTTTTTCTGACACTGTGATTTATAATGCTTTAAAAAAATATTTAAAAAATATAACAGTATAAAAATATTTTTTAGGTCAAAGAATATATGAAAATATATGGAATTCCAACCCTGGATTGGTCCGGAAATAGTCCTGACCTGAACCCTATCGAGAACTTGTGGCATAAAACGGCAATCGAAATAAATATACTGAAGCATTCGTCAAAGGAAAACCTAAAAAACATCATCGAAAAAGTGTGGTTTGAAATTTTTCCCAAGACTACATACAAAATTTGGTGTAATCCATGCCAAAACGTATTGAAGAAGTAATAAATAAAAATGAGGAACAACAACGTACTTATTTTGTTGGTTTTTGATAATTGTTAGTGCTATGTACCTTTGTAATTTTATTTTTATAAATATGTGGTTTTTAAAATTATATGAGCATTTTTCATTTTTGTGCGAAAAAATCGAAAATCTACAAATTAACTATAAAATTATGATAAAAAAAGTTTTTGCTCACTAAATAGGCAACTTTTTTTGTATATCATCTTTCGTGTTGCCTCATAATTTGGACTGAAAAGCTCTCAAGATATCACAATTTGCAACATCCTGTGTTGCAACCATCTACGATGTGTCCTTTCCTCTCATAAGTAATAGATAATATTAAACATAAATAAATAAAAGTTAAAATAATTAAAATCAAACAATGAGTGCCAAACGCTCTCTATAAATAAATTCAGACGCGCTCTACGCACTAATTCATTTTGGAACATTCTAGAAGGCCAATAGGTAGGTAGAAATCGTATCCGATAGTTGCGAGCCGGACAAGAAACATACGTGCCGGTCATTACTTTTGGGTTGAGGGCGGTCTGAGGCGGGCACCCCTCGGGCCGCCACTCAGATAGAAGAAAACCCTACTTCGAATCACTCTAGTTTTTGCGAATTAAAAAAGAATTTTAAATGTGTTAAATTCAGTGCTCAGATTTCCAAGGTAGGAATTTTATTATATATAGAGGATACTTAGCTCATGTCTCCAGAAACTATAAGGTGTTTTTCCGTCATTACAGAAACGCACCGTTCGGTTCGGGGACTGGTTTTTTTTTTATGTTGGTTCTTCTTCTTTATTGGTTAATTTATAGGATTTCATTTCTTTCTCTTTAGTTTTTTTCTTTGGGGAATTATTCTCATAGCATACATCATGTTCATTGTCTTTATATAATTAGACCTCGTCATTTAGATCGGAATACTGGGGTATTCGTTTTGTAATTTTGGCAGGCCGTAGGGCCATATAAGTATTTAATTATCTAGAAAAATAGTCAATACATTTTTTTCATTATTCAAGAGAGGTAGCGCGACACAACCCGGTTGGGGCCCACACATTTTTTTTTGCATATTTTCTGTTCTTGGTTCTTTCACTTTCTCCGTTCTCTATTTAAAAAATAATTAAATTACATATATAAAACCGGCTATACAAACCGGACATAAGGTAGACGGAATTTGGCTAGGGGTCTTTCGGAAGGAACGTGACCTACCTCGCATATAAAAAATTAATTAATAAGTACCTTATTTAGTACAATGGTGTGATTTCCTAATACGCTGAAGTAGGTATCCCTAAAATTCTTATATCTTACCCAAAATGAAACTTCTAAAAAATTCTCACGAGTTCCGGTAAGGTTGGTGCGATAGGTACGGTGCGATAATAGTATTAAGCAATCGTAACTTCTAAAAAAAAACAAGAAATCAAGACCCATTCTGTACCACAAATAGTAATACTAATACTCGCCATAAAAGAGCGAGATTAGTAATAATGGTTATAACCCGCTGGGGTGAAAGGTCGTAAAATAAATAGTAAAATATAATTTTAAATATAGTTTTAAACATTTTCATCTTGATCTACATTTCCTCTTTCGCAATATAAAATTGTAAAATATAATTTTAAATATCGTTTTAAACATTTTCATCTTGATCTATATTTCCTCTTTCGCAATATGAAATTGTAAAATATAATTTTAAATATCGTTTTAAACGTTTTCATCTTGATCTATATTTCCTCTTTCGCAATATGAAATTGTAAAATATAATTTTAAATATCGTTTTAAACATTTTCATCTTGATCTACATTTCCTCTTTCGCAATATGAAACTGTAAAATATAATTTTGAATATTGTTTTATACATTTTTTTTTATCTCGATTTACGTTCCCCTTTTCCATAAAGGAAACGGTAAAATATAATTCTTTTAAATATTGTTTTAAAAAAATTCCATATTGATTTACATGTCTTCGTTCGTAAAATAAACTGCGAAATGTAATTTTAAATATCATCTTAAATATTCTTTCTTATCTTGATTTACGCTTTCCTCTGTTGTAAAATAAAACCGTAAAATACAAATTTTAAACATTGTTTTAAATATTTTTGGCTCGATTTACGTTTCCTCTTTCGTAAAATAAGACTGTAAAATATAATTATGAATATTCGTTCTCAATACTTTCCTTGATTTTACCTTTCATATGTCGTAAAAAGAATAAAGCGCATATTTTTAAACCACTTTAACATTGAGTATAATTTCATTAATTTCTATGAAGGGGAAAGGGGTAAGAAGGGGCCACACAAAGTAAAAAAAAAAGGAAATATATATTTAATTATCCTCTTCCGTTCATATACCTTATCCCTCTAATTACCGTACCTAAATATATTCTATCTTCCTTCCTTAACTAGTTTGTCAGTTATAATTTGCCGTTTCCATCTGTGGCATATTCCTCACCCATTCCCAATACAAATATATTCCTCTAATCAGTAATTTCCCGCCATCGTCTCCCTCTATATTCTCACCCCGATACTCCCGTTACCTATCCTTTATTTAATGTATAATTATTGATTTTCTCATTTATTTAATATCCCGAATTTTATTTAATTTTCCTAACTCCCCTAGAGGTATATTCCCGTTCCATAGAATTCCGTATTTTATCTATTCAATAACATCGATTAATCATTCTTTTTTTTGGCCGACGTCGTTCCCGCAAAGCGCCATCTGTTGGTCGTGGAGCGGAGCATAGTACACCGTAGTAGCCGGACCATCCGTAGAGAGGGCGCTGGTCACGGTCCCGCCGATGTTGTTTAGTCGTTGCCGTCCGCGCGCAGAAACAGATTACGATCCAAAAATAAAGTAAAAAAAAATATAGTGCATCTCGATATATAGAACGCAGAATTTCACCAGATTTAGACTCTTTCCTTTCCCTATACCGGACGCCTCATCAAGGCGAGTCTCACTTCACGCAGGACACCGCACTTTTAAATAGCGCGCAGATTCGCGCGCTCTGAGAGTTTTCCCACGACCCGTCTCCGATAAACTTACTTGAATGAGCAGCCAGCCTCTCAAGCGGTTACCCTGTATTCCCGTAAAATTCGCCGCGCAGAAGCCTGTTTCCGGTACAGGATCTGCTTGCACAACCAACGAACCGCCCAGCGCTTGGTGGCCTGGCGCCCTATGCTCCTCGTAGCTACATTATCCCTTAATAATAGGTAGACATCTCTTATTGGCCATCAAAACGCTGTTTGACTAATTAATATCAATATAGTATAAATTTGCATAAAATAAACTTCAATATTAGAGCGGTTTCGTTGCAGTTTTGGGCCCAAGCGTGGGGCCTATTATCATTATTTATCGTATCTAGTCTCCACTTCGTTAATTTATTTAATTATTTGTGTCACTGGGGCAACCCCAAATTTTTTTTTACAATAATATAACAATAAAATACAAGTACAACAACCCACCCACCCACCCTATTTACTGTGATAGGAGTAATCGTTAAAGCATATTTTATAAAATACTTATCAATTTTCTTTATATTTATCGCATCGTACCGCCAACCAACATACCGAACCACACACACAAGACACAACAATTTTTTTACAGCAATAATTTCCCTCAAGTTCACGCATATTTTGTACATTTTCAAACATTGTTTTCACATAATACAAACTGGTCATTATTTATTCGCGGAGACAGATCGATTCCGACGCTCCAAACAGGCTTAGCAACTAAAGGTATCGTCACTTAGTAGGTAGAAAAAAATAAAAAACACACATTTCCGGGTCACTACTAAAAAAAAAATGGCACCAAGAAAAACAAAAAAATCGAAAAAGAAAAACAATTCTAATTACGATTTCGACGACGAATCTCTCAACGGGAAAAACAAATCACATCGGCAACCTTCTCCAAATCGTGAAAACATAGAACAGGACGCTCATGAGAGCACGTCTAGACACATAGATCCTGAAAACAGCAACTTGGCAAGGAAAAACTCCGAAAAAAACGAAACAGCACCGGCAACGTCAAAATCAAGATTTCAGCCACCAACTTCGGAAAATATGGAGGAAAACCAAAACGAATCAGCAATAATGCAAATATCACGACAAAGAGCTTTCTCAAGCGACATTTTCCAGTCGAGCGGAAGGAGTAATACTCAACCAACTCTGTTCAAGTGGAAAATATCTTTTGACGGCACAGGAAAACTCTTGGAATTTATTGAAAACGTCGAGGACAAGGTTCAATCGAGGGGCACCACTGAAAAGGAACTACTTCAAGGATTTTCAGACCTTCTGGAGGGTTCAGCCCTGAGATGGTTTAGAAACGTGAGGACTTACACGACCAACTGGAAATTACTCAAGGCCGCTTTAATAAACAAATACGAGCAGTTAAACTACGAGACAAAACTTGAGAACGAGATCAGAAGTACCAAACAGGCTTCTGACGAGAACATGGACGACTTCATTACGAGGTTAGACTGCCTAAACTCCAGGCTAACTTCAAGACTATCAGACAGAGTCATCTTAGAAGTTGCAAAAATGAACGTTTTACCCATTTATCATACGTTGCTAGGTACAGTAAGGCTAACGGATATTGGGCACTTACTTGATGTCGCGAAAAACTTTGAGCAATACATGCTGCCAGCGTCATCGCAGACTACAAGCGCGACTTCGCAGCGAAACAGCTCACATTCAAGGCCAACGAAGATTCCTCAGGTTGCAGCTCTGGGAAATGCATATCCGGGACACCATATCGCCGAAGAAAATTTCTACGGTGAAAATGCGATGGAGCGGGAACACCATCAAAGCGCGCACATATCGTCAACCAATAGAGCTCAACACGCGCGTCCGCACGTACAAACAAACGGACAATACGGGAAAACCGACGAAAATTTTCGTCAAAGAAACCCGTGGGCAAATCAGTCATGTCTAAAATGCGACAAAATTGGGCACAACTTTAGGCAATGCAGGACTTATCCTATGTTAATATGTTTCAAGTGCAAAACACCAAACGTCTCAACCTCAAATTGCAACAATTGTAATCGTTCACAAAACCGGCAGAATACAAATCAGCCAAAAAACGCTCCGAACCACTTTCACAGTTCAGGGGTGTAACTGGTAAAGTGGAGAAACACATAGTCACCGCCCTAAGCGACCAGCTAGATACAAGGCCTTATGCAAAATTCAAAATTTGGGACGCGGAATACCAAGGTTTAGTCGATACAGGATGTTCAATTTGCATAATAGGTTTAAATACCCATAAAAAAATATGTAAAAATGACACAAAATTAAGAAAAACAGAAACTCAGTTATCTACGGCGGACGGAAAAGATCAACAGGTATTAGGTATTGTAACACTTCCTGTTCGATACAAATCCATAACAAAAAATGTCAACTTTCTAGTATGTCCTACAATAACAAAAGAGTTCATTTTAGGTATACATTTTCTGCAAACTTTCGATGTGAAAATTTCTGTCGATTATAAATACAATATCCAACTGTCTCAAATAAATGAAAGCCGCGCAAAACACATAATAGACTGGCAAAATTTACTTCCCGAACAACGGGACGAGTTACAAAAAGTTATTTGTTCATTTGAGGACATCTCATTTGAAAAAAATGGTCTAGGAAAAACTCATCTAATCGAGCACAAAATAATAACGTCAGGGGATCCAATTCGCCAGCGCCCGTATCCACTTTCTCACGCTAAAGAAAAATTAGTCAAGGAGGAAATTGACGAGATGCTGAAAATGGGAGTAATAACACCCATAAGATCTCCGTGGTGCTCACCTGTAGTGGTAGTCACAAAAAAAGACGGGACGCCACGCGTTTGCCTCGATTCGAGGAAATTAAACTCCGTCACTCGGAAAAATAGGTATCCTATGGTATCCTCGAAGACAATCCTAGACAGACTAGGGAATGCTAAGTACTTATCGTCCATAGATTTATCAAAAGCATATTGGCAAATTCCTATGGAAAAATCATCCATCTGCAAAACAGCTTTCGCGGTGCCGGGCAAAGGGTTATACGCCTATAAACGCCTAGCTTTCGGCTTGTGCAACGCAGCTGCAGACTTACAAGCTTTGATGGATCTAATCTTTGGGCCTGAATACGATAATCACGTATTCGCCTATGCAGATGATTTGATTGTAGCATCACCCAATTTCAGGGAACATGTTGAAACTTTAAAACGCGTCAGGCTAAGTTTAAAAGAAGCAGGGCTCACAGTAAATTTAAAAAAATGCGAGTTCGGTCGTTCGGAACTCAAATATTTAGGTTACGTAGTAGACCGCCAAGGTTTAAGAACAGATCCGGAAAAAATCAGTTGTGTCAACAATTTTCCACGTCCAACAAAAATTAAAGAGGTAAGAAGTTTCCTCGGTCTATCCGGTTACTATAGAAAATTCGTAAAAAACTACGCGAAAATAGCCGAACCGCTATGCAAATTAACAGGTGGGAAACGCGACTCAAAAATAAAATTCGAATGGAACGAGGAAGCTGAGGCCGCGTTCGTCGAACTTAAAAACGCACTGACAACAGCCCCGGTTCTCGTATGCCCAGATTTTTCCAAAGAGTTCACCATTGCATGCGACGCTAGCGACAAGGCAATTGGCGCGGCTTTAACACAATTTTCCGAGGAAGACCAATTTGACCATCCAATCTCGTACTTTTCAAAAACTCTATCTGCAACAGAACGCAACTACAGTGTTACAGAAAAAGAGCTGATGGCAGTTTTGAAGGCTGTTCAGCACTATAAAGAGTACAAAGATGGGGCTCACTTCAAAGTGATAAGCGACCATTCATCCTTAAGATGGCTCACGCGTATAGACAATCCCTCTGGGCGTTTAGCAAGATGGTCTACCATTTTATCTCAATATGACATGGAGATTATTCATCGAAAGGGAACACTAAACGTGGTGGCAGACGCGTTATCCAGGATCCCATGTGATGTGATATCCACTCAGGAAGAAGAAAATTGGTATGACAAAATAATAAAAAATCTTGAAAAAAATCCGACGTCAATCCCCGATTACAGGTTGGAAAATGGGAAATTATACAAATACGTAGCGACTAAAAAAGGAGAGGACTTGCTAAGCCCGTGGAAATTAGTATTAAAAGAAAATGAGCAGGAAACCGCCATAAAAGAAACTCACGGCGGCGAATTTGCATCGCATTTCGGTACTTTTAAAACGCTAAAAAAATTACAATCGCAATACTTTTGGCCAAGGATGTCTCGTCAGGTGAAAACCTATATCAAAAACTGTGATATATGTATGGCACATAAAATCAAAACCACGCCACCCCATGGACTTATGATAACACCCAAGGCGGTGAGCAGACCAATGCACACTATCAGCATTGACCTTGTGGGACCGTTGCCTCGTTCTACTGGAGGAAATACCTATATTCTATCCGTGGTAGACATATTCTCCAAGTATTGTTGGTTATTCCCTCTGAAAAAAGCAACATCAGAAAGTATAACGAAACACCTCGAAAACAGCATTTTCCTACAATTCGGCACACCGGCCGTTATCATATTAGACAACGCCAGCTACTTCAAGTCGCGCAAATTCAAATCGTTCGCCGAAAAATACAAAATCCCTCGTTTGTTTTTCGGATGCAATTATGCTCCCCAATCGAATGTGGTAGAAAGGTATAACCAGACCATAGAGACATCTCTCGCAATTTTGGTAGGAAAAGACCAGAGAAAATGGGTAGAGTTTCTGGGGAAAATACAAAACGCCATTAATTCGCATGTTAACCTAACTACAGGCTTTTCTCCATCTTATCTCATGTTTGGGAGAGAGATGATTATTGATGGCCGGTACCATAACATAAAAAGCTTCATTCCGGAAAATGAAAATGAATTAGACATAGAAGACAGGGAAAAATTCGCCGAAGGTCTAAAAAGCCTGGCTGACACATATGACATTGTCCAAGAAAAATTACTTGAGTCATTTAAAAACAACGCGAATAGGTACAATTTAAGGCGGAAAGATCTGCGTTTAGCTCCTGGAGATACTGTGTGGGCAAAAAATCACACTCTATCTAGGAAAATAGATTTCTTTTCAAGCAAACTTGCACCTAGATACATAAAATGCAAGGTTGTAGCGCGCAAATCGCGAACCGCGTACGAACTAGAGGACGAAACAGGTAAAAACAAAGGAATTTTTCACGTCAGACATTTATTTAAAGGCTAATGACAATGTCTAAAAACTAAATTCATACTATCCCCTAGGAAAACAGTTACGCAAGGGAAAATAATACCTTGTATTCCGAAAGTCGCGAAGTACTAAAATACTCTTGGGGTGGGTCTCGATCTGAGCTCCGTGGACCGGTAAAAGAAAGGAAAAACATGTTTGACAATATATAATAAATGATTAAACACTTTATTAACACAGCAACACACTTACACAAACACATACACGCCACATAAAAAAAAGACATATTTAAATATATTTAAAACTCAAAATACAAGCACAAAACTTTTTTTTTTAAATTTTTTTTTTCTCACCAAAGCCGGCAAAAATAACCAGCTTTGGCGAGAACAATCTGAAGAATAATTGTGTTTCGTCAAGCAGAGAACATAACAAATTAACAAATATATTTTCTCAAAAAATAAAATAACAATATTATACTCACGACCAAAATATGACTTTTGTTCTTTAATGTATTAAAATTACGGGTTAGCAACACCATACAACCACCCTAAACGGTGACTAAAAAGTGCAATATTTATTATTCTTTACAAAGCATATGGAATCCCTTATGAGATAAAACGCCGACTCCTGAGGTTAAAACCAGGCTAGGTACAAATCGATATGGGTAAACAATGCAATTTTTAATTTTTACTATTTTTTTTACGTTCATGAACGAACAATTTTTTTAATATAAAATATTTTGAGCGCACAATGTGCAAACTTGCTCCACAATCCGAGGTTAAAACCGGAGGGAACAAGAGGAAGAAGGAGTTTTCTTATTTTATTATTATGTATTTACAAATATGGAATGTCACTCAAAAAAGTGCTTCTACCAGACGAACGTGTCAGGACGCGCCTAGCGAAACGCAAAATGATCACGACGTAGTCTAATTGTATATTTACCATTATTTATTTTTTTATATAATTCCACAAACATTGGTCGTGAGAAAATCTATTAAAACATATGTATATATCTCAAACTTATAAATATATATTCCACAAATCCCAGTACTTTGTATTAAATCACCTCGACTCACCACAATATAAACATACATTGAAAACCAAATTCAACTCTAAAAAAAAATCATAATTAAAACTCAAACTAATCATAGGGTAAGAAACAAGTTTGACACAATCAGGTGAAGCATGAAAGGAGAAATGGAAGGAACGCTTTGTATGAGATGAACGAAAGGTGGATAAAAAAGCGGCGTTAGGAAAATCTGTTTGATGGAAAATGGAAATATTACACCTACACTATTTTCTATCTTTGTTATAAACAAATAGATCATTTATTTTAGTTTGATTAATCGCATAATAAAGCGACTATGTTTATATCGTTTTGACTCGGTCACACAGGATTAAAATCCAAAATTACATGCTAGTATCTCGACACTGATGTGAATCGTTTCACCTTACTGGGGTACAAGCAAGTAATGATTATACAATGGTACACATTGACTTTAAACGGTGGCCTTGACACTAAAAGCTCGGCTAAACCAAAATAAAGATCAAACAAAAACAGATTCTGTACACTCAAAAATAGTGACAAATCTCAAATCCTTATCATATTTTCCCATATAAAAAAAATTACCTTTATTCCTCTGCTTGTAACGAACAAAGGTGGTCACGCACCATTCGGAGACTCCAAACTCAAAACAACTATTTTAAATTCAAATATCAGGAATTTATTCGATATATTTTCATTATGATTCATTTATTTATATTTGTCCCTGTTTGATAAACAATAAACCGGTACATAAGCCGTGAATGCCCAACCAGATTGCGATCGCGCTACGTACATAGTATAGGAAATAGTAATAATCGGGTTATATAAGCTATAATTCAATCGGCAAAGAAGTAAAAAAAAAAAATATATTCTTTATAAGTAGATGAGCACACCCTAGTAATAGTAATAACCAAACCCCAAAAACCAGTCCCCGGCGGAAGAAGACAGAAGAAAGAAGAGGAGGAGGAGCGTCCCGAGGTCCAGTTTTCGAGCAGCTTCCAGTCGACATTTGAACTCACTTCACCACAACCACTGCAGAGCATCCTACGGACTCCGTCAGCTGTACGGAAAGAACCCGCGCAGGCCGAAGGCAGCCGCGCGGGGCGGTCGCGCAGATCGCCCGATAGGGCTAGATCGCGCGATCGTAGCAGCCTACGCACAGGACCGGCACAGTTGGGCGACTACACCCGCCCGGTCGCTGTAGCGTTCGCATTCGCGCAGGGGCACGACTCTCCGTCAGCTATTTCGGCGAGAAACCGCGCAGGCTGAGGACAGCTGCGCGCGGGCGATCGCGCAGATCGCCACCAAGGCTAGATCGCGCGGTCGTAGCAGTCTACGCACAGGGCCGGCGTAGCCAGGTGTCTACACCTACACGGTCACTGCAGCGTTTCGCGTCCACACACGGACACGACATCATGGAACACGAGTATCGCACCTTCATATATATAGTATACTAGCAATGGACTACAACTATATTTTGTTTTGAGTGTCAAGAAAGACAATAAATTTGTGTAAAGTGCATTTTTCCAGAAACACTAGTGTACGAGGAATTGTGCATTAATTCCAGTCAAATTAGAAATTCCATACAGGATCTACAAGCCGCAATAGCAGGCTTAATCAATTGCAGGATTCCGCACATCCCAGTCGGACATCCCACTAATATCAGACTTTTCTTTGTTATCATGTTACAAGACTGAACATCCCAGCTGATGGACCTCGGCCAACGCCCCACCGCACATCTTCACCTCCGCGCAACTTCGCAACCGTCGGCGTCTACGTCTTCATTTTATTAATGTTGTAAATCGCACTCGTACCAGCCGCCACATATGTTAGTGTCAACCAAACTTACCGGAATACAACAACCCATTCATTTCTTACTTCTCAAATCTATTAAATTAGTAAAACGTGTTAGCTCCGTACTAGGAGTCGCGATGTATGATCAAGGGCGGCGTAGCGCCCTGCGTAGCACTGTAGCTTCAGGGTTAGCATGGGTTCTCACCAAGCCGGCATTGCAACACCCTGTGTTGCAACCATCTACGATGTGTCCTTTCCTCTCATAAGTAATAGATAATATTAAACATAAATAAATAAAAGTTAAAATAATTAAAATCAAACAATGAGTGCCAAACGCTCTCTATAAATAAATTCAGACGCGCTCTACGCACTAATTCATTTTGGAACATTCTAGAAGGCCAATAGGTAGGTAGAAATCGTATCCGATAGTTGCGAGCCGGACAAGAAACATACGTGCCGGTCATTACTTTTGGGTTGAGGGCGGTCTGAGGCGGGCACGCCTCGGGCCGCCACTCAGATAGAAGAAAACCCTACTTCGAATCACTCTAGTTTTTGCGAATTAAAAAAGAATTTTAAATGTGTTAAATTCAGTGCTCAGATTTCCAAGGTAGGAATTTTATTATATATAGAGGATACTTAGCTCATGTCTCCAGAAACTATAAGGTGTTTTTCCGTCATTACAGAAACGCACCGTTCGGTTCGGGGACTGGTTTTTTTTTTATGTTGGTTCTTCTTCTTTATTGCTTAATTTATAGGATTTCATTTCTTTCTCTTTAGTTTTTTTCTTTGGGGAATTATTCTCATAGCATACATCATGTTCATTGTCTTTATATAATTAGACCTCGTCATTTAGATCGGAATACTGGGGTATTCGTTTTGTAATTTTGGCAGGCCGTAGGGCCATATAAGTATTTAATTATCTAGAAAAATAGTCAATACATTTTTTTCATTATTCAAGAGAGGTAGCGCGACACAACCCGGTTGGGGCCCACACATTTTTTTTTGCATATTTTCTGTTCTTGGTTCTTTCACTTTCTCCGTTCTCTATTTAAAAAATAATTAAATTACATATATAAAACCGGCTATACAAACCGGACATAAGGTAGACGGAATTTGGCTAGGGGTCTTTCGGAAGGAACGTGACCTACCTCGCATATAAAAAATTAATTAATAAGTACCTTATTTAGTACAATGGTGTGATTTCCTAATACGCTGAAGTAGGTATCCCTAAAATTCTTATATCTTACCCAAAATGAAACTTCTAAAAAATTCTCACGAGTTCCGGTAAGGTTGGTGCGATAGGTACGGTGCGATAATAGTATTAAGCAATCGTAACTTCTAAAAAAAAACAAGAAATCAAGACCCATTCTGTACCACAAATAGTAATACTAATACTCGCCATAAAAGAGCGAGATTAGTAATAATGGTTATAACCCGCTGGGGTGAAAGGTCGTAAAATAAATAGTAAAATATAATTTTAAATATAGTTTTAAACATTTTCATCTTGATCTACATTTCCTCTTTCGCAATATAAAATTGTAAAATATAATTTTAAATATCGTTTTAAACATTTTCATCTTGATCTATATTTCCTCTTTCGCAATATGAAATTGTAAAATATAATTTTAAATATCGTTTTAAACGTTTTCATCTTGATCTATATTTCCTCTTTCGCAATATGAAATTGTAAAATATAATTTTAAATATCGTTTTAAACATTTTCATCTTGATCTACATTTCCTCTTTCGCAATATGAAACTGTAAAATATAATTTTGAATATTGTTTTATACATTTTTTTTTATCTCGATTTACGTTCCCCTTTTCCATAAAGGAAACGGTAAAATATAATTCTTTTAAATATTGTTTTAAAAAAATTCCATATTGATTTACATGTCTTCGTTCGTAAAATAAACTGCGAAATGTAATTTTAAATATCATCTTAAATATTCTTTCTTATCTTGATTTACGCTTTCCTCTGTTGTAAAATAAAACCGTAAAATACAAATTTTAAACATTGTTTTAAATATTTTTGGCTCGATTTACGTTTCCTCTTTCGTAAAATAAGACTGTAAAATATAATTATGAATATTCGTTCTCAATACTTTCCTTGATTTTACCTTTCATATGTCGTAAAAAGAATAAAGCGCATATTTTTAAACCACTTTAACATTGAGTATAATTTCATTAATTTCTATGAAGGGGAAAGGGGTAAGAAGGGGCCACACAAAGTAAAAAAAAAAAGGAAATATATATTTAATTATCCTCTTCCGTTCATATACCTTATCCCTCTAATTACCGTACCTAAATATATTCTATCTTCCTTCCTTAACTAGTTTGTCAGTTATAATTTGCCGTTTCCATCTGTGGCATATTCCTCACCCATTCCCAATACAAATATATTCCTCTAATCAGTAATTTCCCGCCATCGTCTCCCTCTATATTCTCACCCCGATACTCCCGTTACCTATCCTTTATTTAATGTATAATTATTGATTTTCTCATTTATTTAATATCCCGAATTTTATTTAATTTTCCTAACTCCCCTAGAGGTATATTCCCGTTCCATAGAATTCCGTATTTTATCTATTCAATAACATCGATTAATCATTCTTTTTTTTGGCCGACGTCGTTCCCGCAAAGCGCCATCTGTTGGTCGTGGAGCGGAGCATAGTACACCGTAGTAGCCGGACCATCCGTAGAGAGGGCGCTGGTCACGGTCCCGCCGATGTTGTTTAGTCGTTGCCGTCCGCGCGCAGAAACAGATTACGATCCAAAAATAAAGTAAAAAAAAATATAGTGCATCTCGATATATAGAACGCAGAATTTCACCAGATTTAGACTCTTTCCTTTCCCTACACCGGACGCCTCATCAAGGCGAGTCTCACTTCACGCAGGACACCGCACTTTTAAATAGCGCGCAGATTCGCGCGCTCTGAGAGTTTTCCCACGACCCGTCTCCGATAAACTTACTTGAATGAGCAGCCAGCCTCTCAAGCGGTTACCCCTGTATTCCCGTAAAATTCGCCCCGCAGAAGCCTGTTTCCGGTACAGGATCTGCTTGCACAACCAACGAACCGCCCAGCGCTTGGTGGCCTGGCGCCCTATGCTCCTCGTAGCTACATTATCCCTTAATAATAGGTAGACATCTCTTATTGGCCATCAAAACGCTGTTTGACTAATTAATATCAATATAGTATAAATTTGCATAAAATAAACTTCAATATTAGAGCGGTTTCGTTGCAAATTTAAAAAAATATTATTAAAAAAAACTGATATTTTCAGTCTGGAAAGATTTCTGTGCTCGCTGTTGTAAATATCTACATTAAAAATATTATTATGTAAGGTCGATACTCCAAATTCCTAGGTCGATAAACCCACATAAAGAAGAGAAAGACAGCCAATTCCCTAAGAAGCAAAAGTACACGAAAGTCCGTTCGTTACGTTTGACTCGTGGCTCGCGTGCGTCGATACCGAGTTCGTGAGTCGATTCCAAATGACACCCGAGGTGCAGTCGCAACTAACTTTTCCAGCCCCGTCGCTGAATTTACTCTCACCCTCCTTCGTGTAATGCCACACGGTTGAGAAAGTTTTTTAAACAAATGCGTTAAGTTCAAGCAGATATTCAAAACTCTTATTTAATTTGTAAGATATTGCCACTTGGCAATATGCCCACCATGTTGTACTATATTGTGTGTGCAATAAAGTTTTTTAAATAAACAGTGGTGAGTTGTCACCTACAACGAGCCAACCCGTCACTTCAGGTAGGTATAACGTTATATAATCGTTCTTTCAGCCTGAAGTGAACGTAGATACTTACAATGTAACGTCTAGCTACGCCAATATGCCAGTAAGAGACCAACGCCTTACCAAAAGGCACTGATAGTTAAATAGCAAGCAGCCTAGCGCCCTCACTGCCAGTTATAGTTACGGATTTCTCGGTTTTCCCGACTGGTTACGCGTCCAAAGTCGCTTGCGCGGTGTTAAGTCAGCGGTAGTTCAGTTTAAATGTATACGGATCATAGCGTCCTTTGCCTGGCTCTGAATTTGACATAGGGTGGCCAATTGGTCATTTTATGAGTGGCTGACATCAGGTCAACATCCACCCCCGCTGCTTAGGAAAGCGTATGTCGTTCCCAGACTCCTCCAGTTATTCGCCGGAGTGCAACAGTCGATGGCTGTCTGTCTGGCAGTCAAATAACGCTGCACGGTGTGCAAACCGCAAAGTAGCGCCCGAAATTCATCAAGCAGGGGAAATTGATCCACCAGCCGTAGCCTGGGACACAGAGTCCTTACCGTGGTAGACCCTCATACGAGGAGGCTACTGAGTAGGAGCTGAGCCGACTCCTAGGTCGAGATCGGTCTTTGTGGCCCGATTGCATAGAACCATTAGCTACATATCAAACAAATAAAAAGCTTCTAGACTGTAGCTTAATTCCCGGGAGCTAATGGGCGCTGTTGCAGTTCAGCCACTAAGACCCCTGTGTATAAGGGTCGGCCAAACTCACGGGTCAATACCCATCCGGTAGCCTCCACGCAAAAGTGTGAGCCCGTGTAGGACTCCACTCTGTAGGCTAGTTTTCCCTAGGAATCAACCATCGGGCGCTCCTGTACGGTTTGCGCTCCGTGCGATGTCAGCCAATTGATCGTGCATTCCTAGTGATAACCGGAGGAGTCTGGAAACAGTATTGCTTCCTATAGAGCGGGGGTAATTGTTAACCTTACGGCAACTGCTCTTGAAACGACCATTCGGCCACCCGAAACAAAGTGAAGATCCGGGCAAAGGATGCCGTGCTCCGAGATAGATTCGTTAGACGCCGAATCACCACTACGTAAGCGACCTCGAACCTGTAACCAGTCGGGAGACCGGAGTAATCTGGTTGCAACTGGAAGTAAGGGCGCGAAGGTCGGCTTGCTGTTTGATTAACCTGGTTATCTCGCGGTAAGGTACTGGCTTCTTACGGGTTACTGGCGTAAATAGAAAGTGGGTTTTTTTCGTTACAAATGTTTTCGTTCCTTTTACGCTCACCACACGGGAGACAACACGATCTAATATCGTTAAAATTATCTGAGGTGACGGGTTCGCCCGTTGTCGTTGACAGCTCCAGTTGTATCTTAATTTCGACAGATTACCAAATAGCCTACTCACCCAACCGTGTGCCAGCCCCCGTCTCGTCTCGCCAATGTGCCCTTCGAGTAAAACCGAAAACCCGTATATATTTCCCGGGGACACCTCGCGGTGCGGGCGGCGCGCGAGGCCACCAGGGCCAGATACAGAACGAAGGTCCACCGAGACCCTTGCGGCAATAATACTTGCCGGAGAAAAGTTTAATAAGGTACGAAATAAAGGGATGTTAACTATCTTAATATTCTAGCCTTTCCACGTGGCCTAACCACCACAGCCTTACGATTTTCAGGAATATCACGCATGTAAAGTAGAGCATTGTCGACTACAACGGGTTAATCCGTCACCCCAGGCTGGTATAACGACATGTGATCTTTCTTTCAGCCGTGGGATGAGCGTAGAAGACTTACAATCTAGAATAAATTAATAGTTTTAAAAAAAAACACTAAAAACACGCTTTTATAAATCATCTTAAATCGTGGTCAAAGTTCATTACAAGACCTTTCTAACAAGTCCAAATACGGCTATGATACGATATTCCATCATGGAATGCCAGTGCCTATCTTCCGGCTTCATCATCAGACCTTGAAACCTATTCGTGGTCAAAGTTCATTTCAAGACTTTTATAACAAGTCCAAACACAGCTATGATACGATGTTCCATCATAAAGTTCCAGTTCATATCTTCCGACTCCATCATCAGATCAGTTTGACAGTACAATAATATTGTATTGTCATCAGAACTACATACAGCTGCCAATTTTCATGACGCTACGATCCTTGGAATATGGTTAAATTAGTTACCTTAGATTCCATTACATAGTTACATACAGGTCGACCCAATAAAAGCGTGTTAAAAAAGACAATCTACTGTCTAGCAACGCCAACAAGCCCGTTAGAGGCCAACTCCTTACGGCGAGGCACCGCGAAAGGTACCCAGCGAGCAGTACCTACTTAACTACTCGTTTTTGAAGGATATCTCCGTCTGGAATTAACCTTCAGGATATCTCCGTCATCGTCCTCTCGACTGGTTACAAGTCCGAAGTCGCTTACGAGACCTCTACCTGCTGTATTACAGCAGTAATTCAATTTGAATTTATCGCGGACCTGGCCGTCCTTTGCCCGTAGTGCCACACGGGGTCGGGCGGGCCATAGGTCGTTTCAAGAGTGGCATGACAGCAGGTCAACATCCACCCCCGCTGCTTAGGAGACAGTATATTTTCATAGCCTCCAGACTCATTCAGCAATTAGTTAGAGTGCTTAACCGATTAGCGTCGCCGAATGGTGTGCAAATCGCCCAGTAGCGCCCAGGGATGCAATCCCACCAGGAGAAATCGGTCCACCAGCCGTGAGGCCTGCGACGGGAGAGTCTTACCCCGTAACCTCGGGTAAGTTTTAACGATATTTATCGATAAAACTATATTTAACGCTCGAACTGATATAGAAGTATGTGCATGGTATTGTTAGCATTGCTATGTCGTCTTAAGTGTCATAGCTCAAGTCTTAAGTACCTTAACTACCCAAATATCAAGTAAATAGTTGTCTAAATGTCAAAATCACCAAATGTCAATAAATTAACATAAATATATCGTGTTTAGTATCAAATTAAATGTCTGATTGAATAGGTACATTCCGAAAATATATATGTATCCTTCTGAATAAATACACAAACTATAAATATTTGACAAGAAAAACCGTAATAAACATAATCTATACTAATATTATTAAGAGGTAAAGTTTGTGACGTTGTAGGAAGTAATCTCTGGATCTACTGAACCGATTTAGAAAATTCTTTTACCAATAGAAAGGCACGTTATTGTTGAGTGTCATAGGCTATATATTATTCCGAAAAATGTAAAGACTTTTTTGTGGTAGTCGGATTTCCAAAGTAAGTCGGAAAAAAAGGTCGAACGAAAACGTTTCTAACTAACGCTGCCTTAACGATGAGAGATATATGATTAAGTTCTAGAGAACAGTTGTAGAGCTTGATAATGCCTACAAAAAAGTCAGCGACAGCATATGTCTAACTTTATATTTAAGTCACAAAAAGTAGTTTTTTATATTAAAAAAATAATTTAAATCGTTAGGACATGTTTATTGGTCATATTATCAACAATTATAAATTCATATCAAAAATAAGTAAATTTATCGTCTCAAGTGTTTAAAACAAAAGACTTTTCCATTTTACTGCATATAATTTCACTTTTACTGTTCAAATGGTTAAAAGATAAGGCACTCACAAATAAGACTCACAAGAAAGACACTCACAAATAACGGTAATATAGTCAAATTGGCATGCAAATACATACATACATATGCAGTAAAAATATAACCCTTCTTTTGGCAGTCAGGAAATAAATCATAGCACTCAGTACTAACCAAACCACACTCATAATTTCATCACAAGTAAAAAGTTTTACCGCCCAACGAAGTGGGCACGGGTCAGGTAGTTATAAATACAATAGTTCACTTTCTGTAACGGCAGTCGTGTTTTTTATTCTTTTTAATATATTGACTTGTTGGACATGCCTATTTTGTAAATTCGTCCCTGTCGTTGGTAAGACTCAGAGCTGGCGCAGAAAACGTCGGGGGATCTCGATGAAAATGCAATTTCGCCTGCTGGGCTCAAGACGCGCGTCTTGCGTCCGCGGCGGAGGGGGAGCCCTTGGAGATGTTTATAGGTGTGGATCTAAGAGGGAAACGTTTGCATTGCCCTTGCCAGCCAAGAAGGGGAGAACGGCGAAAGTGTCTGCGGTATTAAATCCTTGACGGGGGGCGCGATTGTGTAAGATCCCACAGCAAGATTTTTGAATGAATGAAAGAAAAAAAATATTTATCTAAAGAGGGTAGTTCTTCATACAAAACGCCAATAGACATATCTGTTTAATGTTCATCTCCGTCGTTCCCACATTACTGAGGATCATGGCCACTAGACAACAGTTTGCTTACGAGGCTCCTCCACTTCGACGTGTCTTCTGCATGGGCAGATTGTATTGACCCTTTTGTAACTTCTTTGATGATGTCGTTCCATCTGTCCGGTGATCTGCCTCTGCTTCGTCTTCCCTCCACTTAGCCCACGGAAAGCATTTACTCCAGATTCTCTGGGTTTCCCCTGGCAACAAGACCGAAGAACTGCAGGACCCTTCTCATGCATACGGTGGAGAGCCTCACTTGGATGCCGAGTTCTTCCAGGACAGATTTCCTGGTGCGGCGTGCTGTCCATGGGATTCCTAGCATTTTACGCCAACACCACATCTCCAGTGCATTGAGTTTGATGCGTATCCCAGCCTTCAGGGTCCATGTCTCCGATGCATAGAGAAAGATCGAGAAAACCAGAGCTCGAACCAGCCTGACCTTAGTCCGCTTACTTATACCCCGATTCTTCCACAGCCTTTCTAGCTTGCTTTCTCAAGCTTGGCCTCTCAGCCTTGCTCGCTCTCTCGCCTTTCTAGCTTGTAATCTCAAAATATGACTATCGAACTTTATTCCTTCCCATTCTTCATTAGGCCTCTTGTCCACGCCATTGTGACTCATTAGGACGGACGTGTTGTGACTCATTAGGATGAACAACCATTTAAAATCAACAAACATTTCTAATTCCAAGATGCAGTCATAGAAAAATAAGAATAGTATAACATCTCCATAGTACGCACCGCTTTCGCACTCATACAAGCACCCGTTGTCCGTACGCTACCACACATAGATTCTCGGGCGCCTCGGTGCTAGCCAGTCAGGGCTGTCGCGCAACAGCTAAGTATACAAAAGTGGAATGCTTTCTGTACAGCCTGTAATGCAACCTATCAGAAATTACATTTGCGAGTTACATTACATTTACATTTACGTTGCGAAATTACACTTACGAGGTAACGTTTATTGTTTAATTGCTTAGGTAAGTATGTGTCTAGGTAAGTAGGTGCATAGGTATATATGTAAGTGCGTAGGTAGGTAGATGCGTTTTTGTTAAGTACCTACTTTAACTTACTAAAATGTAGGTATTTTGAACACATGCACAATGCTGTCACATAAAGTCAACACTAACTCATATATTCTGTTAAAGTACAATTTTGGGAACCGACTCTTGATCTATAAACCAAAAATACATAAATGTACATAATAATTATAAATAATTGCATTTTCGCTTTAATGGGATCACAAATTGTCAATTGTGTATTTGTTGTGGCACTGGTGGTTCGGCGAAGAGTAGGTACTTATTTCGAAAACGGGCTCAAGATGTCCTACTGATTTTATTTTACTATGATGCAGTTGGGGTAATTTAACAGGCAAAACTGTCCAATCGCCTGATGACTAATAGCTTTCAAAGAAATAATAATTTTATTTTAAAATGAGTTGTGAGGACTTCGCCCACATACCTACCCACAGCAAAAGAAGTAATTTCTCTAGAATCAAAACGCAAATACGCTCAAATATACACGAGGCAACTGCAATTAAATTCCAACTAAATTCGGCATTTAACGCACACTCAGCCGGTGACTAATGCCATTTCTTCTGATCGATACGAATTGTCACACTTATTCTCCCCCACTCGCTGACTATTGCATCATACATACCTACCATATAAAAAGCAGTACATTCGATCTATATTTCATCATCCTCTAAGCGGCCGTCGCCCGCTCATTAACAAGTACGCGCTCTCTACAATTATCCTCTGGCGACAGTCAGCCACGCATAGTACACGCGATCATCATCATCTTCAAATCCATCGCGACGCTTCACACTTCGGCTACACAACTGCGACATCACCTCGAGCCCACACTACCTACACACAACATCTACACACGTTACAACTGGCATCCGATCACATACCTTCTGAATAAATACTTCAACTTCAGCATCAACGACTTTCAATACGGAGAAAACCCCTTGATGAGAACCACCCTTCACTCACGAGAAATTGGAGTCTAGAGAAGGGTGGCCACCCTCATAGAGTCTTTCACACGTTGCAATTTATCAATGTATGGAAAAGAGCGTCTTTCACAGTTGCAAGTATATTTTCACACGAAAAACACTCTAATTAAAATCAAATCTACCGATATATATACGCGCGTAAATTTAGCTTATTTAATCACTCTCGTTTGACGTTATCAATGGTATGCCATCTCTTCTATTAGCTTCTTTTTGAATTATTAAATGGTCTAAGTATTAAAAATTGTGTTTATCCTACCGCATGTACTACGCCGAAGAAACAAGATTTCACAAAGTTGGACTCTGATTATATCGATAACCCACGACATCAGAGAAAATTCAATACGCCAATAGAAGTTACTGTTTAATATGTAATATGAATGGACAACCGCTGAAGCAGGTGCAGGTGTACACATACCTAGGACAGGTGATAAAGCTCGGCTGGGACTCGATGATGGCAGAGATAAAACGAAGAAAACAATTGGGATGGGCAGCATTCGGGAAGCTGAGCTTCGTGCTGAAGTCCAGAATTCCTCAATCGCTCAAGACAAAGGTGTATAATCAGTGCGTGTTACCGGCTACGACGTATGCTTGTGAGACATGGACACTGACTGCTGGGATGATCCACGAGCTTAAGGCGGTGCAGCGTAACATGGAGCGAGTCATGCTCGGCATATCGTTGCGCGATCGAGTCCGAAACGAGCTCACCAGACAGCTCACGAAGTTGGTCGACGTGGGTCAAAGAGTGGCCAAGCTGAAACGGGCTCGGGCCGGCCACGTGGCCCGACGACACGACGAACGGTGGAGCAAGCGCGTTTTGGAGTGGAGACCCCGGCTAGGCCGAAGAAGTGTGGGCAGACCACAGACCACAGACATCAAGGAGACAGCTGGACCTGTCTGGATGAGGGAAACGGACAACCGATCCGGATGGAGAGTGATTGGAGAGGCGTATGCCCAACGGTGGGCGAATGCGCGCTGATGATGAAGAAGAAGAAGAATGTAATCTCAAAATACGACTATACTGAAAGTTGGTCCTTCCAATTCTTCTTTATGGATCGTAAACGTGGACGTTACTACAATCGGACCTCAATAAACTAGAGGTCTTGAAATGCGATGCTTGAGGCAGATTCTAGGTATTTCCGGGCGCGAGATTGAAATGCTCCCACTTTGTATGACAAAATAATTATCGATTCTATATCCATGCAACACTAAACCCTCAACGACGTTTGTTGTAGTGTTCAGCAACAATTTAAAAGTAACAATTCGTTTTTATATTCCCGGCGCATTGTGAACGCGCGAATTATTTTTACGAGATGAAAACGGAAACATTCATTTTAAACCCCCAGAGACGATTAAAGCCATTTCCAGATTCGAGTCTGTCTGTCTGTATTTAATATACTACGATAGCGCCCAACCGCTTAATCCGATTGAGCTGAAATTTGGTATGCAGGCATCATTTGATCATGGCAAGTGTTGAAAAGTGGTTTAAATCGGTACACCAGGGGCGAACTTATCATATACATATCATCCTCAAAATTTTAGACTTAAACACTTGTAATTTGGTACACAGATGCCTCGTTGGACCAAAATCATACTGTAAAATTTTGGGTTGAATATCTCATATAGAAGCTGCACTAATGATATTTAAATTCTCTGAGAAACGAACCGCGTTGCCTAAGGTGTCGCAATAGAACCCAAAAGGGGTTGGACCGCCGGCGGAGAGAGGGCGCTTATCGATTTTATTTATGAAATTTATATTTATATGAAATCGGTCCTTTGATACTTGTCGGGAAAATCTTGGGGTGACACAATCGTATTTTTATACGTTAATAGTCATGCTATTACTCTTTCTATAATACAAATTGAGTTTTATTCAACTTTTATAGCCTATACTACTTAGGTAACCATGATGATTAAACCGTCACACTCCCTTCCGCGATGTTTGTGGGTACTATGTTTTTCCATTTAGAACCATTTCATTTCATTTTCTTACTTCATGACTCTCTTTGGATGCTTTCTATTTTTTCCACTTTTTTAGTAATTCTATATGTTTGTTACTAATTACAGATTTTTAAATCTTTTTTTTATGATTTCTATTGTTTTATTTTTCTATTTTTTATTTGTTTATTACTAAATATGTGATTGTTTATGATTTTATAAATAGGATAGAAACGAATTTACCGCGTGAAATTTGTAGCACCCGACGTTTCGGTGACGTTGCAGCCGCTATTGTCCAGGGTAGACTGAAAGAGCCACGCGACTGACAGAACACATCAGAGATGTTAAAAACGTTCAGCGAGAAAAATCGGCAATCTGCGAACATATGGATAGCGGAAGTAACCACTGGATGCAGTTTCAAAATCCCATTCTGCTATCCAAGGAACAATTATACTTTACTCGCATGATCCGGGAAGCCATTGAAATAAGAAGAACCCCGAACCTCAATAGAGACGACGGTTACAAACTCTCTTCTACGTGGAACCCTCTTCTTAAAATGTTCCCGCCGCCGAACGCTGAACGCAAGGACGTAAGACAGGATACAGTGAGTGTTGTGTGCAAGACGGATTTCGGAAATTCGCGCGCTCCGAGCCCGGCCACCCCAACCCCGTTATAACCTACGTGTGACGGCAGCGGTATGCGGCCTAGCCGCAAAACAACGGATTGACAGCTCTTTCAGTCTACCCTGGACAGCGGCGTCTGCAACGTCACCGAAACGTCGGGTGCTACATATTTCACGCGGTAAATTCGTTTCTATCCTATTTATAATGTCAAACAACCGCGATAGTCTTCTATTTTAAATGTTTATGTTTTTTCATTAATGAGATTTTTTAATAGAATTTTTTATAATTTTATGTGTAATTGGAAATGTAATCTTCTTTGTAATAATATTATTGGAAATGTAATTTCTATACCCACATCGGGTTTTTGAAAATAAATACTTACTGATTTTTTTTAATTTTATTTTTTAGTTCAAACCAGTTGATAGGAATTCCTACACTTGGTTATGTCAAAAACTAACAAAAATAACGGTATAATATTTAAATATATACCTACCTATTAAGGTATAGGGTATGAACGTCGGTATTGCAAGGTATAAACGTTGAACATCCAAGCGCAGATTTTCTAGGTTATATAGAGGAAATATTTTCCAATATTTTTAATCAAAATTCTTACATAATTTCGTAGAATTTTCATGTGGACAATAGTACTAAATAATCAAACAAACGTTAGATAATTCCACAAATTATCATGCGACAAGATATTTTAAAGAAAAAACAAAAATACAAACAAATCAGTAATAATAATAATAGTCAATAGCCAATAATTAGAAGGGAAAAAACGCAATTGTAAAATAGTCAATAATAGAAAGAATAAGGAATAATAATAGTCATATAGATCAATAGAGCTGCGAAAAATTGATATTGTCGAAATCTTTAATGCTATAAATAGGGTTTTTAATCAAAATACCCTGTACCTTTTTCTTAAAGTGAACCTTCCCAAAGCCCCTGATGTGTAATGGAAGTTTATTGTAGAGTAAGTAAGATTGGCAGAGAATGATATTCCGAACCTTACTCAGTCGCACCTTAAAATGACGCAAGTCCTCTTTATTTCGCGTATTACTTACTTACTTAATTTCTTACTTACTTACTAGTACTTTCTTACTTAATTACTTACCTACGTACACAGACATTAACAAATTAATATAGAAATCTTAGGGTGAGATCTTAAACTACGATGGGATTGCCTAAGCAAAGGACGCGTTTTCTTTCTTTTCGGATGCAAATGATGCGAACTGATATAGGTACAGACCTATAGCCTATATACACATATAGAATTGTAAAACTACAACGGGCGAACTCGTCACCTCAGGATGTTTTAAAGATTAGTCGTTCTCTCTCCCGTGAAGTGATCACAGAAGACTTGGACAAAACAATCCACCGTCAAACTCCGCCAACATGCCCGTAAGAGGCCAACGCCTTAACCGCGAGATAACGAGATGCGTTTCAAGAATGGCATGACAACAGGTCAACATCCACCTCCGCTGCTTTGGAGACAGTGTATTTTTATAGTCTCCAGACTCCTTCAGCAATTAGTCAGAGTGCACAACGGAGTTAATGGGCCCTTGCTGAGTTGGCCACGAAGAGCCATTCTGTTCAGGGTTGGTCACACTCACGGGTCAACACCTATCCGACGGCCTCCACGCATGAAGTGCGAGCCTGGGTAGGACTCTGGCCTTATGGTTAGTTTCCCCTGGGAAAAAACCTTCTGGCGCTCCTGGACGGTCTGCGCACCGTGCGGCATAAGCCAATCGATTGCGCACTCTGACTAACAGTCGGGGGAGTCTGGAAGCAGTACTGTTTCCTATAGAGCGGGGGTGGTTGGGGACCTTACAACGACTGCTCTTGAAACGACCATCGGCTACCCGATCCTGGGTGAACAGCCGGGCAAAGGATGCCGTGGTCCGCAATATATTCGGTATACACCGTTTCACCGCTTCATAATGGAGAGGACCGCGCAAGCGACCTCGAACTCGTAACCAATCGAGAGACTGGAGTAATCTGGTTACAATTGGAAGTAAGGGCGTGAGTGTAAGCCCGCTGGGTAACACTACTGGCTATCTCGCGATTAAGGCGTTGCCCTCTTACGGGTTTGTGGGGGAGCTTGACGGTGGACTGTTTTGTCCAACTCTTCTGCGCTCACTCCAGAGAGAACGACCAATCGTTAAAACTTGAGGTGACGGGCTCGCCCGCTGTAGTCGACAGCCCTAGTTGCACAACCGAGTGGCGTCACCGAACGATGCGCAAACGGTCCAGTAGCGCCGGGAGATAATCCCACAAGGAGAAACCGATCCACCAGCCGTGAGGATGCTTCTGAATAGGAGCTAAATCGTGAGTTTAGCTGATCCGAGCTAATAATAAAAAGTTGATAACATTAAATTACATTGGTACGTACGATGCTGTTTTTCAAAGTATTTTAAAATGTTGATTGTTTAGCAGATACACATCGGATGGATCTCATGAAAATGTCAATGTTTTTATTAGCGTTTAATTTATGGGGCAATTTATTTAAAAAAAATGAGTCCTATGTATGTAGTGACTAGTCGCATGGAACTTGGTATGATCGATTGGAGGTCATAATGAGTTTTCTACTTAATGTCATGACGATTTACTTCCTCGTGGGATATTGATAATTGCAATAGAATTACCAAGGAGCTTATGAAGCATAATTGTGATCAAAAGAGAGGCCGAGAGAGGGCGCTCATCGATTTTATATATGAAATTAATATTCAGATAAAATCAGTCGTTGGCTACTTGCCGGGAAAGTCTCGAGGTGACATAACCGATTTTTAAAGTTTTGATTTACCTTGCAATGTTTGTCAGTATGTTAGTTTGTTTAGGTCAAATTTTGCAAGCATAATTAGAACCACTTCCTCTTATCATATAAAGTTGAAATTTTACATGTTAGTTCAGTTCCGATGACAATATATTTTTATGGTGAGCATGACCTGATTCTACACCCAGGTTTGGCTCCTGACGAGGGGACTCCTCAACGGTCAACAGCAGAGACACGAAATTTTGTATACGCATTCAATTATGATAGGCCGTTCTAAGTTTCACTATGATATGACTGCTGTACCAACGGTTGGCTCGGGAAAGAAAATATTAATAAAAGCTTGTTTTTAAAAATGTGTTTTTACTATTAACCTTCGGCTACGTAACGACCAAATTTGGTTACACATCAGAACACCGTTGGCTACGTAACGACCAATATTGGCGGATTGCTCCCGGAGCGCACATTAATATTATTTTCTAATTTGAACGCATCCTAAAATCCATACCAAATATCTCATTATTACCATAGATATATAGACGGCCACTAGGATAATTTCGCGCGTCATTTCGCGGATATTTCTGTTAAAATTCCATTGTCAAACTTAATCATATTTTTTTTTCGAGAAATCATCAAAATTTTTATTGGTTTTTATGAGCTAATATCTAAATATTTTTGTATGTAAATAAGTAAAACAATATATTGCCTTTGATAGAAAATCTAATAAAGATGACGATAGTATATACAATTTCTAAATAGGGTTCCGTATTTTTCCGTAAGACAAGTACAAATTGGAAATGAGAAGTTTTTTTCACTTTTTCGACTTAGTCATAATTATTTATAATTATCTAATTGTTTTACAAAAAGATATTGCAATATTCTATATATCAAATTTCAATGCAATCATTGCACAGTTATTCTTTTTATGATTGCTATTGTAGTTCAATTGTTATAGTACTTTTTGTCGAGCGCGGCGATATTGCAAGAAATTTCAATAAATTTCCGCGGTCTGCCATGAAATTATGCCGCTACTCGAAGGGTTTATTTAAAAGTTTTCAATGTATATATTTTATTCGCTACTTTAGATTTCGGGTACGTGTGGTATCTAAGTATTCGTGAATACGTGCCCCCTCCGCCGTTGCGGCAACACCCCTTATAAAATACTTTAGCTAGCTACACCGCGCAGGCAATATGCCGACGGCAATAAAACCCCCAATGCTCTGTGTAGACGTATAGTTGCAGTATATAAATGTGTGGGTTTGTGCACGGGGCCATTCGCAGGGTGTTCCATAAATGTAATGCCGTCAGGTATCATTTCGGCGGGTACAATTTTCTTAGTGTCGGGGCGCGCCGCGGCCCATTTCGCATGATTTATGGGACACCCCGTGCGTGGGTCGTTACCGCGATCCGGCTCGAGAGGACCACTCCTTTGTCTTCGGACTGCCACCTAACTGAGAGTGGAGCCCAAGAATATGAATACACCCTTGATATAAAGAAACCTCAATGTAGCAATAATAATAATAATATATACTTTATTTGCCCTATGATACAAACAGGCGAGCTTATTGCCACATGGCAATGTCTTACAACTAACCTAATCACAGTGGTACATGCGCGCATTGTAGAAATAAATATTAGTAGAGGTATTTAAAACTAAGAATGCCCGAGGAGAGGAAATTGTGAGAGGAAGAGGAGTGAAAGGAACGAACATAGAAAGGTAATCTTTGAGGTGAGTTAAACAATGGTAAAGAATGCGAGTTTCGTATATTTGCTGGTAGATCGTTCCATAGTCTTGCACCATGGACAAAGAAAGAGTAGGAATAGAAATCAGTATTATGACACGGAATTTTTAGTAAACTGGCAGATGCTGACCGAAGTATGAGACCGTGGGAACTTAATGGTTCAAAAAGCTCGTGGTGATTCTAACGAAGGCGAATTTCGTATATTTGCTAGGAGATCGTTCCAGAGTCTTGCACCATGGACACAGATAGAGTAGGAGTAGAAGTCAGTATTATGACAAGGAATTTTGAGTAAATTGTTAAATGCTGATAGACGTACGTCACCGTGGGAACTTAATAGCTCGAAAAGCTCGCGGAGATAGGATGGTATTGAGTAGGAGAGTACACGATAGCGGAGAGCAAGTATAAAAACATTTATCCTTTGGCGTACTGGAAACCACTTTAAATGTGCTCTATATTCGGATACGTGATCATACTTACGTAGACCTAAGATGAATCGTATGGATACATTTTGCAAATGTTCAAGTTAGTTGATTAGTTCCACTGATAAATCGAGATAAGCCACATCTGCATAGTCAAGAAAAGGTAAGAGGAGAGACTGTGCAAGAGATTTCTTGATGTCCATAGGAAGAAATTTTCTGAGCGTTTTCAGAGGGTGAAAACTAGCAAATATTTTGCGACTTACCTCGTCCACGTGTGGTTGCCAGGAGAAATGTTCATCGACATTAGACCAAGATCTTTCACTCTTTGCGACGAGGGTATGGTGATATCGCTCAGTTTTAAGAGCGGAAGGGACTTAACGTTTACTCTGGAGAGCAATTTACGAGCTCCAATAAGTACAGCCTAGGATTTCGAAGGGTTGATTAGTAGAACCATCAGTGTACACCATTCACAAATGACTTGAAGATCGTAGTCTATGTTGGCGATCGAGGCATTGATGTTTTCAGGAGAGAAATGATTATATATTTGAACATCATCTGCATACAGATTAGTATGACCTCGAACTTGGTTGGAGTTATGATTTATAAAAAATTAGAAAAGAAGCGAGGACAGAACTGCACCTTGTCGAACTCTAGCTGTTAGATTAACCCATTCGGATCATCGATCGCCCACTTTTATACGCTGTTGTCTGGCTCTGATAGCAGCTGAACAAATTAATAACGGTTTGCGAACAGTTGAGAATGTGTAGCCGTGCAACAAGCAAGTCAAAGACGACCGAGTTGAAGGCGCTGCTAAAGACAAGAGAACAAGTACAGTTAGTTGTCTTTGGTCCATGGCGAATTCGAATTCAATATAATGAATTCCTCGATGTAACGATTTTGACGTGAAACGTTTTACAGTTCCGTATGTAGGGGTCACTTGCTAAAACCGCATGCAACGAAAGCATGTCGCTTCGGTGATGACTGTAGCTCTGTAACTATGTACGTGCCATGCGCTATTCATTTATATATTTTTGAGTAGAGCAAAGTAGCCTTTACTCAGGGTCTCTGACTCATGCAGCTAGATGGCGCCAGTGGCACGTGGCACACGGCTTTCGTTTGCTTATTACTCGATACTACGTGTACAGATTATTGAGAGGGGAGCTAATAGGCCCTGTTGGTTGGCCACGAAGACCCATTGTTCAGGGTCGGCCACACTCACGAGTCAACCCTCATCCGGTGGCCTCCACGCAAGAAGTGCGCTCCTGGACGGTTTGCGCACCGTGCGGCGTCAGCCAATCGATTGTGCATTCTGACTCAGTCAGAGGATCCTGGAAACAGTACTGTCTCCTATAGAGCGGAGATAGTTGTTCACCTTACGGCGACTGCTCTTGAAACAACCATCGGCTACCCGATTCCGGGTTCGGGTACATCCGGGACATCCGGGCAAAGGATTCCGTGGTCCGCGATAGATTCGGTAGACAACGTTTCACCGCTACCTAAGGGAGAGGACCGCGTAAGCGCCCTCGAACTCGCAACCAGTCAGGAGACCGGAGTAATCTGGTTGCAATTGGAAGCAAGGGCGTGAGTGTAAGCCCGCTGGGTAATACTCCTGGTTATCTCGCGGTTAAGGCGTTGGCCTCTTGCAGGCATGTGGCGGAGCTTGGCGGTGGATTATTTTGTCCAAGTCTTCTGCGTTCACCTCACGGGAGAGAGAACGACTAATCGTTAAAACCTTCTGAGGTGACGGGTTCGCCCGTTGTAGTTGACAACTCTATATGGCTCCTCCTAGACGTACTAGTATGCGTCAAAAACAGCGGGAAGCGGCTAAAAAAAGATTTTTTTAAGATATAGACTATATATATGTAAATTGTATTTAGTTTCATTTCTTTCACTACCCACCTGTATACGCCTCTACCATGAATCTCATTGATTTGCACATAGACGTTTCGCGGAAATCACTGCTGTGGCTCATCTTATAGCACCTACCCGTTTTTAAGTCAACGGGCCCTGAAAAAGCCCGTCTTCTACTAGGCATTGGCCTCTGGTGGGGCTTCACGTAAGCCGGGCCCATTGACCCGGCTTTGTTAACGGGAATCAAATCAAATAAAATCGCATTTATTGTCTTTAAAAACTTTTACATGGTTGTTTACACTTTATATGGCTGCTTAATGTTAAAATAACTTGAAAATGGATATTAAATATTTCATTAGAGACTCACCACACAATTGATAGTTATATTAAATATTTCTACAGTTAGTCATGAAATTATAACATTAAAATTAAATGGTCCTATAAATAAGAAATATTATTGATTAACGGAGACAATTAGAAATAATAGTAATAATTAATCAATAAAATGGTACAAATGTCAATTTAATAAATAAAATCGAGATGGAAATTATTGTCAGTCATCTAATTATAATTCGTTAATATTATATAATTCTCTCACAATAAGGTAGTCTTTTAATTTCGATTTAAATTGGGATATTTTTCCGTTTCTACATATAATTTTAATATTCTCAGGCAGTTTATTGTAACACGCCATTCCAACGTAATTTGGATCCCTTTTGAATAATTCCAGAGATGGACGGGGTAAAGCTAAATTGTGCCTACATCTGGTGAAATGCGAGTGAATTTCTTTTTGGGTATTCAACTTTACTATGCTTTTTAATATTTACTTTATGCATTCAAATATATATAGTGATGGTAGCGTTAGAATACTGAGATTTTTGAAGTGACCACGACATGATTCATTATGGTTAAGGGACGCCGACCATTTTGAACAAAATATGAAGCGTGTAGAGACGCATTTAAGATAAAACATGTAACAAACTGACGGGCGTTGACAATAAGTATGCTTATATGCTTTTTAGCGTATAGCAAAAAAATCATACATCTGCTTTGAAATGCTTTCTAGTTTTTCAAGTTGTTTTTTCACCTCCCTTATCCCTCCTCTCTTAAAAAATCTCCCTCCCTTCATCTAAGAAATCCCTTAAGGGGCGTCCGCCCTCCCTGATTTGAAGCTCGGCCATTAAGGGAAAACTGCCAGTTTTCACGTGCATTATACCGCCCCTGAGCTGCGAAGAAAATTGGGCGCCCGTAAAGAAGCCGTAGCTGCCTCCTTCAGAATTCGCCTTTTTCTTAACGTTAAGCGAAAGTGAACGGGAAGTGAGCCTACTTTAAGACAGTTGCTCGTACGAGTGTTATTAGCATTTAGCGATATTGACTAGTTCTACGATGTGTAGAGTTTCAACGTCCGGTGGGGCGCGAAGCCTGAACCTGGTGGGAAGAACCGTGTAAGGTTTACTGGAGCGGTCGCATCACGTAGGGTTGCCGGTGTGTTTTAATTAACAAGAACAATAATTAAAAACACGACTGTCGGTACAAAAGTGAATTATAATTGTTAGAAATAATTTGTTCGCGCAATGGTACATTTTATAGAGAATAAATGTCTTCGTTGAAACAATAATCGTTGAAACGAAATGCAATTTACGCAAGCTCCGTTACAGCCTCATTGACGCGTGTTATCTCTATAAAATATCTGTTGAATGGCCTGGTCCCCCGTTTATGATGATGTGCGAGGACCAGATTCCCAATCTTGAGTCGGGTTTACCTCAGCTGGACAGAGAGTAGATAAACACAAACATTATTATTTAAACAATGTATTACCTATTTAATCAATGTATACAGAGATACCATTGCGTTGAATCGAGTGAAGAGAGAGTGATTTAATATAAGAAAAATCGTTGTTTAT
This sequence comes from Micropterix aruncella, assembly GCA_944548615.1. Lineage (NCBI taxonomy): Eukaryota > Metazoa > Arthropoda > Insecta > Lepidoptera > Micropterigidae > Micropterix > Micropterix aruncella. The sequence continues at coordinate 1,828,565 of OX155975.1, forward strand.
ATAGGCAACATTTTGACGTTGAAATGTTCAATATTTATATTTATTTTATTTCTGGAAACATACAGAGCATACAATGGACATACGTGTGCATAAACATAATGTAGAAAAAAGAAAAACATTACGCCGATAATCGTTTCCTACGAAAGTATTTCCGCATATTACACATTTGAATTTCGGCATATTACACTTAAAAATTAATTGTAAAATAAACTATGTTCATATTAAAAATAAAATTAATATAGAAAACCGATGGGAGAGGTAGGTAATTGGAAGTGATTAGGAAGAAGGAGTTAGACGATGGTATGTGTATATGTATATAGATATAAAGAAAGATAGATAGTGGATATATAGATACAGATATTTATTGATGTTTATAGATATTTATAGATATATAATAAATATTTATAGATATTTATAAATATTTGTAGTAGCTACTGATATGCTGCATGAAAAGTATATAACTAAGAACGATAGGTATTAACAAGCTCGTTAGGTGCAATTGATTTGAATAATTTTTTAACGAACGTCGGTTTGTTGAGGTTGAAAATGTCGATGGTGGAGACACGAGAGTCGTACGTGCACATCAGCCTATAAGCGATGGAATTTTTCCCGTAGTTGGTATTGGCCCGAGAGACCTCAAAAGTGCGTGAATTGCGAATTAATCGCGGAGGAACAAAAAACCTAAGTTTTTAACAAGGTGTGGACTATCTATGGTATTGTGGATAACTTTGTGTAACAGTACCATATCAGCCACAGTGCGTCGGTCTTCTAGAGCTTGAATACCGAAGTGGTCCAGTCTGCTCTCGTACGTAGGAAGACCGAAGCGTCCGCGATAATTGATGTGTTTTAAAAAACGCCTTTGGATACATTCTATCCTGCTTCTTTAGACCGAATATTGCGGATTCCAAATTGAGGACGCAAATTCCACGGTACTGCGAACGTAAGCGAAATATAACATCTTCAGGATATTTATATTAGAGAAAGGTCTTGAGATACGGGTCACAAATCCCAGTGTTCTCAAAGCTCGGCTAACCATACTTTCTATATGCTGATCGAAAAGCAACTTATGATCAATTTGTACTCCGAGGTCGCTAATACATTTTACATTAGGGAGCACTTCACCATTAATGTGATAACTGAACTTCATACAAATTCTGGTTAATTATGTTGTTAATGAGGTCAGACAAATTCGTGAGAAAAAATGTTACACGTGTTATATTAAAAGTAGTCGCTTAATTATGCATGTTGCTAACCGTTACATAGCCCCCTTTCTAGAAAAAAATTTTGTCTCTCTGAATAGTTCGCCATCGTTGTAAGTGCGCCTCATAGCGAAAGCATGAAATAGCAAGGGATTTTCCAAGGTACGGCTAATTTACGTTTATGTCTTTTGCTGTAATTAGAGCGTCCTCGGTGCTTATCAAGGCTCTCAGTTTGTAAACCCGCTTGAGGACAAGGGGAGGACCCGAGGCAGGTTTTATGGGAGTAAAGGGACGAGTCGAGGGGATGACCAATTAAAATAAGAGATCAACTTTGGAGATATTCTCATTCTTAAGAGGAAAGATTTTTTAGGTTTTATAATTTTTGAATAATGCGCGAGTTGATCTTGATCACTAAATCTAACGAAAATTATTTTTACATATTAAATTTAAGCATAAATCATTAAATCATTTTAAATTAATGCATATACGAGTAAAAAAATCATGAAACAATATTTTTCAAAAATAGATTTAAAATAGAGGATTCGGTTTTAAATATAGAAAAGTATTTCATATAAATAAATATCTTTATCAGTTCGGTTAAAATTAGTATATAAAGTGTTAGTAAAAATATTAAAATATAGTCAATGTCAAACATAAACGCATCCATACCCACAAAAAAATACTTTATGTCTTTGTCAGAACAATAAAATACCACAAATATACACACAAATAAAAAATCAACGAAATTGTTAAAAAACATAATTCAAATTCAAGTTTTAAAATTAGACGAGGGTCAACAGTTAAAGCTTATTTCCAATCCGAGTCGTCAGCATAAATAAATTAATAGTTTTTTAAAAAAACATTAAAAACACGCCTTTATAAATGCACGTAAAAATCACATCATCAGACCTTAAAACCTAATCGTGGTCAAAGTTCATTCCAAGACTTTTCTAACAGGTCCAAACACAGCTATGATACGAACAGGGGAAGAGTTGATAATCCTAGCATGCTAGCGAAGGTTTGTCTCTTTGTCCCGGACAATTATAATCGTGCTCGCATTCATAATCTATTTGCGGAGCCGTCCTCGCGCACCAACCTAAGTCGATGGAGTCTGCTTACACGAGCTTTGCGGCACATAAATGCGCTATGTTCGACAGCGCCAGACTTTGATATTTTTACAGCGAGCCCGCATCTCTTCAAGGTGTGGGCATTGCGCTACTTGTTTATGGCAGAATAATATTAACTGTTTTCACTCTTATGTACTGTAAGTTTGCAAGTTTGTAAGTTTTTCTATTCTTAATGCCGGTATTTGTATTTAACGCTTATTTAAACATGTTATGTACTTGTAAGAATTCTATTTTTTTTTTTTATATTTATGTGAATATTGCATATCAACGGATTGGTAGAAACTGTAATGTTGATTTGTTATGAAAATAAATAAATAAATGTTCCATCATGAAGTTCCAGTTCATATCTTCCGACTCCATCATCAGATTAGTTCCACAGTACCATATTATTGTATTGTCATCAGAACTACATACAGCTACCAATTTTCATGACGCTACGATCCTTGGAAGATGGTTAAATTAGTTACCTTAGATTCCATTACCTAGTTACATACATGTCGACCTAATAAAAGCGTCTTAATTATATAAAAAAAGGATGTGGCATATCGTTATTATAACAAACTTGCTAAGACGGGATCAAAGGGAACGTTATACGGCCCTAAACCTAGCTGTGGCGTACCAAAAAGCCTTGCAAACCTAATGCTCAAACAAATATATTTAAAACATAAAATCGAAAAATATCGCGGTTGTTTGACATTATAAATTCACTATTATAAATACACTATTATATTTAGAACAATCCGTCAGCCACTGAAACAACACGCCAGGGTTGAATCAATCCAAAGCGCTAATTAAGGCTTACGACCCTAACCGTGAGGGCTTATCGCTAAATAGGAACAATCTACGTATACTGGTGAGGGCGCTCACGGGGCATTGTGGCCTTAACAAACACATGTACAACCTCAAGCTCCGAGACACAAAAATGTGCAGGTTCTGCCAAGGGGCAGAGGAAACTCCCCTGCACGTCATATGCGAGTGTGGCCCGCTGATGCGTAAAAGATACACCCACTTGGGTGGTCATTACCTCCAACCTGAGGAGGTAAAACAATCTGGCGCCAAAAGCCTGTTGCGGTTCTTAAATGACACGAGGCTCAGCGCAGAACTATAGTAGGTGGCGAACACAATAGATCAGCAATGGTCGCAGTGTTACAATGCACATAAAGACCTTAGTAAAGCCCCACACAAAAAAATATTATAACTATTATGGCTCAAAACTATGTAAAACCGCAATTTTCGAATCTCAAATTCTATGGCTTCGAAGGGAGAGTAAATAGGTAGTAAGGTGCACACTCACATGTGGCAAGACAACAGTCCTAAACCTACAACAGCCAGAAGTTTAATAATGAAATGTAATAAAAAATATCTTTATTGCACAATTAAATCAAGGTGTTATGATGGGACTGACTTCAGTCGGCGAATTCTATCTCAGTTCCGTTTATATTAAATGTATATAGACCAACAAGTAAATATGAACAAACAGACAAGATGTGGTACCTCAAGAATCCTGAAGAGTTAAGTTGTAAATATAGCTGTTGGCTTCGAATTCTGAGAAATTTCTTTCTTTCAAGTTTATTTCACTTTTAAATCCATGAAACTCTTTGAGCACATACCTGAAACGAAAGAAATAAATCATTTATTACGTGTATTACATTTATTATTATTTAAACGAATTAAAACAATAATAATATAAATTATTTAGACGAAACCTTTGCATAGTTCTTAACCTGGTTACTTTCCCAATTTCATTTTATTAAAATCATTTATTATATAGTGTAATAGATTGTTTCTTAACGCCGTAGATGTAGATGTCACTCAGATGTTCTAAATCTAGTCATCAATATTCTGGTCATCAATGCCGTAGATTTAGATAACACTCTTAGTTCTAAACATAGCAACAGCCCAATAAATAGCGTTCTAAACACACTATAACGGTAAACTATTTCAAATTAAATTAATAGTATACTATACAAACGAATACGAAATTAATAATAAACAAACGAATTTTTATATCATAGCTCTTATTAGTTTAATATTATATACAAAAAGATTTCAATTTTTTATTTAGTATACAGGTTGCAATACAGTAACTAAGCAATTTGTATTCAGATAGACTAATACATGGCATTCTATCCCTCCGTATTATTTCTGTTATGCAATCATCCTGTATATAAATGCGATAGATGGCACTAATATAAGAAAGTTATTATTGTTATCATTGGTTAAATTACTGGGGTTTTATAATCAATCATCAGTCCTTTATAAAAAAAAAACATTTATTTATTTTATTTTTGTTTTATTTATTTATATTTCACATACATTTTAAATACTAGATTAATAAGATTAAAATCTACTAAGGTAGATGCCAGTACTAAGGTAGACTTTTATGTATTCTTTTTTCCTTTTTCTTTTAGTTGGTAAGTGTAACATAATGTAGCATTGCTTTATGTGGTTCCTCTATATTTACTCAAATACTACATATACTTAGCATATTTATTTTGAATGTTTTTATAGATGGCCAATTAGTTTGCCATTAGTTTGGCAGGAGGTTTGCCCTTTTAAGTTATAAATAGAAGAATAAATGGAATTGTAATCTATCAGTTTTATCTTTTAGGTAATCAGCCTATATATGAAAATAAGTTAGAGGGCACTAATAATTATCGATGTTACTATAGATGGCCAAATAAATTGCTATTAGTTTCGCTGAACAATGCTATCAGTGCCACAGTTCCCATGCTATAAGTTGCCCAAACGCACTATGGCGTTAATCAATCTAATTTGGAGCCAGTTGTATAAGGTCGGTCAAACGCACGAGTCAACACCCATCCGGCGGTCTCGAAGCAGAAGTGAGAGCCAGGAAAGGACGCTGGCCTGCGGACCTGTCTCACCTAGGAGTCAATTTTCGAGCGCTCCTGGATGGTTTGCGCACCGTGCGGCGCCAGCCACTCGATTGCGCATTCCGACTAACAGCCGGGGGGGTCTGGAAGCAGTAATGTTTCATATAGAGCAGGGAGGGTTGTTAACCTTATGGCAACTGCTCTTGAAACGACCAGTCGGCCACCCGATGCCGGGTGAATAAGCCGGGCAAAGGATGCCGTGGATCGCGATAGATTTGGTAGACACCGTATCACCGCTTCATAAGGGAGAAGAAATGCAAGCGGCGTCGATTCTGTAACCAGTCAGGAGGCAGGAGGTAGCCTTCCAAACTGGTAGTCAGGGGGCAAGGCTGCCCGCTGAGTACCTTTCCCGGTGCCTCGCCGTAAGGCGTTGGCGTCTGACGGGCGAATGGCGTAACTAACAGGAGACAGAACGATCAGATATAGTTAAAACTTCCTGAGGTGACGGATTCGCCCGTTGTAGTTTAGCAATATAATACCCTATATAAGCAATGATATTATATTCGCACTCAATACCATGAAAATTTGCCTCATATTGCGAGAACATATCTATCAGACATCGATTTGTGAGAAAAAAACATGGAAAACAAAAGCGATTAGTAACTTGTTTTGTATTCTCAAAACGTTCAGGCAATAGTTATGGAAATATCGCCTCTAATGACATAGGAAGCAAGGATGCATGTTGCATACCGCCTTCACCATTGTAAACAATCGGTATTGTCATGTCGAGATAGAATTTTTAAATCAGTATGATTACAAGGCGCCATATTATTCGACTTAGCTAACGTGGCCAGCATTCTTAAACCTTCGGCTACGTAACGACCAAATTTACTTGCACATCAGAACACCGTTGACTACGTAACGACCAATATTCGCGGTTTGCTCCCGGAGCGCACAGTAATATTATTTTCTAATTCGAACGCATTCTATAATCCATACCAAATATCTCATTATTACCATAGATAGATACATGGACGGCCGCTAGAATAATTTGGCGCGTCATTTCGCGGATATTTCTGGTAAAATTCCATTGTCAAACATCATATATTTTTTTTTCGAGAAATCATTAAAAATTTTATTGGTTTTTATGAGCTAATATCTAAATATTTTTGTATGTAAATATCAAAACGGAATATTACTTTTGATAGAGAATCTCATAAAGACCACGATAGTATTTAAAATTTCTAAATAGGGTTCCGCATTTTTTTTTTGACAAGTACAAGTTAGAAATGCCGAGTTTTTTTCACTCTTTCGACTTTCTCATATTTATTCATAATTATCTAATTGTTTTACAAAATGAGATTTCAAAACTCTATACACGAAATTTCAATGCGATCATTGCACAGTTATTATTATTATGATTTGTATAGTAGTTCAATAGTTATAGTACTTTTTGTCGAGCGCGGCGATAATTCCAATAAATTGCCGCGGTCTGCCATGAAATTATGCCGCTACTGGAAGGGTTAAAAAGTATAATTCTGGGGCCCAAAAAAGCCTCTGCCATTTGTAATAAAACCTTCGTTTATGGAATGTGCATTCCATTTTTAAAAAATGCTAGCTGTTGAAGAGATGATAATATTTTTGTGCAAAAACTGTTCAAAATTTTCCCAGTAAGTAGCCAAGGACTGATTTATCTGAATATTAAGTTCATAGATCAAATAGATGAGCGCTCTCTTTCCACAGGCGGACGAAGCTGGTTGGTTTCCATAGCGACGCCTCAGACGACGCGGATCCTCTTTCGGCTAAGAGCGGGTTTAGGCCAAGCACTAACAGATGGCGTTAATATATATTTAAAATGCATGGTGAAATTTAAATATTGTCAGCGTAGCATGTATATGATTTGAGATATTCTAACCAATATTTTACAACGTGATTTTGGCCCAGCAAGGCACATGCGTATTAAATTTCAAGTCGACGAGTCCAATATTTCGAAAATAATATATAAAAACTCTTTCCTAGAAAAATTATCTAAGGCCGCGATTTCCGCATCTCAAATTCAATGGCTTAGAAGAGGGAGTGAATGGGTGGTAAGATGAACTCTCACATGTGGCAAGACAGCTGTCCGAAACCTATCACAGCCGGTCGTTAGTCCGAAATCGACCGCTCACCCCCCAGAAGTGTAATAATAGTATTAGAATGGGCTCGACTAAAACTACAATCTTTTTATCTCTTGCCATGACCAAATGATACCTGCATGCTAAATTTCAGCTCAATCGGATTAAGCGTATGGGCGCTATCGTAAAGAAATACATACAGACAGACACACACATACACAGAAAGACACATAAATAGAGTTGTCAACTAAAACGGCGAACCCGTCACCTCAAGAAGTTTTAACGATTAGTCGTTCTGTCTGCCGTGAAGTGAGCGTAGAAGAGTTGGACTAAACAGTCCACCGTCAAGCTCCGCCACATGCCGGTAAGAGGCCAACGCCTTATCCGCGAGATAACCAGGTATGATACCCAGCGGGATTACACTCACGCCCTTACTCTTAGTTGCGACCAGATTACTCCGGTCTCGCGACTGGTTACGAGTTCGAGGTCGCTTGCGCGGTCCTCTCCCTTACGAAGCGGTGAAACCGAATCTATCACAGACCACGGCATGCTTTGCACAGCTGTTAACCCAGGATCGGGTAGCCGATTGTCGTTTCAAGAGCAGTCGCCGTAAGGTCCGCAACCACCCCCGCTCTATATGAGACAGTACTGCTTCCAAACTCCCCCGTCTGTAAGTGCGCACAATCGATTGGCTTACGCCGCATGGTGAGCAGACCGTCCAGGACCGCCAGAAGGTTGACTCCTGGGGGAAACTAGCCCTAACGCCAGAGTCCTGCCCGGGCTCGCACTTCATGCATGGAGGCTGCCGGATTGGTGTTGACCCGTGAGCGTGACCAACCCTGAACAAATGGGTCTGTGTGGCCAACTCAGCAAGGGCCCATTAGATCCCTAGACACATAAGACAGACTGCAATCTGGAAATGAGATCTTAATCGTATCGGGAGGGGGGGGGGGAGGAAGGGGGCGCTCAAAATTAATATTTCCGCCTTTATCTAATAACAAATATAAGCGCGTTCACAATACTTTCCCTCCTCGACGGTTGATAGGCCAAGAAAGTAAAATGAGGAAACGGATGGAGTGCATCATGCTAGTATTTGTTTCGACAAAAAACTGTTAAATTAAAAAAAAAACTAAATTGCCAAAATTTACAGTGTGAAGACGGAGTTGTGTTCAGGGTTGAACATTTTTTACAAAACTATAGAAGCTTAAAAAAATAATTCAGTGCGATTCAATGCAATACATATTCTACACTAAGAAAAATATTGGTTTGAAGCTTACATTACCATTATGTTATAACAGTTTCAAACAGGATAACGATGTTTCAATCGTAAATTTATTGAATTACAAGTAATTTTGTTGAAACTCCATCACTCGATTATACGTATCAACATTTTCCTTGCTTCTTCTTCTCTGTCGTTCCCTCATTACTGAGGATCGTGACCACTAGACAACAGTTTGCCTACGAGGCTCCTTCACTTCGACCTGTCTTCTGCATGGCGGGTCGCTGGTTGTATTGACCCTTTTGTAACTTCTTTATGAGGTCGTTCCATCTGGCCGGTGATCTGCCTCTGCTTCTTCTTCCCTCCACTTGACCCCCGGAAAGCATTTTCTCCAGATTCTCTGGGTTTCTCCTGGCAACATGACCGAAGAACTGCAGGACCCTTCTCATGCATACGGCGGAGAGCCTCACTTGGATGCCGAGTTCTTCCAGGACAGATTTGTTGGCGCGGCGTGCTGTCCATGGGATTCCTAGCATTTTACGCCAACACCACATCTCCAGTGCATCGATTTTGGTGCGTATCCGAGCCTTCAGGGTCCATGTCTCCGATGCATAGAGAAAGATTTCTGTATTCACTGTAAGAAAGATTTTCCTTACTGTGAATACAGAAATAACAGTATACTGTAGTTGTGATACATGCCCGACTATTACCGTACGTATACTATTACATGCTGTCGTAATGAAATAACTTTATGTTTTAAAATTACGACACGGTAACTATCGTCACACCAACACCGTTACGCGTCATGTTACTTCATACGTATGGACCACAGTCCGTTTTCTCAGTATACACTCGCAAGATACCTGCCGCAGCTCGCACAGCTATGCGACGCCACACCCAGAAAGCCTGACCGCCCGGTGGCATAGTGGTTAGGTCGCCTGATCTTACATTGTAAGGTTCCGGGTTCGATTCTCGGCTGGGTCACCATTTTCCGTTGGGACCAATTAACGGAATTGAATTTTCAATTCTGTCGATCGAATGCAATAACAAGACACACACTTACAGATATGTTGCACGCACACATACTTATAACACGTCATAGTTGGTTGTAAGAGATTCTTATATGACAATAAACCCGCCCATTGTGACATTTTCACAATAAAGAGTATAAACAAACAAACAAATTGAGCCCGGCTCACATAAACCCCGCTAAAGGGTAATTGCCAAGCGGAAGAAGTCACGGGCCTTAAAAAGGCTCGTCGACCAAATCACGGTATGGAAAACCCAAACGTATTATTAACACCAATAAAGTAAAAAATATTATAAAATCAACTAAACAAAAATATTTTTTCAAAAAGTATTTCAATGTATACCAGATTGTCGTAATTATTTCTGTTGTACATAGTTACATTGTTATTATTTTTGCCACAAATAATTGTCATTATGTCATAGATGGCTTTTTGGGTGCGTTATTAAATACAATTTTCTTAAAATGCCTATTATTTGAGGCCGAAAGTTGGGCTTCCTCTTAAATATTCCATAAACACATTATCGAGTAAGTATTCAGTCGGTTGTATTCTGAAAACATCGATGATTATTGGTCTCTCACCGATTGAGTATCTATTATGTTCTGAATGTTTAACGTAAGAGGTTAGTGAATCCTTTCTTTAAGGCGTTTGTATACTTCAGAGTATATTAATATTTTTCACTACAGAATATCTGTATGAAAAATACTTTACTGGCCCATATTCCGTTTCTCGCGGTCTTAAAGTAATCTGGTGCTAAAAATTAAGAACTTAACTTAAGCCCCCGTTATTTTGCTGGTATTCCGTTTTGTTGGTACTCCCGACGAGGGAACTCCTCAACGGTCAACAGCAGAGACTCAAAATTTTGTATACGCATTCAGTTATGATAGCCCCTTCCAAGTTTCACTATGACATAGCTGATGTACCCTGGGTTGGCTCCCGATGAGAGGACTCCTTAACGGTCAACAGCAGACACAAAATTCAAAAAGTCTAAAAAGTCGGAAAAGTCGGAAATCATCATCGGGGGGGGGGGGGGGGGTGTTAAAGTGTGGCGCTAGGTTGGGGGGGGGGGATGGTGGTAAGATTTATGAAATTATTATTCAGATGAATTAAGTTTCTGGCTACTTGACAGGAAAGTCTTCGGGTGACAACCGATTTTTTTTCTATTGTAATCACAGCTTTATATGAGATAAAATAAAAATATGAAATTATTAAACTCTGCGGAAGCTGAGTAGCACGTAGAGCTAGAGCAAAAGAATTCTGCTCTTGCTCTTGCTCTTAAAGTATAAATGATTATTAGCCATTCTTTTTCATCGAGGAAAAATATAATTTAAAAATTTACACTAAAAGAGCCAGAACATAGAACCTGTTAGAGCAAGAACGGTAGAACGATTTCGCATTCTAGCTGATTTTCGGCCGTAGAATGTAGCAAATGAATGCTCAAAAAGTTATCAACTTCGCGGAGACCGCACATAATCTCACGGATGATGTATGATGACGAGTGTATAATAGCAAGTGCTTCTTTCATCGTAATGTACAAGTTAATGAAAAATAAAAAGAAACAAAAAAAGCGCCGTTTGTGGATGGCCGCTGGATAGCAGACCAAGGGTGCAACACGTAGAGCAGAGCAACGGCAACTTTGCTCTCGGTATAAATCTATTAATAATTGAAGACAAACATTGTTCGTCCAATCCATTTTGAAAACACGAACGCAAATCATTTGGGCACGTAGAATGCTAGAAAAGACCGCCTAGTCGAGCGAGCGCGTCTGAATACGAACGAATGCCCACAATGCTCTAGGCCAGGGGTTCCCAAACTTATTGACCCCGCGACCCACTTTTTAAAATTACAATATTTTGCGACCCAGCGAGAACTTTTTCAGAAAAGTTGCTCAGTGGTTTGATGTAAAAAATAATCAATTCATTTGTAAGTATCATAAGTAAGTCTTTATTTTGTAAGAAATTGTACACATACCAACCTACCTACCTACTTTGAAAATCATAGGGTAGGTACGGCGAAATAATTCAGTGTGACGAATGAGCTTGCTTTCTATTTTTCAAAATTACAGCTTCTAAGTCAACTTTAATGCGAGATATTTTTGAACGCAGAGAATTTGACAAATCTAGCTTGTTCCTGTACTTTGTCTTTATTACTTCATAGCAGAAAAACCTACTTCACGCAAATACGACGTTGTGAATGCGAGTGGAACTTTTACTGCCTCAGCATAAATGTGCGGATGTGTAGCACGTAGAGATTGTGTCAAGCGTTGGCGATTGAATGCACTCTTCAGGTAGGTATCTTCTGACAAGTCAAATAACTCTTCATCGGCATTAGTTGACAGTCCAGTTTCAAGGTTGCAAGTTTTATATTCTATTATTTTCATGTGCTATCTTTATTTTATTTATTTATTTTATTTAATTATATTGTCTGTAGGCATCCTAAATACACTTAAGACTCGTCAATCTATCTCGTCGTCTATGTGCCATATGTGCCTACGTTCATACGTTGTGTTCGCGACCCACCTGGAATCGGCTCGCGACCCACCAGTGGGTCGCTCCACACTTTAGGAACCGCTGCTCTAGGCTACTGTTCGCGGGCGCTAGCGTCATTTACACTAAACGAATAAGCAATTCTTTGTTTATAGAGCATTCTATGTCGTTATCGCCGAACGGCGGTTTAAATTCTTTTAAGCTTCCCCCACTCTGGTTAAAATGGCGTGAGTTTGGCAGAGTGGGGGTAGAATGAGCATTCGCTCGCTTGGTGTAAATGCACAGTAATGTGAATTACGAGCAAAAGCAGATTGGTGTTTTCGATCCGGAACCCTAAATAACTACAGCATGGTATACCGGCCTTTACATTAAAAAATAATCCAATCGACGATTCAAGCGATTCACGCTCACTGTTGTGTATAATTTTATATGTGGGTTATCAGTTTCTCACTAGGTCACCAAGTACGTTGATCCCTGTCATTTTCTTCATCTTCTTCTTTATGTGTCATAAAATATGGACAGAAATTCGCAAATATGGACTGATCTCGTATTGTGGACAACGACTGTTTTTTTAATGTAAAGACGAAAGTATCCATTTTGAGTGCCCCCAAAAGACCCCTTTCTTGGGGGCCCCCGCTCAAAATGGAAATTTCCGTCATCTCGAGAAAAAAATTGCGCGTTCACAGTACTTTCCCTCGTGCTCGGTTGGTGGGCCGGAATAGTAATATACATAAGTATGTCTGGGTTGATTTTACTCGCGATATTACATCGCAAAGATTCGCAAAGTAAGTAGTTTTCATGAAAGAAATCCATTTCAGTTCATATTACGCGGCTCCCCGGAGTATCTACGTCCCCGCTTCAGCTGAAAAAAACTGAAAATGCTGGCAGCGCGCGGCTGCGAGCTAATTCCCTGGTGCCAGAGAGAAAAATGACTTTGTCGGGCGGGAATGAGAGGAGGCCTTCATTGTTTCAGATTCCTGAAAGGTGAGGGCGATGATTAATTTTTTCAGCGACTCGGAGGCTCGAATAAAGGCGGATGGATTAGCTACGCCGTGATGAAAAATCGAGAAGGTCTCAGGTCGTGACAATCATCACCGTAATGCGAGAAATACAGGGATATCCCTGTATTTCTGGTTGTACTAGGGTTGTCGACTACAGCGGGCGAGCCCGTCACCTCAGGAAGTTTTAACGATTAGTCGTTCTATCTCCCTGGAGTGAGCGCAGAAGACTTGGACAAAACAGTCCACCGTCAAGCTCCGCCACAAACCCGTAAGAGGCCAAAGCCTTAACCGAGAGATAGCCAGGAGTGTTACCCAGCTGAGTTACACTCACGCCCTTACTTCCAATTGCGACCAGATTATTCCAGTTTCTCGATTGGTTACGAGTTCGAGGTCGCTTGCGCGGTCCTCTCTCTTACGAAGCGGTGAAACGGTGTATACCGAATCTATCGCTGACCACGGCATCCTTTGCCCGGCTGTGCACTCAGGATCGGGTAGCCGACGGTCGTTTAGCAGGATCGGGTAGCAGTCGCCGTAAGGTCCGCAACCACACCCACTCTATAGGAAATAGTACTGCTTCCAGACTCCCCCGACTGTTAGTCAGAGTGCGCAATCGATTGGCTCATGCCGCACGGTGCGCAGACCGTCCAGGAGCGCCAGAAGGTTGATTCCCAGGGGAAACTAACCATAAGGCCAGAGTTCTACCCAGGCTCGCACTTCATGCGTGGAGGCCGTCGGACAGGTGTTTACTTGTGAGTGTGACCAACTGTGAACAGAATGGGTCTTCGTGGCCAACTCAGCAAGGGCCCATTAACTCCTGGTTGTAACTTCTGGATGTACTAATACTGTACCCGTACCTAATACCTGTTATGGTTCTACTGCATACGACTACACTAATGTCGCACACTAAGTCCTCATACTTTATTAGCCGCCCATCCGACGAGAAGATAAAGTATTGTCAACATGCAAAAAAAATGATTCTAGAGGAAGAGGTAAATATCAATTTTAAGTCGCCCTGAGACGATTAAGACCATTTCCAGATTGAAGTCCATCTGAATGTCTGTGTGTCTGTATGTATATTTATTCCTTCACGATAACGCCCAACCGCTTAATCCGATTAAGCTGAAATTTGTAGCAGACATCATTTGGTCATGGCAAGAGTAGAAAAGGCTGTAATTGAAATCGGTCCACCAGGGGGCGTGCTAGTCATACCTCAGCCTCAAAATATTTGACTGAGAGACTTGAAATGTGTTACTCAGATGCCTTGTTGGGCCAAAATGATATTGTTTGTTATAATTTTGTATTGAATACCTTATATACAAGCTGCAATAATAATATTTAAATTCTATCATATATTTTTATCAAATATTAACGGTGAGACGCCCGAGCCTAGCCGAGAAATGAACCGCGCGGCGTGAGGTAACGCTATTGCACCCAGCCAGGTTCGACCGCCAGCCGAGAGAGGGCGCTCATCGATTTTATTTATGAAATGAATATTCAAATGAAATTAGTCCTTGGCTTCTTGCGAGGAAAGTCTTAGGATAACACAACCGTTTTTTTTAATATGCCGATGTGCATTGTAGACATAACGTGTCTCTGGAGTAAGTGTTACTACACTAGAACTATCTCGTTCTGGTGGAAGTAAAATGTTTTATGTCGCCGGCGCAGAATGGTTGCCAAAACCTACTATGGCATTGAGCAATCTAATACCCTATCCATATAATCAACGATTTTATGTTACCATCATCATCATCATCATGAGACGAATCCTCTGTGCGCCCTGCCCCGCACTGGGTGGTTCTCTCGTTGCCGAAAGAGGCCATCCGCTTGCTCGGATTAGGCTTATCCAGACTAATGGCCCTGGATATCTAGACCGGCAAGCCCGAGCCGGCGAGACGGATGGGGTCATTCGACAATTTGGACGAAGCATTTAACACCATTTGTAAGTACATACACATCAAATGTATTAGTTCTACACCTATGTAATTTTCACACTGGCCACTTTGAACATAGTAGAAAAGGCAGCGACAAAATAGTGCAAGAGCTTTGTACATTACATTACATTTTCGTCGTGTCCAATTGACGGCTAAAGACCGCTCTTGGACGTGTCAAAATAATTGGGTTATGTAGTAAGTTTCGCTACTACTCTTTACTGAACATACATAGTTAGTCAAGAATTAACTACTAGATTGTCAAACTATAAATATAAATAATCAAAATAGAAGCTTAATATTTGAAGTAGTTAGTGATTCGAAAAGATACGTAGTAAAATTATTTATCATAATATTCAAATTGTCAGTAAAATTTTAAATAATCAAATTAAATCTACTTTATGCATTTTAAACTAAAAGTACAGATATAAGACCATACAAAATAATCAGACAATAAGGCTCTACTTTTTTAAGTAATTTAAATGGGCACAATATTTGAAAAATCGTGGCCCTCAAATTCGGCCAAATTATAGAAAGGGTGGCCTATCAGCATCTCCTTGATGTGTTTTTTAAATTTTATGTCCTCCAGCTGTTTAAATTTTGTAGGGAGTAGATTATAGAATTTAATGCTAAGGTACAAGTAGCTTTTCTGTACTTTTTCCAGTCGTATTCGGGGTACGCATAAAAGGGAGCTACCGCGGGTATGATGCGAGTGAATGTCTGCATTAATTGGGGTTTCTGTTAGGTGCTGTCTAGCATACATTAAACACTGGTATATGAACGCCGAATACATAGTCATTACCCTTGCCTTGATGAAATATTCTTTGCATGAGGTCCTAGTGGTTACCTGATACATGCTGCGCAGTGCTCTCTTTTGCAAAAGAAAGATTCTTTTACTGGTTGCAGCATTTCCCCAAAATAGTAGTCCATAAGTCATTAATGAGTTAAAATACGCAAAGTATACTGATTTGGCTGCCGCAAAACCACAAAGACTTCTGATTTTTTTAATAGAGTATATCGAGCTACATAGCTTGATATACTCTATATACTGTAAAAGCTAATACTTTCAGATTAGCCAATATTTTGGCCAGAGCATGCTGGGGTAGAGTTAGCAGGCCAGACTCCGGGACACCTGGCGCTGGCATACTAGGAAATGTGTAGCTTTAATTGGTTACAATGGAGCACCCACATAATGGAGCAGTCGGCAAAAGTTAGGAAACTCACGTATGTTTTCAATAACCTCAGAGGCATCCTGGATCAAAGGACACTTAAATAGTATACCATGCGCTGTGCCAATCCTCCCTAACCTATGGAATCATAGGATGGGGAGGTGCAGCGAAAATTCACATGGAGCCCATGATCAGAGCTCAGAAACTAGAATTGAAAATTATAAACAGATACTCGTCAGATGATCTCTACATAGAATATAATGTGCTAGACGCGCCATAACTCTACGTGAGAGCGGCGTTCTGTGAGTATCAAACTAATTTAGAGACCGCAATAAGAACTCTGCAAACAATCTGCACGCCGCAATCACGAACTATACATTTCGACGTCCCTCGAATGCAGAACACTTTTGGGCAGAGGCATTTTGCATACATAGCTCCTAGGATATTTAATATGCTTGACGAAGTTTTAAAAATGCATATGCCTAAGTCTTATTTTAAAGCCAAAATTGGCTCCTAGTTGAAACATGGCACCCGGCAAAATATCCATAAATTAATATACTAGACAGTTTCAATAATTAAATTTTATCCTTGACAATTCTTATTATTATTATTTTATTATTCTCGCTGACTTTTTTATTACTATTAATTATTCATTAATTTTGGTTATTATTGTTTAATATTATTTGTAATTTTTTTATTTTATTTTATTCAACACGATTATTTCTTTTCTGTATTCTGTTTTTAATATTTCCGGTTTTGTGTATTAGCTTTAATTTATAATGGTGACGGTAATATATATTTATATCTTTTTTTTTCTCTTCTTTTTTTTTATTTGCCGAATATATGTCAATACAAATCTAGAGAGCTCGCTGCCCTGGAACAAGTCCTGGCACTTAGTTGGGCAGCAGCAGCTCTTACATGCTAATGCTCATGTCGGCCGTGTTCAATTGTTATTTTTATTTTAATATTTGTTATTTTTTTTACTTATTTATTTATTTAAGAATGAATTACTATAAAACATTGATTTGCTTACAAAAATAATAGGACCGAATGACAAAACCTTAACCTTTTGCTTATTTGATTCTGTCACCCAACTGGGACTAGCCCGTTCTAGGGTGGACAGGACTCTAATATTACAATCAAGTTTGCTTGATTGCTTGATTGCTTACAAATGTACAAGTTTAAGTAAAAAGCTAATAACACTAAATTGCCCTAAAGTGTGGTCTTCAACAAATAATAACAATAATAAAAATAATCAAAAAAATAATAAAAAATAATATAATAATAAAATGCAATTTCATTATATAATCGGCAATAATAGCAAATACTGTGTGGTTTTCAAAAAAAATTATAATAATAATAAAAATAATAAAAAAATATTAAAAGATAATATAATAAATAAAATGCAATTTCATTATATAATCGGAAATCATATAAAATTCGATTAAATAATATAAATAAAGTTATATGTGAGAAAAGAAAGAAACAGACATTATTATTTATTATATGTTCAGTAATATAGGATTTAATATAAAAAGCAGGTAATTTTTGGTAGTTAGTTCAATGTTAAAATATACTCAACATACATGTTTAAAAATATGGTAATAATTTGTGCACCTAAGTTATATTAAACTATTATTTCTAACATTTGATGTATGGTTAGTCTGTCATGATTTGATAACCATTTCTTTAATTTATTTTTGAATTCCCTAAATGTCAAATTCATTTTTATTTCCATATTGATCAGATTGTAAAATCTCGGCGCATTGAAAGAGTAATGTCTTTGTCCAATAATACTTATTAAATATTGACATGAATATAAGCGATGCATATTTAATGTAAATGCGTTGTTAAATTAAATAAATAAATAAATAAATTAGTACCAACAAAGTGTTTTGGAAAAGCTGAAAATTCATCAGTAGACAGTGAATGCAATACAGAACTCGAAACAAATTAACAGACTGCCTAATAATAGAATGCGTGGTGTCAGCATCACTTCGTACATGTCACAAAAATTAAGTCCATTATAATGCGCGGCGCATTAGACCGTATTTGCAGGGACGCCATTTTTGTGTCATGTATGGAGTAATACTGACGCCACGCGTTCTATTGTTAAGCAGTCTGACCATTTGTTTCGAGTTCTTTATTGCATCCATTGTCTACTGATGAATTTTCAGCTTTTCCAAAACACTTTGGGGGTAGTAATTAAAATTACATCTTTCCTAGTACGCCAGCGCCAAGTGTCACAAAATCTGGCCTGCTGACTCTGCCCAGCATTCTATGGTCAAAATACTGTGTGATCTGAAATTATCAGCTTTTCCAAAATTCTTGCACGTTTTTCTCGCGGGCTCCGCAACGTTGATTTAAGTTGGAACTCTAAAATGTAGTAAATTTTAATTCAAAGCCAAACAATCCTTTTTCGAAATTGTTTATAACGTTTATGTCGTTTGTTATTTTTGGGATATTGTCGTGCGTACAATCGTGGGCAAGTGAAACGTCATATAAAATCGTGGAATGTGGTCCTTTGCTGGTGTTTTCCATTATTTTATTTTTTTTATTTCAAGCCTTGACATAACCATAACACTTGGTTATGTCAAAAACTATCAAAAATAACAAGTATAATATTTAAATATATACCTATTAAGGTATAAGGTATGAACGTCGGTATTGCAGGGTATGAACGTTGAACATCCAAGCGCAGATTTCTCTAGGTTATATAGAAGAAACAACATTTTCCAATATTTTCAATCAAAATTCTTACATAATTTCGTAGAATTTTCATGTGGACAATAGTACTAAATAATCAAACAAATATTGGATAATTTCACAAATTATCATAAGGCAAGATATTTTAAAGAAGAAACACAAATACAAACAAATCAGTAATAATATCAATAGCCCATAGATAGAAGGAAAAAAAACGCAATTGTAAAATAGTCAATATTAGAAAGAATAGGGAATGATAATAGTCAAGTAGGTCAATAGAGCTGCGAAAAATTGATGTTGTCGAAATCCTCAATGCTATAAATGGGGTTTTTAGTCTAAATACCCTGTACCTTTTTCTTAAAGTGAACCTCCCTAAGACCCCTGTTGTGTAATGGAGGTTTGTTGTAGATTACATCTTATTGTATTTTGGTATGACAACGTAAATATGTCATGTTAACAACTGTAAACGATGATCAAGAAAATGACAATAGCGGTAGTTTGAGATTATAAATAGGATAAAAACTAATTTATCGCGTGAAGTTTGAAGCACCTGACGTTTTAACGATGTTGCAACCGCCGTTAAACACGGCAGACTGAAGTGCTGTCAATCGTCATCCTTTGTTCTGCGGGTAGGCGGCAAAATGCTGCTCTTACGCATATTATAACGGTGTTGGGGGCGGTGGTTTTAGAACGCGCGAATTTTGAAAATCCGCCGAGCACATAACACTCACTGTATTTAGTGTTACATCCTTGAGCTCGGTGGTGGGCATTGAGAACATTTTAAAAAGATGGTTCCACGTAGTAGAGTTTAAAACCGTCGTCGCGTCGTCTCCATTGAAGTTCGAAGCTCTACTTATTTCAATGGCTTTCCGGATTATGCGGGTAAGGTAAAATTGTTCTTTGGATAGCACAATTGGATTTTAAAACTGGGGCCAGTGGTTAGTTCCGCTATCCACAGGGGCGGATCTATATAAGGGCTTTTTGGGCTGCAGCCCAGGGCCCCGTGGATATAAAGGGCCCGAGCCTCTATTGAAAATAATGGACAATATTGTGAATTAAAAAACAAAATCTCAAATTTTCAAATATCCTATCATAAGGTTGGCAACCCTGAGATCAAATTCTCGCATCAATTCCGGGGGACTCCCCGCCGCTTGTTTTCAGTGTATTTTGTCGGAAACGCAGTCATTCGCAGCGAACAAGTTTCATGTATCAATTTCTCGGTGGATGGGGCGGACGGACCGCTAGTGACATATTCTTTTGCAATACCTATTTTTCAAAATCTTTATTCATAGAAATAACATCTATGTATAGCAGTTGAGTTCCTACCGAGGCTAGTGCCTTGTCAATAGGTAACTAGTAATGAATGTTTATTTAAATTTTACTTATATTAACTAGCTTTACAAATAATATTACTACTTCCTTAATTAAGCAACTAATTAGGATATTATTACAATTTTGTTGTTTTGTCTATTTTAGTGAAAAGTTAAATGCTTGTGTGTGTCAGTTGTGTTTGTGTGTCTGTCATATTAAACAAATACAACGTTGTATTGTCCTCATTTTTTATATATTGTGTACCTAGTACACAATGGTACCTAGTACCATTGTACCTATATAATAGGTTCCTAGTACCTAGACATCGTAATCGAAAACAGTTTTTAGGTAAAATGGCAATTATTTGATTAAATAGGCAGGCCCCCAAGTAATATTAGCCCAGGGCACAACAAACGCACGGTCCGCCCCTGGCTATCCAATATGTCTTCGCAGAACGCCGACTTTTTTCGCTGAACAGTTTTGATGTGTTCTATCAGTCGAGTGGCTATGGGCCGTTTCGATTGTCCAACGTAGGCTAAACCCTACCCTGTTTACATACGGCATGCAAAACGATGTATTTTTAGTAAAGTATTCATCAACTTCACTTCTGTGTGTGTGTGTGTGTGTGTGTATTCTTCTACGATAGCGTCCAAACGCTACGTCCGATTGATCTGAAATTTTGGGATGCAGGCATCATTTGATCATGGCAAGAGTTGTAAAGACTGCGGTTGAAATCTGTCCACCAGGAGGCGCGCTAGTCATTCAATATCGAAATATTGGACTTAGAGACTTGAAATTCGGTAAACAGATGCGTCGTTGGGCCGAAACCACATTGTGAAATTTTACTTGCAATATCTGTTATACAACACCGTATTTAAGACAACATATCGAGGTGTGGCAATTAAATTTCGAGAATTTAGTTGCGGCGTACGAACCGGCAACTCTGCATGACTGGCGCGCATGGGCCTGGTTAGATGGGTCCTTCCACTCAGTCGCAGTGAAGATTTCATATTAATCACACGTTTGGTTCGTTTTTTACGGGTGTTCTTCGGAGACGAGTTTTTTAACTCGGTCGCAGAAATGACTGACTCAGTTTTCAAGCAGAGGCTGTGATCCAAATTTTTGTCATAACTGGTGAAGACCTGCAGCATTCCTACGAGAATTACGGCAGGTGTATGGAGATGAGGTGTATGGAGGTGATAACGTGTGTTTGAATGGGCAAAACGATTCAGAAATGATTGTGAATCGTTGGATGACGATCCTAGGTCAGGAGCGCCAATTCTCACACGCACAGAAACAAATGTCGACCGTCTTCGAGAGCTAGTCCTGTCTGACCGTCGCCTAACCCTTCGTGGGTTATTATACGAGTTAAATATAAATAAAGAAACAATTAGAAAGATGTTACAGGAAAATTTGAATATGCGAAAGCTCTGTGTGAAGATGATGCCCAAAATTCTTACAATCCAACAACAATATTTGGCCAAAAAAAAATATGTTAACATTACCGTATTTACCGCACAGCCCCGACTTGGCCTTCTGTGACTTCTTCTTGTTCCCTAAAATGATGAATCACCTCAAAGGAACCCACCATGGCACCGTAGAGGACGTCCAGGGGGCTGCGACCGTCGTCTTGAAAGGCCTTAATTTAGAGGACTATCAAGGCTGCTTCCAATCGTGGGAGAAACGTTGAAAACGTTGTTCTAGGTTAGAAGGGGACTGCTGTGAAGATTACTTGATTTGCCTGTATTTTATTTACAAATTCTCGGAATTTAATTACCACACCTCGTACTAACATAATATTGCGAAATAGCTATTTTAAAACCACGGCAAAACTACAAATGTACTACATTTGCGATCATAATCACTCGACACAATCACCATCGGGGGAGCGAAGGAGTTTATGGTTTGACGCGGGGGTGGGCTTGTCTTCTTGCCGAGAAAGTCTTGGGATGACACACCCGATTATTTAATTACGTTAAAGTTCGTTTTTTATACATAATCCCGGAAACTATACGCATAATAATCTACTGGCATTCCCTTCCCCGATACTGGTCATTCATCCATGGCACCTGTTTTGCGTATGAATCGAATGCAAGCCTTTCATACGATAATTGGTCAAAGAGTCATTGTATTGTAATCGGATATTATGAATGTGAATGCGTCTTCCTCCCGGTGTTTGTTACGACGTCACTAATTCAGCCAATTTGCCGGCATTAACATGAGTTTCGACGTGATTGGGTTATAGATCAATAGGGATGGGTTTATTATGGTCGTAATATCGATAGGTGAATTTATCGATATGTGTTTGTTATTCCTTTTAATATATTTACTAGTTTAGTTTTGTAAATAGGACAAAATTTTCAACAAATATTAGTTCACTGAACTAACGATTAAAACTGCCAAAGAGTTAAGTTGTTTGCGAGGTATCACTACTAAAAATACTTAAAACCACATTTGTTCGATTTAAAAATCTTTGAAATTTTAAATGAAATCCGTCAGTTTGCGAGTTAACAATCATACTCGTACAGTTGATATAATACAGCACAGCCAGATGCTGACCTTCTAGGACTAGTTGGTTGTGCGATTTCGCATCAGTTCGGATATGGATATGCTAGCATATTTATACGCATAGAACTATGTTTTTCGCTATATAAATGATTGTTTTAAATAATTCTTTATGTGCAACAGTAGGCATGTATTTGTACGTTATAAATTAAATAAAAATAAATAACTAAGCACGTAAGAGGTATCACCAGATAAAATCATTTATTTATGCCTACGAGATGCCACTGCAATGATAGTTAGAAAAGAGCTAAGCAATTTGAGACTTCAAGGACAGGACAGATCGATCCGGAGCGTGATTTTACACTAAATACAATATTTTTGTGAATATACCTTTTTTGCTACTTTTCTCAAAATAAAGTATTATTACGGGTTTATATTGAATAGATCGATTGAAATGTTTCCGGAATGAGAAAGATATGGCACGCGTATCGAAAAATGGTTGTGATGGTTGATAACACCATCCTATTTTAGAAAAGCTGTCAAAATTTCAGACTGAAGCAAGTCAGGCACCTTTGCAAACATGAAAAAAGACGAATTTCGTGCAGTGATTAAACATTTCTGGATGGATGGGACAACAGCGAAGGAGATACGAGATATTTTGCAGAAAGTTCATGGCACCTCCATACTTTCATTTTCGACTATTAGTTTCTGGATGAGCGAGTTCAAAATAGGCCGTACGAGCACAAAGGATGAACCACGCAAAAAACGGCCACAAATGAGGAAATGGTCGACAAAGCCCATGATCTCTTGTTAGCCGATCGTCGAGTGAAGTTGCGCGAAATAGAGGCCACGGAAATCTCATATGAACGTGTGCGAAATATCTTACACGATTACTTGACATGAGGAAGCTGTCGACGGGATTGGTGCAGCATTTGCTCACCGTGAACAAACAACAAGCGAAATCGTGTGATCACTTCAAAGGCCATGTTAACCCTTCGGGTAGCGGCATAATTTCATGGCAGACCGCGGCAATTTATTAGAATTTCTTGCAATATCGCCGCGCTCGACAAAAAGTACTATAACTATGGAACTTCTATAGCAATCATAAAATTACTGTGCAAATATCGCATCGAAATTTCGTATATAGAATATTGAAATCTCATTTTGTAAAACAATTAGATAATTATGAATAAATATGAGAAAGTCGAAAAAATGAAAAAAACTCGGCATTTCTAACATGTGCTTGTCGTACGGAAAAATACGGAACCCTATTTAGAAACTGTAAATACTACCGTGATCTTTATTAGATTCTCTGTCAAAGTTAATATTTCGTCTTGCTTATTTACAAACAAAAATATTTATATATTAGCTCATAAAACCCAATAAAATTTTTGATGATTTCTCGAAAAAAAATATATGATGATTGACAATGGAATTTTACTAGAAATATCCGCGAATTGACGCGCGACATTATTTTAGCGGTTGTATATGTATCTATGGTAATAATGAGATATTTGGTGTGGATTTTAGGATGCGTTCGAATTAGGAAATAATATTACTGCGCGCTCCGGGAGCAAGCCGCCAATATTGGTCGTTACGTAGTCAACGGTGTTCTGATGTGCAACCAAATTTGGTTATTTGTGACCGTGAAAGAAACATGGATCTACCACTACACACCAAAGACCAAGCAGCAGTCGAAACAAAGGAATTATCCAGGAGAATCTGCTCAGAAGAAAGCAAAGATGGTCCCACTGCGTTTTCTTACCCATTCCGGAAACTTTTCAATCTAACTTAATATCTAACTTATCGATCAAATTTCATCCCTATTTGATGTCCGATACGTCATAATAATCGGCGCAGGGGTACGGCAGTGTAGTAAGTCATCCGCAGGAAGTGTTCAGAGTCGAACTCGGCAATGAATTGATAGCCGCCTAACTGAATTAATACCTAAAAGGGGGAATGAGCAGTTGAATGCGCCCCGCGCCGCCTCGGTGCATTCATTGCGTTGCCGTACTACGGTAGCGGGCACCGGCCATTGATTTACGGCAACGCGTCCAACGCTACATACAATAGAGTGGTCACGGGCGATTTAACCCCTTATTATGTGTCTGTTGTCTATGTGTTAAGTAGGATCAGGCGGGGTAAACGATCATCATTATCCGTAGCGCTGCAACCCTTGGTCTTTTTTCGTCCCACTGTATCCTGGGTTTTGGTCTTCCAGTGGTTCACTCCAAGTGATTTTTGGTCTTTCCCCACAGAATTAAACCATCTTAGTTTTGGGCGTCCGACTTTATGACACCCATCAAGTTTTCCACAAAGAGCACGCTTTAATGGCTGTTCATTTTCCAAGCTTTCCACATGTAATAATCAACTGAATCTTCCAACTTTCAGGAATCTCAACATACTATACTCATACATAGTTATACTTTTTACAATGTATAACTATAATATATAGGTTTACACAAAGTCATTGTCCCTTACAGCTGTAATGTAAGAGATACGGGCTTGCTCATTGATAAAAACATATATTGAAATCCACAAGTAAGTGACGTAAGTCGTAAAGTCTTTAAGGCGACATGACACCTCAGAAAAATATCCGAAATGGGCGTACACTTGAAAAAATAGGCGGGGTCAATTTTGTAGGGTTTGACCAATAAAAATCCAGCGTTGACGAAGCGTCAAGCGCAGATTCTACGTCCGCTCGCGCCGGCTACTAGGCGCACACTAAATGCTCTATCGCAGCGCTAGCACAGAATAACTATCTTTACGCAGTGGTGGTTTAAGGGCGTTAATGGCAAAGTTCATTTAGCGTAACTCTCAGAGCGCTCTCACGTTTTAATTAATTGTAATTAATTTAGGGCCTAAATAAAAAATATGGCTAAGTGCTGCCCTAGTGAATTAACCAGTCAATATTATAAAATTATAATAAAACACACTCACCGCTTACATTGTAGAAGTAAACGCACCTGGAAGTTTTCGAAGTCATTTTAAAGCCTTAATGTTCAAGGCAATGAGCTACTTTTTTGAGTCTAAATTTTACATTGGTTCCTTATCCAGGGATTCACTTAGAAACTTTTTTAAATTAATTCCAATATTTTGCAAAAAACTTATAAAACTAAATTCTTCAGCTATGGTCTTTCCCAGGTATCATGTCGGCTTAAAAGTAATTGAAAGTCTCTATTCTTTTAAACCAGAGCAGAATTTCGTAACTTTGTATAAAACGCGAAATAGCACAATCTTTTATTTTACCAATACTACGCTGATGTGGATTACCTTGACGCGAATGAGAAGTGTATTCGATTTCTTTATTCCCTAAAGAAGTTTGATCACATATCGACCTTTCGTAAGCATTTTAAATGGTTCCCCATTAGACGATGTCGGGATTTTCACATACTCACTATGTAATGTACTTCACTTAGACATGCCTTCTTATTTGTATAATCTCTTCTCTCCGCTTTCATTCCATGGACTTGCATTACGCTCTCAGAAAAATCTAGTACTGAATATATATCTCAGCATTCGTCAACTTTCATATTTAAGTCTTTTGCAGTGCAGGCGACCCGAATATGGAACGCTGTGCATTTGCCACTGTGACAACTTAAAAATCTGATCGGGTTTCAATAATCTATCAAGAGACATTTACTGTCAGGTTATTATTAAAGTATTAATGTTGTATCTTTTTTTTAATGTTATTTCAGGCCATTTAATGAATATTACGAATTTTTAATATCGAAAGATTGTTTATTTTGTTTTTTTTTATGATTGAATTTTATTGTAATTAATGTCCTTTACTAGATATTTTAGGTAGACTAATGAAAAATGATATTAATTAATGTGTTACTACTAAACTTAGAAAATAAGTAAAATTGTCAATCTGTTGCGATAACAGGGAATTATAAGAGACATAATCTGCTGCATTATCACTATAAATGTGACACCATAATTCAGACAATAAATATATTTCATTTCATTTATTCATTTCAATGTTATTTATATTATTAGTAGATTAAAACTACTATTTACCCATCAGAGGTGGCACAGAAACTAATAATAAAAATCATCGAGCGTAAGCCTTACAGTTGCTCATCGGAAAAATTGTTTGGGGAATATGAAGTATTGGATTTGAGACAGCTCTACTTAAATTTCTGTGTAAATTGTATTCAATTCAAATGCAACAGGATATTCTCACAACAAATGCATACAACGCGGCGATCCGTTGCCAAAAAAATAGATATTCCCCGAATGATGACCTCTTTTGGTCAAAGGCATTTTACTGTTTTGGGCACCAGGACATATAACCTATTAGAAGGTGGAATTAAAACAATTCAGGCTAAAGATTCCTTTACGAAGCAGAGCCATATGTGGCTAATAAATGAAGGCCGTGAAAAGATCCACAAATTATTTGACTGTCTAGTATGATTTTTATTTTTATTCCTTTTTTATTTTTTTTTATTTTACTGAGTAGGTATCTATCTATCTATTTACTATTATTACGATTTCGATTTTTATTTATTTACTCGATAATTTTATGATTATAATTTCAAATACTTCTTGATGTTATTTTAATTTATTTTTTTAATATGTTTAATTTTTAAGTTCAGTTGTTATTTTTTTTATTTTTTTGTGTGCACAGGTAAAATATTTCCTAGTACACCTGCCTCAGTACGGGCCTAGGCCTAGTAAGACGGTATTGACGTATTGACCAAGATACTGCAGTGTGCTCTATTTTTCACTACTGGTCCAAACCCATTTTTTTGTAATGCTGCAGGAAATTATATTTTGTGCTATACCTTTAATAAATAAAAAATAAAAAATAAATAAATTGTTCGTGAAAGCGTTGTAAATTTACTACTATTTTGCAAATTTTCTACTATTTACTGTAAAAATTAAATAATATAAATAGTCCTACTTTTATTATATCAGAAGCTCTTGCCTTGTATTTTAAATCATACACGCATAGATTCCAGTTTATTTGGCTTGAATTATTACTGTAAGCTAAACAGAGCGTGGTCTGAACTCATTTTTTCTCCTGAAAAAACGGCGAAATAAAGGGATTATGCATGGCATGTTTATTACTTACCTTGGGATAACACCAGGTGATTTAGTAAGAGCTTTATGCGCCGAAAAAACTGCCTTAAATTCAGCAGTAAAAGCACAATATAAAACACTATACTCTTTAGCTTCTCTAAGTGGTGTTTCCTTTTTACGATCCCATACTAAAGAGTGCAAACGGATTTTTTAAACTTTATTATTAATATTTTCTTTTCAATAAAATTAATCATTATATTTTTTTAAAAATTTTTGTTAAAACAAATATATAAATATTCTATGTCACTCCTAACAAGGTGGCGCATGTTCCAAGGAAGATACCAATTTTATATAATAGCAATCTAATAGGTAATTTTAGAGTTGTGTTAATCCCATTTAAAAGAATTGGCATGCTCAAAAAAATCCCTCATCTTATAGAAAACATGTGTGGATTGGTTTCAAACGCCTTTGTTTCCATTTTTCTTGTGGAGAGTGGTAGCTGTTTGAAGAGCTTGAAGCTCAAATATCTAATTTTAAAGGACTTTTGTGTTTGGGTAAGGCGTACTTTAGTGAGGATAACATTATCACGTCTGCTTGTATTGTGGGAGTGCATATTCCCGTTTACCCCTTGGTAGTTTATATTAGATTTAGCATATAGTAGACATATTAAAACATATTCAGAGGTAAAAGTCAATATTTTGTACTTAATAAAGTGTGGTTCGCAGTGTGTATCACGAGATAGTACTGCAATACCTCTTAGTGCACTTTTCTACAAAATTAAAACCCTAAAACTGTCTTTGACAATCCCCCATAGGTGTAGTTACCATGTCACGGGCATAGTGACTACACTACACATTCATTACGGCGCACAACGATATCTTTCTTTTACCATGACAGCATATTATTACATACGTAAGGTCATAGTCAGTTACATAAATCATGTAGAAGCTACATCATAACGTTATTTTAATATTACCCGTAAGGAGCATGGTAAAACATATAATCGAGTAAACGAGTTTCAAAAAAAATCCTTCCAATTCAACAAATTTACGATTTAAACATCATTATTCTGTATAAAACCGTAATAACAAAACGGCGTTGTAGGAAGAAATTCAATATTTTTCTCAGCTAAATATTTTCATTTATTGCCCTCACAATCCTAGATCCTCACTCTCCTGCCTCAGCCCTGCGACGCCATTTTGAATGTCCGCCACATATTGGGAAATTGCTTTCAGTTCCGCGACGCATTTCTCCAAGCAATTATAGTTGAAACAACTGTCGAATTTTATGCTTTCCATTCCGGGATTGTTATTGTTTCCCCTCGGTTGATTTTATGGCCTCCTTCGGTCAGTTTACGACCATGCAAACTTGAATTTATAGCTAACACTTGGCCAAGTTAGTTGTTTTGCTTTGGCACGTGGAGATTCGGCGGCCATGTGTGTTTCCGAGCCAAACACTTAATGCGCCACTAGTCTACCGGCAAAAAATATCACAGTCAGTTTAACCGGGCAAAGACGTATCCAGAGGGGGGGGGGGCAAGGAGCACCCCCCCCCCCCCCGATTTTATTTGAGTACCTGAAAATGCAGAATATTTTCGTTTTATTGTACGGGCAAATTCAAGTTTGTTGGGTTCGCGCGTGTTTTTTCAATGAATGTGTTCCCCCCCGGGGGCATGTTATATCGATTTTGATTTTATTTTATTTCGGGAAACATACAGCGCATACTTTAAGGCGGGTGTCAACATCAACTCTGCTCCGCGCATCTGCAACTGATCCAGTAGTGGATACGTTCGCGCTCCTGTAGCGTGCAACGTTGCGCGCTCCGCGGCGAGCGCTCCACGCGGTGGTAGTAAATGCTGCGAACACAATGTTGAGCGCAGTGTGTTCGTTGTCGCGAGCCAGTGGTCTCGAAGCTACCGATTTTTCGGTATTTCTACCGATATGGCGCATGTTTTACCGAAATACCGAAATGGATCGATTTTTCCACGATTTCTATCGAAACATGCAAGCAAAATAACTGCACGGTTTCCATTGAAAAATAATCAAATAAAAGATTTAGACTTAATTGAACTAACAAATATTAAAAGTGGCAAAACTGCTTCGATTATTCCTGTTATTATTCCAAAACTGCTTCGATTATTCCTGTTATTAGACTCTTTCCCAATATTGTTCAAAACAATGATTTCCGGTAAATTGATACAGAATCGCGTGTTTTGAGAAATTGTTAACAAATAAAATCATTTCCTGATTAAATAAATCTCTTTTGGGATAATATCAGTTTACTGAAGTATGGCGATGACACTCAAATGTTGGCGATGACACTTTGTTGTCTTCTTTCATCTATACTATTTTACCACTTCATCCCATTCATCCAACAATGTTGAGCCAATATTCTCGCATATTATTAATCGCATAAAAACAAAACAGCAAAATTGGTTGTCTACTGAGTCAATCATTGGTCTGTTACATACAAAAGTCTATTTAATGACGCTAATCGTTACGACTTCGAAATCAGCTCAAAAATGACTGCTGCTATAACTAAAAAATATTAGTAGGTACTATCCTACAGATTGCAAAAAAAAATTATTATCGCTGTTGATTTAATTGGTTGTACTTAGTATGTTAATTCGTTTTCATTATGATTTGCTGATGTAAATAGTGTACTTCATTTTTATGATGCAGTGGCATGCATCATAAAAATGCAGCATGTTGGTCATGCAGCATGCCCAACTAACTGTTTATAAAGAAGATTCCTGATATTTTTTAATAATTCCTGTTGTCTAATAATGTTTAATAAAAAGATTTCATTAAATTTTGTATTTTTTTTCATATAAGTATGATTTATATGTTTGCGGTTAACTCTACAACTTTTGCGGTCATTTGACATTTTTTGGTTGGTGGGGATGAGTCCTTGCCGCGTGCACTTGGACGATGAGTTCTCCCGGCAAAGTTACATTTTCGGCAAAGTTACATTGGTCATCTACAAATGCATCGGGAGGACTATCGTTTATTTCCGCGCGGAATAGATGCGTTTTCTTTCAAGTAATAAATATTTACGGATGTATTGTATTTTTTGTTTCATAATTTAGTTCGTAAAATATTTTTCAAATAATTTCGAACGGCGTAAGTTATAATCGGCATAAGAACATGTCTTTTTAAGAATTATGTATCTAATTATAAGTTCATGCTGTTACTTACCAAAATAAATAAAATTAAAAAAAATAAAAAAAGTACCGAAATTATACAGTGCTGCGGGATCCGAAGGATGACATGTTTGCTCAAAGTTCGAATAAAAACCGCGGAGAACTCGTCTTGAGTTGATGCGCGCACCGTCTCCTCATTGATTTTAATTATGAAATTATTATTCATATTAAATGAGTCCTTGACTACTTGCCGGGAAAATCTTGGAGATACACAATCTATTAATTATTTTTTGTGGATTGATTTATTTGTATACTAGCTGACCCGTGCCCCCTTCGTTGGGCGGTAAAACTTTTTACTTGTGATGAAATTATGAGTGTGGTTTGGTTAGTACTGAGCGCTATGATTTATTTCCTGACTGCCAAAAAAAGGGTTATATTTTTACTGCATATGTATGTATGTATTTGCATGCCAATTTGACTATATTACCGTTAATTGTGAGTGTCTTCTTGTGTGTCTTATTTCTTTAACCATTTATGCAAATACATACTTAAATTAACTAACCATTTATGCAAATAAAGACTTAAATATAAAATGTAGACATATGCTGTCGCTAACTTTATTTTAGGCATTATCAAGCTCTATCAAGCACTTCTCTAGAACTTAATCATATATCTCTCATCGTTAAGGCACAAACTTTACCCCTTTATAATATTAGTATAGATTAGTATAGATCACTCCAGCCCATTTTACCTATGTAGCCTTTATGGGAATTCCTTCATAAAATAAATAAAACAAAAATTAAAAAATAAGATCTTGGCAGACGGTCCGACGGATGCTACGTTTTATCGGGTATAAAATCGTACGTCTACTTCATATGCTGACGACATCTAGTTCTCTATTCGTGTGCGATATAATTTTATGTTTATCGTACCTAATGCGATAAAATAAAGGACCCCTTGGCTAGAGCGCTCGATCTCTGGAAGTTGATTGCGAGCATTTGCTATGAAATTCAGCGATGTCCTCCGTCGTACGGGCGATTGTACGATACGCCAGTGCCAGCGGCTATAAAATCTGTCGCATCTCAAGACGGTGAGAAGGCCCAGGCACGGTGCTGTGTAACCGATTCGTCTCGGAATCGGATGCGACAGATACGGATATATCAGTTAGATGCTTAGATTCTGTACAGAATAAGGAATGTGAGGGAAAAACTAAGTATATGAATTTCACCCTTCGGCTGCGTAGCGACCAAATTTGGTTGCACATCAGAACACCGTTAACTACGTAACGGCATGCTCCCGGAGCGCACAGTAATATTATTTTCTAATTCGAACGCATCCTAAAATCCATACCAAATATCTTATTATTACCATAGATACATAGACGGCCGCTAGAATAATTTCGTACAATTCCATAGTCAAACATCATTTTTTTTTTTCGA
Organism: Micropterix aruncella; assembly: GCA_944548615.1. Lineage (NCBI taxonomy): Eukaryota > Metazoa > Arthropoda > Insecta > Lepidoptera > Micropterigidae > Micropterix > Micropterix aruncella. Next base: position 1,860,801 of record OX155975.1, read on the forward strand.
GAATTCATCAAATTTTTTATTGGTTTCCATGAGTTAATATCTAAATATTTTTGTATGCAAATAAGCAAAACTAAATATTATCTTTGATAGAGAAACTAATAGAGATCACGATAGTATTTACAATTTCCGTAAGACAGGGTTCAAATAGGGCTCCGTATTTTTCCGTAAGACAAGTAGGTACAAGTGGGAAATGCCGAGTTTTTTCACTTTTTCGACTTTCTCATATTTATAATTATCTAATCTGACATTATCTAATCTAATCATTATCTAATCTAATCATTATCTAATCTAATCATTATCTAATCTGACAATCTCAAATTCATAATTATCTAACTGTTTTAAAAATGAGATTTCAATATTCTATATACGAAATTTCAATGCGATCATTGCTCAGTTATTCTTTTTATGATTGCTATATTAGTTACATAGTTATATTACTTTTTGTCGAGAGCAGCGATATTGCAAGAAATTCCAATAAATTGCCGCGGTCTGCCATGACATTATGCCGCTACTCGAAGGGTTAACAACAATCAATAGTGGAGTGTTGTCACATATAGCGGCGAACCAGTGGCGGTTCCTTCATACAAGCCGAAAAGTCCAGCTTGCCTTATATCTAAAAATCTTCTTAAAATGGTCTCCATAGCGGAGCAAGCGCTGCGTTTGTATTTACCTTTTTAAGCACTTATTTGTGCGAAAAGGTATTTTCATCAGTTGTACCAATTAAAACTAAGTACAGAAATAAACTTGATATTGCCGGATATTTACGCTGTCCACTTTCTTCAATCGTCAATCTGATTTAAAACAAATAAATTAATAGTTTTTAAAAAAACACTAAAAACACGCTTTGGGCTATGATACGATATTCACATACACACGGCTATGATACGATATTCCATCATGGAATGCCAGTGCCTATTTTCCGGCTTCATCATCAGAAATTGAAACCTAATCGTGGTCAAAGTTCATTCCAAGACTTTTCTAACAAGTCCAAACACAGCTATGATACGATGTTCCATCATGAAGTTCCAGTTCATATCTTCCGACTCCATCATCAGATCAGTTCGACGGTACCATATTATTGTATTATCATCAGAACTACATACAGCTGCCAATTTTCATGACGCTACGATCCTTGCAAGATGGTTAAATTAGTTACCATAGATTCCATTACATAGTTACATACAGGTCGACCTAATAAAAGCGTGTTAATATACAAGCTCATCCGTCTCATTGTGTCTGCTGTGTCTAATTTGAGCTGTTCTTTACAATGTATACATTATTTACTTCTGTACCAATGTCACTACTTATCTTTGTACTAAATAAGTAAGTAAATGCGGAGTATTAAATAAGTAAGTAAATAAATAAATAAATTTATTGATTTGTTTTTTTTTTACCACTTTTATGTAATTATATAATATAAGCAATTAATTACCCCTTATGTTTATTACTTTCATTGCACTTATTTGATTAATAAATAACACGACGGGGGGGGGGGCATGAGAATTTTCTTTTGGCAGCAAGGGGGGGGGGGGGCGTGATACGAATAAGTTTGGGAATACCTGGTCTATAGGAAGTCCCCAGTAGACGAGCGTATTTTGCGGCGAAAGATCGGCTGTTTTACAAACAGACATACAGACAGACATAAATACGCTTTCGGAGGCTATATTTTATAATTATTTAGATAATTATTATCATCTAGCATTTACCAACGCTAAAATGAACGCGCCATGGTGGCCTGGACCGTCTGCCATTATTCGATCATTGGATACAGAATAGCGCCCTTATGTATCCCGCGAACGTTCCCAGTCCAAATATAACTATCCATTGGATTGCGTATCGGTCCATTGCGCGTGCAACGGAGCCCGTTAGAAGGATTGAGCGGTGACATACGCCGACAAATGCTATACAGACGGCGAGCCCCCCACCACATTAAATCCTCTTGTCTTCTCTCAGATAATCCACAGCTTCTTCCGCATTCTGCACGACGATTTCGGGCGCTTTATTTTATTTGCTATATAAAAAAATTACAATATATACATAAGTTAGACGAGTATGAGGAGCTAGTCAACAAAGTGGAAAAAAATTAAAAGAACAAAGTGAAAAAAAATGGTTGTAACACTCCAAGACTCTACCGGCAAGTATCCAAGGACTGACTTCATCTGAATATTAATTTCACTTAAAAACCGTTAAGCGTCCCCTCTCCGTCGGCGGACGAACCCGATTTTGTTTCATTCCATCTATTCGCCCTCAGCCGAGAACCGAACCGCGCCGCCCAATGCGTTATTATTTATAAAATTAGGCAGAAATTTAAATAGTATCCGTGTAGGATGTATATGAGATATTCGAATCAAAATTTTACAATGTGGTTTCGGCCCAACAAGGCATCTGTGTAGGTACCGAATTTCAAGTCTTTAAGTCTAATATTTCAAGATTAAAGTATGACTAGGTAGGTTGAAAAAAGCAAAAAAGACTGAAAAACACTGCTTTATAGGAGTCATCAACTTTTCTATAGGTACTAATATTATAAAGAGGTAAAGTTTGTGAGGTTGTAGGAAGTAATCTCGGGATCTGCTGAACCGATTTTGTAAATTCTTTTACGAATATGAAAGCCACGTTATTTGTGAGTGTCATAGGCTATATATTAATCCGAAAAATGAAAAGACTTTTTCGTGGTAGTCGGATTTGCAAAGCAAGTCAGAGAAAAAACGGTCGAACGAAAACGTTTCTAACTAACGCTGCCTTAACGATGAGATATATATTATTAAGTTTTAGAGAAAAGTTGTAGAGCTTGATAATGCCTACAAAAAAGTCAGCGACATCATATTATGTCTAACTTATATATTTAAGTCACAAAAAGTAGTATTTTATATTAACAACAATTATGAATTCATATCAAAATAAGTAAATGTATTGTCTCAAGTGTTTGAAACAAAAGACTTTTACCTTTTACTGCATATAATTTCCTTTTTACTGCATAAATGGTTAAAGTGATAAGACACTCACAAATGACAGTGAGTGTCATAGGCTGTATATTAATCCGAAATTAGAGTGTCATAGGCTATATATTAATCCGAAAAATGAAAAGACTTTTTCGTGGTAATCGGATTTGCAAAGCAAGTCAGAGAAAAAACGGTCGAACGAAAACGTTTCTAACTAACGCTGCCTTAACGATGAGATATATATTATTAAGTTTTAGAGAAAAGTTGTAGAGCTTGATAATGCCTACAAAAAAGTCAGCGACATCATATTATGTCTAACTTATATATTTAAGTCACAAAAAGTAGTATTTTAAAATTAACAACAATTATGAATTCATATCAAAATAAGTACATGTATCGTCTCAAGTGTTTAAAACAAAAGACTTTTCCCTTTTACTGCATATAATTTCCTTTTTACTGCATAAATGGTTTAAGTGAGAAGACACTCACAAATAAGACACTCACAAGAAGACACTCAGAAATAACGGTAATATAGTCAAATTGGCATGCAAATACATACATACATATGCGGTAAAAATATAACCCTTCTTTGGCAGTCAGGAAATAAATCATAGCACTCAGTACTAACTGAACCACACTCATAATTTCATTACAAGTAAAAAGTTTTACCGCCCAATGAAGTGGGCATGGGTCAGCTAGTTGATATATAAATTGACACAGGGATATCTTATTTTTAGAAATCGGTTTGGTCATTACAAAACTTCTCCGGCAAGTAGCCAAGGACTTGATTGAAAGGGATAGTCGGCGATGAGTACGGATAATAAGAATCAACGCAATAAACAAGTTTGAATCAATCGCTTACGCAAATATACTGACCGACAAAAAAACAGTATGATTTCGGCCCAACAAGGCATCTGTGTGCCAAATCTGTAAGTTTCAAATTTCAAATAATTTACTCATTCAAAAATACTCACTTATATTGTATTCATTGCAGAATCTGCTTAACTAGGCCATAGCCCGTACTAAGGAAGACTCTATGTATGATAATGATTTATTCATATGAATATAGTAATAAAATGAAACATACAAATTTTGACAAAATATAAAACAGATAAGTGAATTTCTATTAAATTTATAACTAGCTGAAACCCGTCGAAATCGACGGTCACTCTATTGACAGTAATGCTTCAAACATAAACGGAAACATACTTCTTATTTATGTACAAATAGTATTTCTTTGGATTAATTCGATTAAATTGCGGTGCTTTGCTTACTTGATCTACGATTAGGAATGTCACCGAGGTCTTGGAGAAAACGGACAGCAACTCAACTCACCCCCCCTCCCAACTACCACCTCCTCCCGCCTACCCTTAACCCCTCCCTCCACCAATCCACCCCCACCCGCGCGCGGGAATCCAGCAGATAGAACTATCATTTCTTTTATTTTTCTCTTTTGATGACTTTTTTATTTTTGTCTTTTGATGACATACCTACAGACCGAGATCTTTTTTAAACACCTCAACCAAACTTTTACACCTAGCTGCTGTCTCAATTGAGCGGTGACAGGAAAAACACATTTATTGATTTGTATTTTCCTCTTTTGATGACTTTTTTTTCTCTTTTGATGACACATTTGCAGAGCGAGTGCTTTTCTTAGACACCTTTTAAGCAAAATTTAAAACCTATCCGTTCTTTCTATATGGCCGGACCGTTACAGGAAAAAAACACGTTTCAAATTAATATATAAATTATATTAAATATATCTATATAGTATGATATATTAATAGTTCGCTTTTTGCTGGACCGATTTCAACCACAACCTTTTCAAATCCTGCCATGACCTAATGATGCCTGCTTGCCAAATTCCAGCTCAATCGGATGAATCGTTTAGGCGCTATCGCGGAGGAATACACACAGATACACATAAGTGCGTTCACAATACTTTCCCTCTACCGGAAAAGTAAAAAAAATACGTGTGGCACTCGGGGACTGCCACGGTAAAGCTATTGCATAGCATTTTTAACAACTTATGCAATTATAATTATTTATTTATTTTATTTATTTTATTTTATTCTGATATCAGATAACTGCGCTCTATCGGAAAACGTTGAAATTATTCCGAATCATTTGCGGCTGCGAAAGCAAATGATTCGGAATAATTTTAACGTCTTCCGATAGAGCGCCGCGCACGAATTTTTTATTCGATGAAGCAAAAAAAACGGATTATTCGAAAAAAATCGTATATAAAAAGATAGATAATTAAATTATCTTTAAAATGGTGCAGGTTTCATAATAATACGCCAGATAGTATTTGCGTAATAGTCGTTTATGTGTTCGGTTAAACCTAACTTCACAAATTAATTACACTAGGTATGTAATATAAACAAAATTTAAAATATTCAAAGCTAAGAATATTAGGAAAATGTTCTTGTTTACATATATTTTTTTCTAATCGTAAGCAGTACTCGTTTAGACGTAATTATTAGTTTAAAATCATTAATTTTCGTTAAGAAATTTCTTCATTCGGTCGCCGCGCTGGCCTAGGCCCGCGATAAAAGCTATGCAATAGCTTAAACCAAATAAATAAATGTTGAAACCAGCCATTATTAAAAACGCATTAAAATATTCCATTCATATGGTACACTATTGTAGACGTGTATAATACTGTCTGTAGGACCATTATACATAATAGCCACGCATTAATATCACTTGTCGTGATGATTTACACGCGTATGACGTTCACATTCGTCGGGGAGGAAGTCATAAATATTGGATCGTTTGGACAACAAAGCTCGTGCCACTGTGTCACTGAAATATGCATTGAGTCAATATTCCCCGCACTTGTCTGATGGCACTTTATTTATATTCGGCGACAATTGGCCAATTTGCATTAAAGCTACTGCGTTTTGAATTCAAATATATTCGTCGCTTTCTAACGACATTTCTATAAAATATTCACGATAGTTAAAAAAATATTAAAGATTTTGCTAAAAATCTTAAAAACATTTTCGATTGCTTGATTGATTGATCTCCTAGCCGGTTTCGGCTACAGCGTCCATTGTTCAGCGCTACCAATCTGACTACCAATCTGGCTTTCAACTTGTGCCTTGTAAGATTCAGCTGCACCCTCACCAGGCTGGTATAACGATATGTGATCGTTCTTTCAGCCGTGGGATGAGCGTAGAAGACTTAGAGACAATACAAATCTACTGTCTAGCTATGCCAACATGCCCGTCACAGGCCATTGCCTTACGGCGAGGCACCGGGAAAGGTATGCAGAGGGCAGCCTCGCCCCCAGACTACCAGTTTTGGAAGGATATCTCCGTCTGGAAATAACCATCAGGATACCTCCATCCTCCCGACGCAATCCTCTCACTAGTGTAGCGGTGATCGGTGTATACGGAATTTGTCGCGGACCACGACATCCTTAGTGCGGCTTTCGCCCTGAATCGAGTAACCGAATGGTCGTTTCAAGAGCGGCTGCCACAAGGTCAACAAACACCCCCGCTCTATAGGAAACAATACTGTTTCCAGACTCCCCCTGCTGGCAGTCAGAATGCACAATCGCTTGGCTGACGTCGCACGGTGCGCAAACCGTCCAGGAGCGCCCGAAGGTTGACCCCTAGGGGAAACTTGCCCGCAGGCCCCCGGATGAGTGTTGACATGTGATTTTGCCAACCCTAAACGCATAGGTCTCAGTGGCCTAACTGCAACAGGGCCCATTAGCTCCCAGCAAAGGTAGAGTTGTCAACTACAACGGGTGAACCCGTTACCTCGGGAAGTTTTAACGAAATAGTCGTTCTATCTCCTGTGAAGTGAACGCAGAAGACTTCGACAAAACAGTCCACCGTCAAGCTATGCCACATGCCCGTAAGAGGTCAACGCCTTATTCGCGAGTAACCAGGAATGTTACGCAGCGGGCATACACTCACGCCCTTACTTCCAGTTGCGACCAGATTACTTCGGTCTCTCGACTGGTTACGAGTTCGAGGTCGCTTGCGCGGTCCTCTCCCTTAGGTAGCAGTGAAACGGTGTTAACCGAACCTATCGCGGACCACGACATCCTTTGCCCGGCTCTTCAGCCGGAATCGGGTAGCCGATGGTCGTTTCAAGAGCAGTCGCCGTAAGGTGATCAACCACCCCCGCTCTATAGGAAACATCTTGCGGTGTCGACTACAACGGGCGAGCCCGTCACCACAGGACGTTTTAACGATTAGTCGTTCTATCGCCCTGCAGTGAGCGTAGAAGACTTTGGACAATAACAATCCAACGTCTAGCTACGCCACAACCCGTGAGAGTCCAACGCCTTACCGCGAGTAAGCCAGGAATAAACCCGGCGGGCTCGAGATACTCGCGCCCTCACTTCCAATTGTGACCAGATTTCTCCATATCGCGCACCAAGGCGTCCTTTGCCCGGCTCTGAACCGGGATCGGATGGAAACAGTACAGCTTCCAGACTTCCCCGACTGTTGGTCAGAATGCACAATCCATTGGCTTACGCCGCACAGTGCTCAGACCGTCCATGAGCGCCAGAAGATTGACTCCTGGGGGAAAATAGCACTAAGGCTAGAGTCCTACCCGGGCTCTCGCTTTATGCGTGGAGGCCGCCAGATGTGAGTTGACCCGTGAGTGTGACCGACCCTGAACAAATAGGTCTTCGTGGCCAACTCAGCAAGGGCCCATTACCTCGCAGCATAGGCTCGCGGCCTATGCCTGCCTCAACTGTCTATTATAGCCTTGCAAAATTGGTACTATGTTGCGCTGCGTCACCTGGGTCTAAGCATACGCTTAGCCAAAGAGACGCGCGCAGTCCTCACCGAAGACTCCGGTCAATTTTCGAACTGTACTGACATTAAACGTAACGCTTGTTGTTAACGCTAGATTTTACTACCCATCAAGTTGTCGTATCGGGGTCTTAAAATGAAATCTTTTATTAAGGAATAAGCTCCAATATACCGTGCTAATAAGTCAGTATTTCTCTCAGATAGCGGTAATTTCGTTTCTAGTCAATATAGATCAGTAAAGACCGCCCATTTGGTACCATTAATAAAAACCCGTCGGCCCAAGCTCTGTTATTATACATTTTGTGAGAAGCCGCGAGGGGGAATTAGAGAGCGAACGCGGCTTGGCTCGGAGTACTCGGCTGTGGCCACACGTGCGTGAAATTCCCTCAAATAATAAAAAAAATACACGAGCACACACTTGCCACTCAACTCGACGCTCGCTCAAGCGACGGACGACCCAACAATACCAGCCTTTGATTGAGGCGTCGGCCTTTTTCGTCGCAGGCGCGTTAATTTTGCACTGCGATGCGACTAATTGCGATTGATGCGTGTGATTGACAGATTGAAAGAATCTCGTACAGTCTCAGTTTTCTTGTACACGGAGTGTAGATAGCGAGCGGTTTCGTACAGCTTGGGCCATAGATCCAATTTGTTCTCGAATCGGTCCAACTCACGAAGAAGCCTCCTCGTGTATCGGTTTCTCCTAGTCGTATTGCCTTCCGGCTCTACTACACGGTTTGTGCACCGTTCGGCGACGCCAATCGGTTGTGCACTCTGACTAATTGCTAAAGGAATCTGGAGACTATGGATATATACTGTCTCCTAAGCAGCGGGGATGGATGTTGACCTGTCGTTAACCAATTTTAAAATGACCATTAGGCTACCTGATCCTGAATTCTAAGCCGGGCAAAAGCTGCCTTTGGCTCGCGATATATTCAAACTGAAACACCGCTGAACATACGGCAGGTAGACGTCGCGCAAGTGACTTCGGACCCGTGACCAGTCGGGAGATGGTTAATTCCAAACGAAGATATCCTTCCAAAACTTGTAGTCAGGGGATGAGGCTGCCCTCTGTGTACCTTCTACAGTGCCTGGCCGTAAGCCGTTGGCCTCTAACGGGTATGTTGGCATAGCTAGACAGAAGATTTGTATTGCCGCTTAGTCTTCTACGCTTATCCCACGGCTGAAAGAACGATCACATATCGTTATACCAGCCTCCCCAGGCTGGTTTGACGGGCGAACCCGTCACCCTTGACGGGTTCACCCGTTGTAGTCAACAACGCCCCTAATATAAACGGAGTGTCGTCCCCTATAGATACAATTAGATGGATATAAAACAGTTTATCGTTCATCTTAAAACCGTCGCAGGCACGTTAATTTCACACTTCGAACCGACAAAGAAATGTCGTCTCCAAAGATTTGTAAAGAACTGTATATTTCACATTGTGCCATAATTTACTAGCATATTTATTCATTTATTTATTTATTAAGGAAAATACACAGTATGATATGATATGATACATTGCATCAGTGGTCTGGAATCCCCAATATTTGACTTACATATCGCGGATCGAATCGATACAAAAAAGATTTGTGAAGCGATTAAATTTCACTTCTTTCACTAAGCCCAGCTCCTATGAGGAATCCTTAAAAGCCCACAATTTAATGTCATTGGAGAGCCGTAGAGTCTTGATCGATGCCGTATTCTTGCATGGGTTGGTAAATAATTCCATCGATGCGAACGCGATTTTGGAGCGCATTGAATTTTATGTTCCTCCCCGCCCTGTTCGATCGCATCGACTATTTCATCTCCCTGTGGTGAAAACCAACGCATCTCGAAATGCATTTCTATACAGAGCGTGTCATAGAGATAATACAGACTTTTTAAGTGTGGACATATTACACTCATCAAAAACCTCTTATAAGAACTCAATAAACAAAATTCTAGAATCTATCTAGATGATCACAAAACATTTATACATATTATATTTCATTTAATTTAGTTCAAGGACATAATTTTGTCTCAAGTATATTCATTATAATAACTATATATCATACCTAAAATTAAATATATAAATATTTATATACATACATAATATATTTTTATCTATTTTGTCTCTCCCTTTCACCTCACTTCCTATCCTGATTCCCCCCATTCTCAAGCGGAAACAATATATAATTATATTGCGTTCATTTTGTATACTTTATATTCGGAATCACATTAATGGATTTTTGTCACTTTTAAATAGGTTTTTATTGCATTGTATGTAGTTCTGTTTGGTTCCAGAATAAAATAAAATAAAATAAAATAAAATAAAATACAGTATACAAAATTACAAAAAAATATAAAAATTCTAAAATATAAAACCTGTTACAGATTTCGTATGAGTTACAAATTTATATTTATATCAATTCTGGTACATTTTGGTAATTTTTTGTCCATTTCTTAGTACAAAACATAATACTGTTGCTTAAAATTGGGTGCATATGTGTATGTTGCTGAGAGAGTAAAGCAGATGGTGGGAGTGTGTATGTGGATGTATGTGAGTGTGTGTGTGAGATAGAGTGTGAGTATGCCTGCATCTATAAAAATTAGTGTGAGTGTGTGGGTTCGCATTGGAGTGTGTATTCATACTATATTTTATATTGTATTTGTATACTACAATACAATTTATTTTAATGTGTATTAAAAAAAGAAGTATTTATAAAGGATCTATAATAAATAAAATGCATTAATAAATGGTCAAACCTCCTTAGTAAATATTATCCTTAGTAGATAGTAAAACCTCCTTAGTAGATAGTATTATTTGTATATCCTTATCCTAAGGATATACAAATAATACTATCGTCTTAAATCGCCTAACAGAATTTTAGATACTGATTACTTGTATGCAGTTATCGATGTGTTGAATATATCAACATTTCCTAGTAGTTTATTGTAAATATTACAGCAACGAGTAATAATTCCATTCCTGGATGCAATCGTATTGAAACGAGGAAGTCGGAACAAGTCATAATTTCTTGTGGTTCTTGATGGAGCATTAATTTTAATTTCTCCCAATAGATCGCAGCAATTAATGATATCATTGAGTATTTTGAAAATATACACAGCATCATATAAGTTACGCCGATGTTCCAGAGCATCCATTTTAAATAGTAAAGAAGCCTCATTTGTGTTGTGAAGCTTTTTGTTTTAATGTTTAGGTATCGTACACATTTATTCTGAATATTCTGTAACCTGTTAATGTGCACCTGGTAGTGTAGGGGGCATATCGAATCATATGGAATCATAGCTTGAGATGGAGCTTCACTGCAAGCACTTGATCCACGTATTAAGGCTTGTATCTGCCATGAAAAAATATGGTCTATGTGTAAACCCAAGTTTTTACGACTTTTAAATACTTGATGATATCGTTGTCTATTTTAAGTCGAGGCAAAGCCTTACTCAGCATTAACCTTACACTTAAAGTCATAATCAGACATATAAACTAGTTAAGAAACAAAGCAAACATTCTCTCCAAAACTAACATAAACATTTAAAAATGTCTTCTTTAAGTGCGTCATTACGAGAGGATGTTTGTATGTCATTTTACTCTAATTAAGGGCTCTCCCTAGGCGACTCTGTAAACAGATAAGGCTAGTCGTGCCGCACTCGAGCGTTGATAAAGGTAATTCCTCAGAAATTTAAAAATTAAGTTGAGTAACTTCGTTGTGCTTTGATGTCGGCAAAGATGAAAGTGTTCCTGTAAAAATTAATGCTTTTCCTCTACCTTTAGACTTAGAGTTTGCCTCAAAAAATGGATAAATGAATTATGCCACCCAGCCAGGAGTGCTACTTAGATTAAACCGAATACACCAGAAGGCATTTTTTTGGTCCATTAATCTTTGTACAACTTATGTATGCAGATGAGACTTTGTAGTTGACAACTACCACGGCAAACCCGCCACCCCAGGATGGTATAACGATGGGGTGAACGCAGAGACTTAGAGACGACACAGTTCACTGTCTAACTTTGCTAACATACTCAGAATCTAACGCGAGACACTGGGAAGTGAACCCAGCGGGCAGTCTCACGCCGTCACTACAGAGTTGGCCGGATTTAATTGTCTTCCAGGCTGATTACAGGTTCGAAGTCGCTTGCGCGGCTTCTACCTGGTGTTAGCAGTAATTTAGTTCGAATTTATCGCGGACCGTAGCGCCCTTTGCCCGTCTTTCACGCGGGATCGGGTGGTCAACGGGTCGCTTCAAGAGTAGCTGACATCAGTTAGAGTTTATCTGCTAGTTGGGAGTCTTGGGGTGACACAACCGTTTTTTTAACATATAACCCCCCAAGTGTATGATTACTGCTCGGTATTATTTGTAAAATAAATTATGATAATTATAAATATAATAAATATGAAAAAAAACGATACCGAGTAGAAGATATAAAATAAACTAGTAGTAGTACAAGTAGAGGGTAGCAAAAAAGGGTAGAGAAGTATTATGAAAGAAAAATGAATACTACAAAGCATTAAATATAAATATTTGAATATGTCTGGTATGGTTTATTTTGGCTGGACCTAAACAGTGTCGCGTCTGTGGGGCGCTTTTAATAGGGTGAGCGACGTTTACAAGAGCGCGTCATCGTAGTCTCACTATAGCCAATCAGTATTTATAACGCAGGCCGGCACTCGAAACTATAATGTGTCTATGCATAATATAACTAATACAAGTAAATATACTAAAAGGAATAAAAAACACTACTGTCGTTACAAAAAGTGAACTATTTTATGATTATTTTTATTTCGTTTTTTTTAAGAAATATTTGTGGTTTATGTATTTATCCATATCTAGACATACATATTTTCGGAATTTACTCAATCAGACCGTTCAATTGACACTAAACACGATATATTTATGTTAATTTATTGACATTTGGAGATTTGGACATTTAGACAACTATTTACTTGATATTTGGACAGTTAAAGTAACTCTATGACACTCAGGATGACATAAAGATTCGAATAATACCAGTTATGGTGGAATAAAGAGACGAACAACGTACATAGATGAATCCTGAATACATTAAACTCGTTTTATGTTAGGCAAGCGTGTAATAATAAGTGAGCATTGCAATAAACTAAAACAGTTATTTTTAAATATAGGGGTAGTATATAATATTTATTTATTTGTTTTTCTTCGGGTATCGAGTTATTAGTGCGATCGTACACTTAGACGTGTCAACCACAACGGGCGAACCCTTCACCTCAGGAAGTTGTAACGATAATGATCATTCTGTCTTCAGTGAGGTAACCGTAGAAGGCTTTGCTACTGGAATCAACATTCAAGATACCTCCGTCCTCCCGACTGCAGAGTAATGATGTTCCAAATTCGGTTGAATTACAATAAATTTTGTTGCAACTCCATTACTCGATTATATGTTTCACCATGCTACGTACGGGTAATACGAAAATAACGGTATAATGTAGCTTCAACATTATTCATGTAACCGACGTATGTAATGACATGCTGTCATGATAACTGCGCAGTGCTCTTCTTTTGCAAAAGAGAGCACTGCGCAGCATGTATCAGGTAACGACTAGGACCTCATGCAAAGAATATTTCATCAAGGCAAGGGTAATGACTATGTATTCGGCGTTCATATACCAGTGTTTAATGTATGCTAGACAGCACCTAACAGAAACCCCAATTAATGCAGACATTCACTCGCATCATACCCGCGGTAGCTCCCTTTTATGCGTACCCCGAATACGACTGGCAAAAGTACAGAAAAGCTACTTGTACCTTAGCATTAAATTCTATAATCTACTCCCTACAAAATTTAAACAGCTGGAGGACATAAAATTAAAAAAAAACATCAAGGAGATGCTGATAGGCCACCCTTTCTATAATTTGGCCGAATTTGAGGGCCACGATTTTTCAAATATTGTGCCCATTTAAATTACTTAAAAAGTAGAGCCTTATTGTCTGATTATTTTATATGGTCTTATATCTGTACTTTTAGTTTAAAATGCATAACGTAGATTTAATTTGATTATGTAACATTTTACTGACAATTTGAATATTACGATAAATTATTTTACTACGTATCTTTTCGAATCACTAACTACTTCAAATATTAAGCTTCTATTTTGATTATTTATATTTATAGTTTGACAATATAGTAGTTAATTCTTGACTAACTATGTATGTTCAGTAAAGAGTAGTAGCGAAACTTACTACATAACCCAATTATTTTGACACGTCCAAGAGCGGTCTTTAGCCGTCAATTGGACACGACGAAAATGTAATGTAATGTAATGTAATAAAAGCAAAATCTCATTGTGCGCCGTAATGAATATGCGATGTAGTTACGATGTCACTGACATGTTCAACTACACCGTTACGAGTGATGTTGATTCATATGTACGGACCACAGCCCATGGAATATAGTCATTTCCGTGGAATACAGCGATATATTTTTCTCAGTGTGGTTACAGGACCGAATTCGCTTGCGCGGCCTCTTCCTGCCGTATACTCAGCGTGATTCAGTTTGAATCTATCGCGGACCATTGGTATCTTTTGCCCGGCTCTGAATTCAGGATCAGATAGCCAATTGGTCATTTCAAGAGTGATTGACGACAGGTTAATATCCACCCCAACTGCTTAGGAATCCGTATATTTCCATATTCTACCGACTCCTTCGGTAATTAGTCAGAGTGCATAATGTCGATTAAGACGACATAAGACCTCAGAAAAATATCCGAATTGGGCGTACACGCGCAAAAAGAGGCGAGGTCAATTTTGTAGGGGTTGACCAATAAAAATCCAGCGTTGACGAAGCGACAAGCGCAGATTCTACGTCCGCTCGCGCCGGCTACTAGGCGCATACTACATTCTCTATCGCAGCGCTAGCGCAGAATAACTATCTTTACGCAGTGGTGGTATAAGGGTGTTAATGGCAAAGCATATTTAGCGTAACTCTCAGAGCGCTTTAACGATTTAATTAATTGTAATTAATTTAGGGTCTAAATAAAAAATGTGGCTAAGTGCTGCCCTAAAGAATTAACCAGTCAATATTATGAAATTATAATAAAACACGTCGAGGCTGAGGGGCTCCTTTCAACTAACCAATTCGGCTTCAGAGAAGGTCGAGGAACGCAAGATGCAATTAACGCTGTTACCCAATATATATCAGTAAATATTGATAAGGGGAGAAAAGTTATGGCAGCGTTCCTCGACCTATCAAAAGCATTTGACACGGTGTCTCACCCGATTCTCTGCAAAAAACTGGAGAGCTTTGGAGTTAAGGGGGTATCCATGGAATGGTTTAGAAGTTACTTGGATGACAGATTACAGGTAACAGCAATAAATGGACAGATCAGTGAGAAACTAAATATAAGATATGGCGTTCCACAAGGAAGTGTGCTAGGGCCACTCCTGCTGCTCCTGTGGCTAAGTGCTGCCCTAAAGAATTAACCAGTCAATATTATGAAATTATAATAAAACACACTCAACGCTTACATTGTAGGAGTAAACGCGCCTGAAAGTTTTCGAAGTCAGTTTAAAGCCTTAATGTCCAAGGCAATGAGCAACTTTCTTGAGTCCAAATTTTAAATTGGTTCTTTATCGAGGGATTCACTTAGAAGCTTTTTTTAATTAATACTTATATTTTTCAAAAAACTCATAAAACTAAAGTTCTTCGGATATGGCAGTTCCCAGGTATCATGTCGCCTAACTGTCGCCGCACGGTGCAATGTACCAAGCCTGCCTTTGTCCGAACGCCGTTCTTACCCGAGGTATCTCAAAGTTGAAACTTTCTCCAGCCCTCGTAGTTTTTATTTGCTGACTGCTTACTTGTTTTTTTCTATAATTATGAAAATTAACTAGCAGTTGTTTTACGCATATTTGCCATCATCAAGGCAAATATTCGTTATGTAACGTAAACCTGATTCGGCCCTGCCCACCATTGGATGGAGTGCTGGTTTAATATGACATATAGGATCGTCGTGGGGCATTTAATAGTGATCCATCCCGACCTTATATTTACTCAGCGTCAACCTTCGTTTACTTTGGTTTCCGTGAGACGGCTGATAGCGGGTGGCAAACGGACGCGACGCACTCGCCCTTCCTAACCTTTCCTAAAATCCAAGCTTTAGATAATACTCAAACAACTGTACACGACAATATCACGGTTATTCACAAATGTGCCATAGTTTGAACAAATAGGCCTATGGAATGTCAACGCTGTCAATGCTGCACGCGAACCCGCCATCTCAGCTTATTATAACGATCGTTATCGTCCTGTCACTCTGAGTAGCAACACTTTAAGACTTAATTCAATAGGTTATTTAAGTTTATTGTAATACGGGGTGCAATGTACCAGCCTGCCTTTGGGCGAATGTCGTTCTTAACCGAGTTATCACAAAATTTAAACCTTCTCCAGCCCTCATGGTGTTTATTTGCTGGCTGTGTACTTAGTTGTTTCTATAATTAAGAAAATTAACGAGCAGCTGTTTAACGAATATTTGCCTTTTATCAAGGCAAATATTCGTTATGTAATGTTAACCTAATTCGGCCCTGCCCACCATTGGATGGAGTGCTGGTTTAATATGACATATAGGATCGTCGTGGGGCATTTGATAGTGATCCATGCCGACCAAATATTTACTGAGCGTCAACCTTCGTTTACTTTGGTTTCCGTGATATGGCTGATAGCGGGTGGCAGACGGACGCGACGCACTCGCCCTTCCTAACTTTCCTAAAATCCAAGCTTAGATAATACTCAAACAGCTGTACACGACAATATCACGGTTATTCACAAATGTACCACCGTTTGAGCAGATATATTCCTATGGAATGTCAGTGCTTTCAATGCTGCATGCGACATGTTATAACGATGCTTGTCGTCTTTTCACTCTAAAGGTGCATTTACACTGATTTTATAGCGATAATTACCCGGCAACAGTCGCCGGAGGTAGTGGAGCAATTAATGGGGTAATCTGGATCGATTCCTAAAAATTACTTCAATTGTTTCGGCAATATTCCTTATTTGAATATTTTTGAATCTAAATATTTTGAATTGCTAATTGTCATTTAGCAATTACTTTTAACACATTTAACAATTAGACAACTAGGGTTGTCGACTACAGCGGGCGAGCCCGTCACCTCAGGAAGTTTTAACGCCTAGTCGTTCTATCTCCCTGGAGTGAGCGCAGAAGACTTGGACAAAACAGTCCACAGTCTAGATCCGCCACAAACCCGTAAGAGGCCAACGCCTTAACCGCGAGATAGCCAGGAGTGTTACACGGCGGGCTTACACTCACGCCCTTACCTCCAATTGTGACCAGATTACTCCAGTCTCTCGATTGGTTACGAGTTCGAGGTCGCTTGCGCGGTCGTCTCCCTTACGAAGCGGTGAAACGGTGTGTACCGAATCTATCGCGGACCACAGCGTCCTTTGCCCGGCTGTACAATTGGACATTTAGCAATTACTGTGTGTTTCCCGAAGAAAATAAAATTTTAAAAATCACCTTGAGACTTTCCCAGCAAGAAGAAAACCCCCTTCCCCCCCCCCCCCCCCCCCCCCTCAACTCCCTCCTCCCTCCGATAGTGAGCATGTCAAGTGATTATGATAGCAAATATAGTATATTTGAAGGTAATTTCGAATACGATACAGTATTTTATTAAATATAACAGAATTTAAAGATGACTGCGTACCGAATTTCAAGTCTCTCGGTCGAATATTTCGAGATTGAAGTATGACTAGCACGCCCTCTGGTGGATCGATCTCAACCACAATATTTTCAACTCTTGCCATGATCAAATGATGCCTGCATGTTAAATTTCAGCTCAATGGGATGAAGAGTTTGGGCGTTATCATAAAGGAAAACACACACACACACACACAGACACACAGACAGACTTCATTCTGGATATGGTCTTAATCGTCTCAAGGGGGGAGGGGCAGGGGAGGGGGGGGGGGGCAGATTGGATATTTCCGTCTTCATCTCAGAAAATATTTTTAACGCGGTCAATTGTGAGTCAAAGTTTTGACTTTCCCTAACCGTTGGTTGGCCGGGAAAGAAAAAAAAATAAAATACGATTAACCTCTCGAAAGCCAGCCTTCGCGCTCATCTTTTTGGTCAATTACTAAATACTCTTAGTAATTAAATACTGACAGTATCGTTTTTCCATGAATTTCCTCTTGTTACCTAGTAATTAATCTTGTTAGTCGTGTTAGTCGCATATATTTATATAATACTAGCTAACCCGTGACCACTTCGTTGGGCGGTAAACATTTTTACTTGTGATGAAATTATGAGTGTGGTTCGGTTAGTACTGAGTGCTATGATTTATTTCCTGACTGCCAAAAGGAGGGTTATATTTTTACTGCAAATGTATGTATTTGCATGCCGATTTGGCTATATTACCGGATTTCTAATGAGTGAATGAAATGATTATGATTGAATAAATTATGTTTATTTTAATTGTTCAAAAGTTCTCTGTATACTATATTAGATGTAATGTTATTATTTGGTACTATTCTTTCAGGAGTTTCAACCCGAGATACGGTCGCAGTTCCATACCTAGGTCGTAATATCTCTTTAACCATTTATGCAGTAAAAGGAAAATAATATGTAGTAAAAGGGATAAGTCTTTTGTTTTAAACACTTGAGACGAGAAATTTACTTACTTTGATAAGAATTCATAATTGTTGATAATATGACCAATATGACCTAAAGATTTAAATTATATTTTTAATATAAAGTACCTACTACTTTTTGTGACATATAAAATATATAAATATAAAAGTTAGACATGTGCTGTCACTGAATTTTTGTAGGCGTTATCAAGCTCTACAACTTTTCTCTAGAACTTAATCATATATCTTTCATCGTTAAGGCAGCGTTCGTAAGAAACGTTTTCATTCGACCGTTTTTTCTCCGACTTTTACTTTACAAATCCAACTACCACGAAAAAGTCTTTTAATTTTTGGGAATAATATATAGCCTATGACACTCACAAATAAAGTGGCTTTCTATTGGTAAAATAATTATCAAAATCGGTTCAGTAAATCCAGAGATTACTTCCTACAACCTCACAAACTTTTCCTCTTCATAATATTAGTATAGATAAATGGGGGCCGGCCGAAACGGTTACGCGCGGATCTGTCAAACGACGCAAAGTGCCTCTATAGGCAGTGCCGCTATCAGTGCCTATGCACTGATGGCGTCCAACGGGTTAAAGAAAATGAGGTACGGAACCCTCGGCGAGCGAGTTAATGTTGAATAAACTAAGGGTACTTTATAATATTCCATATTTTAACGCTGTGATACAATACGCCATGAGATATGTAGATAGCAGAGATCAAGAGGTCGAAGAGATAATTCGGAAAAGCATAATATACATTATACTTATATGGGATATTGTTGTGAGAGTAAATTGATTTTTATAAGCGCTGTGGGTGTTTCTTATTGCGACATACGCAGGCGTATACGTGCCTTGGTCGGAACGATATCAAAAAGAAATTCTTCACAAATTACCGAGCGTAAGGCGATTAGGGCGTTGTTATTATGGCTAATGCTGTCAGATGCATTAATATATGGCTGTTGGTTAGCCAAATAAGTTGATTTAATGGAAGTTACATAATTTGGCGTTAAGGAATAGTAAGGATAGTATACCTATATGCTGTTATTATATATAGTACTAGCGGACCCGGGAGTTAATGGGCCCTTGCTGAGTTGGCCACGAAGACCCATTCTGTTCAGGGTTGGTCACACTCACGGGTCAACACCTATCCGACGGCCTCCACGCATGTAGTGCGAGCCTGGGTAGGACTCTGGCCTTATGGTTAGTTTCCCCTGGGAATCAACCTTCTGGCGCATGCAAATACATACATACATATGCAGTAAAAATATAACTTTTCTTTTGGCAGTCGGGAAATAAATCATAGCACTCAGTACTAACCGAACCCCTTTCATAATTTCATCACAGGTAAAAAGTTTTACCGCCCAACGAAGTGGGCACGGGTCCGCTAGTACCAACTAGGGTTGTTGACTACAGCGGGCGAGCCCGTCACCTCAGGAAGTTTTAACGATTAGTCGTTCTATCTCCCTGGACTGAGCACAGAAGACTTGAGGACAAAACAGTCCACCGTCTAGCTACGCCACAAGCCCGTAAGAGGCCAACGCCTTAACCGCGAGATAGCCAGGAGTTTTACCCGGCGGGCCTACTCACGATTACTCACGATTACTCCGGTCTCACGATTACTCCGGTCTCTCGATTGGTAACGAGTTCGAGGTCGCTTGCGCGGTCCTATCCCTTAAGAAGCAGAGAAACGGTGTTTACCGAATCTATCGCGGATCACAGCGCCCTTTGCCCGGCTATTCACCCAGGATCGGGTAACCAAATTCAAATTTTCAAATTAAAATTCTTTATTTTACAAATGCATTACACCGATGGTCATTTCAAGAGCAGTCGCCGTAAGGTCCGCAACCACCCCCGCTCTTTTGGAAACAATACTGCTTCCAGACACCTCCGACTGTTAGTCAGAGTGCACAGTCGATTGGCTTTCGCCGCACGGTGCGCAGACCATCCAGGCGCGCCAGAAGGTGGATTTCTAGGGGAAACTGACCATACGGCCAGAGTCCTACCCAGGCTCGCACTTCATGAGTGGAGGCCGTCGGATAGGTGTTGACCCGTGAGTGTGACCAACCCTGAATAGAATGGGTCTTCGTGGCCAACTCAGCAAGGGCCCATTAACTCCCTAGCAGGCCGACACCCGCGCCCTTTCAGTTGCAACCAGATTACTCTGGTCTCCCGACTGGTTACAGGTTGGGGTGACTTGCGCGGTCCACTCGCTTACGTAACGGTGATTCGGCGTCTACCGAATTTATCGCTGACTACGCTATCCTTTGCTCGGCTGTTCACCCGGTATCGGGTAGCCGATTGGTCATTTCAAGAGCAGTTGCCGCAAGGTTAACAGCTATCCCCGCTCCATAGGAATCAACGCCCTTTATAATCATGCATATCAGGTATATCCCCCCCCCCCCCGGCTATCAGCCAGAATTCACAATCAATTGGCGGACGCCGCATGATGCGCAAACCGTGCAGGAGCTATCGAAGGGCCATTCCTAGAGGAAACTGGCCCGCAGACCAGAGTCCTACCCGGGCTCGTACTTCTGCGTGGAGGCTGCCGGATGGGTGTTGACCCGTGAGTTTGGTGTTTTATTTATTTATTTATTTTATTTTTGGGAAACATACCGCGCTTCATTAATTATTACTAACTATTCTAATACAGTGTTTCGCAGGCCGATTAATTGTTTCCTACATTATTTTCTTATACGGTAAATCAAAAGTTGCATTGCACTAAACTAAATTAAACTAGCTGAGCCGTGCCCACTTCGTTGGGCGGTAAAACTTTTTACCTGTAATGAAAATATGAGTGTGGTTCGGTTTACTAATTCAGTACTCTGAGTGCTATGATTTATTTCCTGACTGCCAAAAGAAGGGTTATATTTTTACTGCATGTGTATGTATGTATTTGCATGCCAATTTGACTATAATACCGTTATTTGTGAGTGTCTTCATTAGTGTCTTATTTGTGAGTGTATTATCTCTTTAACTATTTGTGCAGTAAAAGGGAAATTATACATGACCCATAAACATGACCTAACGATTTAAATTATTTTTTTAATATAAAATACTACTTTTTGTGACTTAAATATAAAACTTAAACATATGCTGTCGCTGACTTTTTTGTAGGCATTATCAAGCTCTACAACTTTTCTCTAGAACTTAATCATATATCTCTCATCGTTAAGGCAGCGTTAATTAGAAACGTTTTTCGTTCGACCGCTTATTCTCCGACTTACTTTGCAAATCCGACTACCACAAAAAAGTCTTTTTATATTTCGGATTAACATATAGCCTATGACACTCACAAATAACGTGGATTTCTATTGGTAAAATAATTTTCAAAATCGGTTCAGTAGATCCAGAGATTACTTCCTACAACGTCACAAACTTTACGTCTTTATAATATTAGTATAGATTAAATTACAATCGAACTATTGCAAGGATAGGAAAGGAGAGGGATGGGATATATGTAGGATAGGATATAGGTATTCAAAATATACTCTTTGCTATTCTCATTTTCAGGTAAAAAATGTCGATATCTTCGAATCGACTATTATATGTGGTCATCAAGCGGTGCATAACAGAGTTTTGGGCGTAACTAGTGTTCACACGAGGGATATCGAACGTACGAGGAGAGCGAACCCTTCGTGGCGGTACCAACAACGACAGTTTCTTTACCAAATGAAGGCTATCAATTTTGTTATGTATTATTTTATGCAATAATGTCATTACAGCCGCTGTGCGGCGGTCTTCCAGTGAACACATACTGAAATAGTTCAGCCTGCTCTCGTAAGTTCCAAGTCCCAACTGCTCACGATAGTCCAGGTATCTAATAAAACGTCTTTGGACGCCCTCCACCCTATTTTTATACACGCCATATTGCGAATTCCAAATCTGCGATGCGAACTGCTTACTAAGGTTTTTCGTCCTAAGTCTTCTGCGCTCACCTCACGGAAGACAGAACGATAAATTTCGTTAAAACTTCATTAGGTTACGGATTCGCCCGTTGTAGTTAACAGCTCTAGTTGCCAAATCGTATTGCTGAATTGAGCAATTTAATACGCTATATAATCAATGATGTTATGTTGGTATCCCACTTTCAATTTCTTGCGTATTCTACCTGCGTCCGCAAAGAAATGGGCCATTTCGTAGTGCGCACGTCGGTCATATTGTCCCTTCGGCAATAAAATATTACGTTTCCAAAAATGGGAGGGTTGGATACGGATATCCTGTTAGCGAAATGGCTACCCTGGACGCGGGGGTTCTCGGCCCATTCTTGTATTCACAGCGACCTTTGTGCACAGCGGCCAAAGTCTGTACAATAAAAAGGACTAGCTAGGGAGATCTGTTGGGGTAACCATAAAGAGAAGTGATTTATTTCATAATTTGGAAATATTTAACAATCATCGTCATAATCATAATCACAAGTTTTTTATTCAAAATAGTACAAAATCGTAACTTTTTGACGTCAATAATGCATACAAACATACATAAATGATATAAAAATTAAATTATTGTGACATAACAAATTATTGTGAATATAACGTGATATAAATCATCGAGGTAACCATTTTATTTCCAAGGGTCTTTGTCGTCTAGATAATCATTTATTTTATAGTAGTGTATTTTATATAGAATATATTTAAATAATATATATGACAATAATATGCATACATTATGGAACGTGTATTCACATAAAATTGTATTTACTTATATGACTCCCCCCTTCCCAATTCCCACCTCCTTTCACGTGAGTGTATTCTTCATAGAAACTGTTAAGTGTTTAAATTATTAATATTTAAGTGGAAACATGTTATTAGCATTATCTTTGAAACTTAATAATTTTGAACCCGATGTTTTGTAAAAGCTGTTTGTTTCCTTAACAATAATAAAATAATAAAATAAAATAAAAATAATAGTAGCCCTTTGAGTACAGCTTCTTCTTAATAAATGACTTATATTGTATCACAGATAAATTTTGCATGTTTTCAGGGACTTTATTGTAGAAGCGTATATATTGCCCTTTGAATGATTTTGTGGTTTAGAGAGTCGACTTTTATGGTCAGCAAGTTTATTTTTATTTCTAGTATTGACACGGCACGGTGCCTATCAAAGTTTTTTTTAAAAACACATTGACGTCAAAATGGTCAATGTTGTTTAATTTCATTAATATTACATTTAATTAAGAAGGTTTTTATTTTATTTCTTTATTTCTTTATTTATTTGTTTATCTGCTTATTAATAACTAGCTGTTGCCCGCGGCTTCGCTTCGCGTAAATTTTCGAATCGATTTGTTATTTTAAGAAGGGTTGCGTTTATTTGCATTTTCAGAAGCTACCTTTGGATATAAAGTACAAGACATTCCCCCTCATATGCAACTAGAGTTGTCAACTACAACGGGCGAACCCGTCACCTCAGGAAGTTTTAACGATTAGTCGTTCTATCTCCCTGGAGTGAGCGCAGAAGACTTGGACAAAACAGTCCGCCGTCAAGATCCGCCACAAACCCGTAAGAGATAGCCAGGAGTGTTACCCAGCGGGCTTACACTCACGCCCTTACTTCCAATTGCGACCAGATTACTCCAGTCTCTCGATTGGTTACGAGTTCGAGGTCGCTTGCGCGGTCCTCTCCCTTACGAAGCGGTGAAACGGTGTATACCGAATCTATCACAGACCACGGCATCCTTTGCCCGGCTGTTCACCCTGGTCGTTTCAAGAGGAGTCGCTGTAAGGTCCGCAACCACCCCTGCCCTATAGGAAACATATTGAGATGTCAACCACAACGGGCGAACCCGTCACCGCAGTACGTTTTAACGATTCATCGTTCTATCGACCGTGCAGTGAGCGTAGAAGACTTTGGACATAACAAATCCGATATCTAGCTACGCCACAACCCGTTAGAGACCAACGCCTTACCGCGAGTAGCCAGGTATGTCACCTGGCGGGCGGCACTCGCGCCCTAACTACCAATTAAGACCAGATTTCTCCGGTCTCTCGATTGGTTCCGAGTTCGAGGTCGCTTGCGCGGTCCTCTCCCTTACGAAGCGGTGAAACGGAGTGCACCGAATCTGTCGCGGACCAAGGCGTCCTTTGCCCGACTCTGAACCGGGATCGGATGGCCAATGGTCATTTCAAGAGCAGTCGCCGTAAGGTAGACAACTACCCCCGCTCTATAGGAAACAATACAGTTCCCAGACTCCCCCGATTGTTAGTCGGAGAGCACAATCGATTGGCTTGCGCCGCTCGGTGCGCAGACCGTCCAGGAGCGCCAGAGGATTATTCCCAGGGGAGACTGGTTGACCCAGTGTCTTACCCAGGCTCGCACCCCATGCGTGGAGGCCATCGGATGGGTGTTGACCCGTGAGTGTGACCGTCCCTGAATAGAATGGGTCTTCGTGGCCAACTCAGCAAGGGCCCATTAACTCCCTAGCAGGCCGACACCCGCGCCCTTTCAGTTGCAACCAGATTACTCTGGTCTCCCGACTGGTTACAGGTTGGGGTGACTTGCGCGGTCCACTCGCTTACGTAACGGTGATTCGGCGTCTACCGAATTTATCGCTGACTACGCTATCCTTTGCTCGGCTGTTCACCCGGTATCGGGTAGCCGATTGGTCATTTCAAGAGCAGTTGCCGCAAGGTTAACAGCTATCCCCGCTCCATAGGAATCAACGCCCTTTATAATCATGCATATCAGGTATATCCCCCCCCCCCCGGCTATCAGCCAGAATTCACAATCAATTGGCGGACGCCGCATGATGCGCAAACCGTGCAGGAGCTATCGAAGGGCCATTCCTAGAGGAAACTGGCCCGCAGACCAGAGTCCTACCCGGGCTCGTACTTCTGCGTGGAGGCTGCCGGATGGGTGTTGACCCGTGAGTTTGGTGTTTTATTTATTTATTTATTTTATTTTTGGGAAACATACCGCGCTTCATTAATTATTACTAACTATTCTAATACAGTGTTTCGCAGGCCGATTAATTGTTTCCTACATTATTTTCTTATACGGTAAATCAAAAGTTGCATTGCACTAAACTAAATTAAACTAGCTGAGCCGTGCCCACTTCGTTGGGCGGTAAAACTTTTTACCTGTAATGAAAATATGAGTGTGGTTCGGTTTACTAATTCAGTACTCTGAGTGCTATGATTTATTTCCTGACTGCCAAAAGAAGGGTTATATTTTTACTGCATGTGTATGTATGTATTTGCATGCCAATTTGACTATAATACCGTTATTTGTGAGTGTCTTCATTAGTGTCTTATTTGTGAGTGTATTATCTCTTTAACTATTTGTGCAGTAAAAGGGAAATTATACATGACCCATAAACATAACCTAACGATTTAAATTATTTTTTTAATATAAAATACTACTTTTTGTGACTTAAATATAAAACTTAAACATATGCTGTCGCTGACTTTTTTGTAGGCATTATCAAGCTCTACAACTTTTCTCTAGAACTTAATCATATATCTCTCATCGTTAAGGCAGCGTTAATTAGAAACGTTTTTCGTTCGACCGCTTATTCTCCGACTTACTTTGCAAATCCGACTACCACAAAAAAGTCTTTTTATATTTCGGATTAACATATAGCCTATGACACTCACAAATAACGTGGATTTCTATTGGTAAAATAATTTTCAAAATCGGTTCAGTAGATCCAGAGATTACTTCCTACAACGTCACAAACTTTACGTCTTTATAATATTAGTATAGATTAAATTACAATCGAACTATTGCAAGGATAGGAAAGGAGAGGGATGGGATATATGTAGGATAGGATATAGGTATTCAAAATATACTCTTTGCTATTCTCATTTTCAGGTAAAAAATGTCGATATCTTCGAATCGACTATTATATGTGGTCATCAAGCGGTGCATAACAGAGTTTTGGGCGTAACTAGTGTTCACACGAGGGATATCGAACGTACGAGGAGAGCGAACCCTTCGTGGCGGTACCAACAACGACAGTTTCTTTACCAAATGAAGGCTATCAATTTTGTTATGTATTATTTTATGCAATAATGTCATTACAGCCGCTGTGCGGCGGTCTTCCAGTGAACACATACTGAAATAGTTCAGCCTGCTCTCGTAAGTTCCAAGTCCCAACTGCTCACGATAGTCCAGGTATCTAATAAAACGTCTTTGGACGCCCTCCACCCTATTTTTATACACGCCATATTGCGAATTCCAAATCTGCGATGCGAACTGCTTACTAAGGTTTTTCGTCCTAAGTCTTCTGCGCTCACCTCACGGAAGACAGAACGATAAATTTCGTTAAAACTTCATTAGGTTACGGATTCGCCCGTTGTAGTTAACAGCTCTAGTTGCCAAATCGTATTGCTGAATTGAGCAATTTAATACGCTATATAATCAATGATGTTATGTTGGTATCCCACTTTCAATTTCTTGCGTATTCTACCTGCGTCCGCAAAGAAATGGGCCATTTCGTAGTGCGCACGTCGGTCATATTGTCCCTTCGGCAATAAAATATTACGTTTCCAAAAATGGGAGGGTTGGATACGGATATCCTGTTAGCGAAATGGCTACCCTGGACGCGGGGGTTCTCGGCCCATTCTTGTATTCACAGCGACCTTTGTGCACAGCGGCCAAAGTCTGTACAATAAAAAGGACTAGCTAGGGAGATCTGTTGGGGTAACCATAAAGAGAAGTGATTTATTTCATAATTTGGAAATATTTAACAATCATCGTCATAATCATAATCACAAGTTTTTTATTCAAAATAGTACAAAATCGTAACTTTTTGACGTCAATAATGCATACAAACATACATAAATGATATAAAAATTAAATTATTGTGACATAACAAATTATTGTGAATATAACGTGATATAAATCATCGAGGTAACCATTTTATTTCCAAGGGTCTTTGTCGTCTAGATAATCATTTATTTTATAGTAGTGTATTTTATATAGAATATATTTAAATAATATATATGACAATAATATGCATACATTATGGAACGTGTATTCACATAAAATTGTATTTACTTATATGACTCCCCCCTTCCCAATTCCCACCTCCTTTCACGTGAGTGTATTCTTCATAGAAACTGTTAAGTGTTTAAATTATTAATATTTAAGTGGAAACATGTTATTAGCATTATCTTTGAAACTTAATAATTTTGAACCCGATGTTTTGTAAAAGCTGTTTGTTTCCTTAACAATAATAAAATAATAAAATAAAATAAAAATAATAGTAGCCCTTTGAGTACAGCTTCTTCTTAATAAATGACTTATATTGTATCACAGATAAATTTTGCATGTTTTCAGGGACTTTATTGTAGAAGCGTATATATTGCCCTTTGAATGATTTTGTGGTTTAGAGAGTCGACTTTTATGGTCAGCAAGTTTATTTTTATTTCTAGTATTGACACGGCACGGTGCCTATCAAAGTTTTTTTTAAAAACACATTGACGTCAAAATGGTCAATGTTGTTTAATTTCATTAATATTACATTTAATTAAGAAGGTTTTTATTTTATTTCTTTATTTCTTTATTTATTTGTTTATCTGCTTATTAATAACTAGCTGTTGCCCGCGGCTTCGCTTCGCGTAAATTTTCGAATCGATTTGTTATTTTAAGAAGGGTTGCGTTTATTTGCATTTTCAGAAGCTACCTTTGGATATAAAGTACAAGACATTCCCCCTCATATGCAACTAGAGTTGTCAACTACAACGGGCGAACCCGTCACCTCAGGAAGTTTTAACGATTAGTCGTTCTATCTCCCTGGAGTGAGCGCAGAAGACTTGGACAAAACAGTCCGCCGTCAAGATCCGCCACAAACCCGTAAGAGATAGCCAGGAGTGTTACCCAGCGGGCTTACACTCACGCCCTTACTTCCAATTGCGACCAGATTACTCCAGTCTCTCGATTGGTTACGAGTTCGAGGTCGCTTGCGCGGTCCTCTCCCTTACGAAGCGGTGAAACGGTGTATACCGAATCTATCACAGACCACGGCATCCTTTGCCCGGCTGTTCACCCTGGTCGTTTCAAGAGGAGTCGCTGTAAGGTCCGCAACCACCCCTGCCCTATAGGAAACATATTGAGATGTCAACCACAACGGGCGAACCCGTCACCGCAGTACGTTTTAACGATTCATCGTTCTATCGACCGTGCAGTGAGCGTAGAAGACTTTGGACATAACAAATCCGATATCTAGCTACGCCACAACCCGTTAGAGACCAACGCCTTACCGCGAGTAGCCAGGTATGTCACCTGGCGGGCGGCACTCGCGCCCTAACTACCAATTAAGACCAGATTTCTCCGGTCTCTCGATTGGTTCCGAGTTCGAGGTCGCTTGCGCGGTCCTCTCCCTTACGAAGCGGTGAAACGGAGTGCACCGAATCTGTCGCGGACCAAGGCGTCCTTTGCCCGACTCTGAACCGGGATCGGATGGCCAATGGTCATTTCAAGAGCAGTCGCCGTAAGGTAGACAACTACCCCCGCTCTATAGGAAACAATACAGTTCCCAGACTCCCCCGATTGTTAGTCGGAGAGCACAATCGATTGGCTTGCGCCGCTCGGTGCGCAGACCGTCCAGGAGCGCCAGAGGATTATTCCCAGGGGAGACTGGTTGACCCAGTGTCTTACCCAGGCTCGCACCCCATGCGTGGAGGCCATCGGATGGGTGTTGACCCGTGAGTGTGACCGTCCCTGAAACAGAATGGGTCTTCGTGGCCAACTCAGCAAGGGCCCATTAGCTCCCCCCTATAGGAAACAGTACTGCTTCCAGACTCCCCCGACTGTTAGTCAGAGTGCGCACTCGATTGGCTTACGCCGCACGGTGCGCAGACCGTCTAGGAGCGCCAGAAGGTTGTCCGCTCGCGCCGGCTACTAGGCGCGTACTAAATGCTCTATTGCAGCGCTAGCACAGAATAACTGTCTTTACGCAGTGGTGGTATAAGGGTGTTAATGGCAAAGCGTATTTAGCGTAACTCTCAGAGCGCTTTCACGATTTAATTAATTGTAATTAATTTAGGGCCTAAATAAAAAATGTGGCTAAATGCTGCCCTAGAGAATTAACCAGTCAATATAATGAAATTAAAATAAAACACACTCACCGCTTACATTGTAGGAGTAAACGCGCCTGAAAGTTTTCGAAGTCAGTTTAAAGCCTTAATGTCCAAGGCAATGAGCAACTTTCTTGAGTCCAATTTTTAATTGGTTCCTTATTGAGGGATTCACTAAGAAGCTTTTTTAAATTATTGGTTATATTTTTCAAAAAACTCATAAAACTAAAGTTCTTCGTATATGGTCGTTCCCAGGTATCATGTCGCATTAAAATAAAGCGAGAAATTGATTCATCCCAATCCCATGCGACCCCAGGATCTGTACCGTTTTTGCGTTTTTGGCCTCCCAGGGGTTAATTTGTTAAGGATGATTCATGCTACACCGGGCCGGGCCCGGGCCGGGCCCCGGCCGGGACACGGTCAGATATCTATAGTATACTTTTGTATGAAGCAATTCATGCTTGGCCGTGCTCCGGCCATGACCGGTCGTGCCACGACCGGAGCACGGCGTCGAAATGGCGGTGGATATTGTTTTCCCGGCTCCGGTCTGCTAATCGTTCAATGGGAGAGATAGGCTTCACAAATCTTGAATTTTGTTTGGTTAAATCACGTTTTATTTTTCCAAGAAATATACTAAAGCATTCTTTAGACATCCTAAAATAACCGTAAAATTTGCTCTCATCATCTATTAATTCCTTGTAGAGGATGGCGAATTCTCCCTCCGATTGTCGTTTTCTCCAGGCTGGATGTACACTCCATCTTCTTTTATTAGATTCAGTTCGTGTTTCCAATACTTCGTCTTCAATGGCAATTGCAATAGCTGCCAACTCAAGTTTATTATTATTTAATATTATTATCGCCAAAATAGATGGACAAAACATGGCCGTGGGATAAATAAACTCGGAAACAGCCCGGTCACGCCCGGTGTAGCATGAATGACTGGCCCGGCCGGAGCACGGTGGAAACGACTCGGCCGGGGCCCGGCCCGGCCCCGGCCCGGTGTAGCATGAATCATCCTTTAAGATGAAATTCGATAAAATATTATAATTCATATATAGAGAAATAGAAAACATAATGTATAGATAAGAAATATTGAAGGAGAAACATCGATGGTGTCATAACATCGATAAGACACCATCGATGCAAAAATATCTAACATCGATCTCTAACCATCGATGTTTTCGATATAACAAACATCAATGTCCATCCCTACTGGTGTGTGATTAAGGTTGGCAGCTGTGCGCAGGATAGGAGGTGGTCTATAACCTGCAGCGTTCCACAGTCGCATATTGGATTCTCGTGTAGCCCCAGCGGACGAAATCAGTTGGGCATCTCGTCACACCCACCCTCAGTCTGTTGTACTACAGGTGGTATAGGGGAGATGGGATCACGCAAGTAACTAGGCTTACGCATGTACGTGTGCGTTTTACGACTTATTTTAAATTGCGAGCTGAAATATAAAATACTAGCTGACCCGTGCCCACTTCGTTGGGCGGTAAAAAAATTAAATTTACCTGTGATGAAATTATGAGTGTGGTTCGGTTAGTACTGAGTGCTATGATTTATTTCCTGACTGCCAAAAGTAGGGTTATATTTTTACTGCATATGTATGTATGTATTTGCATTCCAATTGGACTATAATACCGTTATTTGTGAGTGGCTTCTTGTGAGTGTCTTATTTGTGAGCGTATTCTCTCTTTAACTATTTATGCAGTAAAAGGGAAATTATATGCAGTAAAAGGGAAAAGTCTTTTGTTTTAAACACTTGAGAAACAATAAGATCCAGAGAGTAGATACAAACTTTACCTCTTTATAATATTAGTATAGATTACGACACGGTCGCGGTTCCATACCTATGTCGTATTATCTCTTTAACTATTTATGCAGTAAAAGGGAAATTACATGCAGTAAAAGGGAAAAGTCTTTTGTTTTAAACACTTGAGACGATAAATTTACTTATTTTGATAATAATTCATAATTGTTGATAATATGACATATACACATGACCTAACGATTTAAATTATTTTTCTAATATAAAATACTACTTTTTGTTACTTAAATATAAAAGTTAGACATATGCTATCACTGACTTTTTTGTAGGCATTATCAAGCTCTACAACATTTCCCTAGAAGTTAATCATATATCTCTAATCGTTAAGGCAGCGTTCGTTAGAAACGTGTTCGTTCGACCGTTTTTTCCGACTTACTTTGGAAATCCGACTACCACGAAAAAGTCTTTTCATTTTTCAGATTAATATATAGCCTATGACACTCTCAAATAACGTGGCTTCCTATAGGTAAGTAGATTAAAATCGGTTCAGTAGATCCAGAGATTACTTCCTACAACCTCACAAACTCTACCTCTTTATAATATTAGTTTATTAGTAGGGATTAGTAATAGTGTAATATTATGTAGAAGTTTTAAAAAATACACAATACATTACGACATATTAAAGATTAAACACTAAGTATAATAATAAAAATACATAAAAAGTTTTATACATATAATATTTTAAAGAAATTAAATTATAATTGACAGTTTATTCTTCTTTCCAGAACGCCTCAACTACAACAGCCATTTATTAATTATAGTTTCGACACTATCAATATTATCATAATATTTTAACAAGTTTTTCTTGTTTATTAAACAACTAGTTGATTACATGATATTTGCCTAAATAAAATCTTTATTTTTTTCCGAAATTCGTTTTTTTTAGTATTAACTCTACGAGTAGCGGCATAATTTCATGGCAGGCCGCGTCAATTTATTGGAATTTCTTGTAATATCGCCGCGTCAATTTATTGGAATTTCTTGCAATATCGCCGCGCTCGACAAAAAGTACTATAACTATGGAACTACTATAGCAATCATAAAAAGAATAACTGTGCAATGATCGCATTGAAATTTGGTATATAGAATATTGAAATCTAATTATGTAAAACAATTAGATAATTATCAATAAATATGAGAAAGTCGAAAAAGTGAAAAAAAACTCGGCATTTCTAACTTGTACTTGTCTTACGGAAAAATACGGAACCCTATTAAGACATTGTAAGTACTATCGTCATCTTTATTAGAATCTCTATCAAAGGTAATATGTCGTTTTGCTTATTTACATACAAAAATATTTAGATATTAACTCATAAAAACCAATAAAAATTATGAAAATTTCTCGAAAAAAAATGATGACGTTTGACAATAGAATTTTACCAGAAATATCCGCGAAATCCGGTCGTTTATGTATCTATGGTATTGTTAAGATATTTGGTATGGATTTTAGGATGCTTTCGAATTAGAAAATAATATTACTGTGCGCTCCGGGAGCAAGCCGCCAATATTGGTCGTTACGTAGTCAACGGTCTTCTGATGTGCAATAAAATTTGGTCGTTACGTAGCCGAAGGGTTCTCAGAAATTAAAACGTACTAAAAGAAAAGAAAAAACAATTTGAAAAATTCGCCATAAATATTAATTTATTTGAAATCACCAGAGTTCGTTGGTCATTTGCGATATTTAAAAAAAAACGGTATATTTCCTAAACAATATTTTGTTTGCGTATATTAAGATTCTAATGTCTTAATAGCATGGAAAAAATATGATTTATAAATTTTTCGTATTCGATAATTTATAAACATTTTTGAAGTTATGGGATACTTACATCTTAAAGTGTTAAAAATCATTAGTTTTAGACGTCTAATCTTAGTTCACATATAAGATATGTTATAAAAATAAATAAATAAATTATTCGATATTGCAATTTTAATAACACAAATTACGATAATTTCAATAAAGATTTTTCCAGGGATAGCACTCGATTTAACCTGCCTGTAGAGATTGTCGCTTATTATTTCAGAAACCGGTGTTTTTAATAAAACCGCTATTACACGACGGCCTTAATGCGCTTCGCCGCAGCCTCCGATATTAAAACATGATGTAATTACAGTGTTTATGCCGCTTTATGAAAAAAGCTGTAGGTGTAATGCAGACGTTTACCAGCCGCGGGGATCAAGTCTGTCTACGAGAGGTGAGATTGCGACGAAGAGTTGGAGACTCGGTGTAGAGGGGCATGTAGTAGTAGATGGAGTAGGGGGCTTGTTTTCAGCCCTTGATGTCACCTAGATCTGTAAGGTCTTTTGTAACTACCCACTGTGTGGTTAGTTCAATGGTCAGCTAGTAGCCCGGTACTTCTTACCAGTCCAAGTAGGTCACTGACCTTCAAGTTGGGCAGACCGCTGGGTTCGAGAAAGGCTCGTCCCAGTAAACTGTGTCTTTTGGCGGCGAGCCCTGGACAGCGGCCAACAATTTGTATGCTGTCTTCAGGTTCCTCGCCACATATTCGGCAATCCTTGCTCTCAGTCAAGCCAAGGTTGAATAGGTGAGCTCTAAGGGACGTGTGTCCGGTGAGGAGACCGATAGTGGTTCTAAGGTTCTTCTTGCTCATGTCAAGTAGGGCCTTGGTTTTCTTCTGTAGTGGTTGCTCCATCATGGCTTTTGCCTGGCGACATCCCTGACTCTGTTTCCAGGAAGCCCGATGTTCCTGCTCCAAGCAGTCCCTGATGATTTTCTTACCTGTAGCGAAGGGGACCCCTACAGCTGGCTCCACTGGGCAATCCAGTGTGCCCAGTTTTGCCAGTCTGTCGGCCTCTTCGTTTCCGGGTATGCCTTGGTGACCCGGTATCCATATTAGGGTGATTTTGTTGGATTTTCCCAATTTGTTGAGCTCCTGCATGCAGTCCCAGACCACAGAAGATTCTGTGGTGGCTTTAGCCAGAGCGTCCAGTGCTGCTCTGCTGTCAGAGCAGATGAGGATTTGTCTGTTTTTTACCTCAAGTCGACGTGTAGAGGGGCATAATATCACCACTGCTTTTCAATGAGTCCATCCTTACATTAATTTACATTACATTCGTATCCAGTTAGCTAATTTACCACTCTTGGACATGTCACAATATACATATTTTATTTATTTATTTATTTCATATTAATGTTATCTAATATTTTAAGATGTTCTTCTATTTTTCACACATTCTGGGTGCATTGTACCAAACTGCCTTTGTGCGAAGGTCGTTCTTACCCGAGGTATATCAAAATTTAAACCTTCTCCAGCCCTCGTAGGTTTTATTTGCCAGCTGTGTACATAGTCATTTCTATATTTGTGAAAATAAACAAGCAGCTGTTTAACGTATATTTGAATTATATCAAGTAGTATAAAATCAAAGACTATCGCGGTTGTTTGACATTATAAATAGGATAGAAAACGAATTTACCGCGTGAAATTTGTAGCACCCGACGTTTCGGTGACGTTGCAGCCGCCGTTGTCCAGGGTAGACTGAAGGGCTGTCAATCCGTTGTTTTGCGGGTAGGCCGCGTACCGCTTCCGCCACTGCGTAGGTTATAACGGTGGTGAGGGGCCGGGCTCGGAGCGCGGGAATTTTGAAAATCCGTCCTGCACACAACACTCACTGTATCCTGTTTTACGTTTTTGCGTTCGGCGTTCGGCGGCGGGAACATTTTAAGAAGACTGTCAGAACACATCAAAGCTGTTAAAAACGTTCAGCGAGAAAAATCGGCGATCTGCGAACATATATTGGATAGCGAAAGTAACCACTGGATGCAGTTTCAAAATCCCATTGTGATATCCAAAGAACAATTCTACTTTCCTCGCATGATCCGGGAAGCCATTCAAATAAGAAGAACCCCGAACTTTAACAGAGACGACGGTTACAAACTCTCTTCTACGTGGAACCCTCTTCTTAAAATGTTCCCGCCGCCGAACGCCGAACGCAAAGACGTAAAACAGGATAGGTACAGTGAGTGTTGTGTGCAGGACGGATTTTCAAAATTCCCGCGCTCCGAGCCCGGCCCCCCACCACTGTTATAACCTACGCAGTGGCGGAAGCGGTACGCGGCCTACCCGCAAAACAACGGATTGACAGCCCTTCAGTCTACCCTGGACAACGGCGGCTGCAACGTCACCGAAACGTCGGGTGCTACAAATTTCACGCGGTAAATTCGTTTTCTATCCTATTTATTATAACAAGTAGGTTACATGTAAATCGTTGTAATAATATTATACTAATGAGGCGGCCCTACTATTTAAAATATATTCCCTATCATATCGGCGCAACGTGAATGTAACAGTTTTGGGGGTTTGCGCCGACCTTTATAAAGAAGATCAATCTCTGCGCATGTCCCACCAGCGGATCCAAGCGTGAAATCTCTCGATCGTTAATCTCGCAGTAATCCACAAAGGACAGTATTTGTACGGTCTCTATAAATAAGGCACTCTCCCGGGAAAGCCGGAGCCGTATTCTTCGCCGTGCCGTGGTCCGTTGGCCGGGTGGTCCCGTTCGTCCGTTCAAACGATCCGATGCATTAGAGACAGTGCCAGTGGTGAGTGGAGTGGATGCCATGGATGGGAGAGTGGAGTGAGGGACCACTCGACGATTAATCGTTTCGCATTAGTCACGGCCGCTCTCGGCTATTTTCGGAGTTCCGAGCCAACCCACAGTATTTAATAATGCCGACGAAAGGATCGAATTAGTGGAAATGGGAGGAGTCGTCCGCCAATCTAGTGATTCGATCACTGAACGAATCACGACATTACCTACTAATAAGATTAGTTTTTTAAAAAAACATTTTTAAAAACAAGCTTTTAATGAAATGCTCTGAAAATAAGAAAGAACGGGCTACCATAATTGAATGCGTATACACAATTTTGTGTATATGCTATCGACCGTTGAGATATCCTTTCGTTGGAAGCCAGCTCTGGGCGCAGCAGCCCTATCGCGGTGAACATTAGAATGGGCTATCATAATTGAATGTTGTACAAGATGAGTCTCCTGGTTTGAAGCCAAACCTGGGTTCAACAGACATGTCAATGTGAAATTTATAACTATCATAATAATAATTATCATAATAATTATTATTATTATTTATTGTGAACTGTAGGTCGTATACGAACGGTCGTATACATGTATACGGTCGTATACGAACTGTAAGTAGGCCATAAACAGGTCGTGAACTGTAAGTGGGAGTTAATGGGCCCTTGCTGAGTTGGCCACGAAGACCCATTCTGTTCAGGGTTGGTCACACTCACGGGTCAATACCTATCCGACAGCCTCCACGCATGAAGTGCGAGCCTGGGTAGGACTCTGGCCTTATGGTTAGTTTCCCCTAAGAATCAATCTTCTGGCGCTCCTGGGCGGTCTGCGCACCGTGCGGCGTAGGCCAATCGACTGTGCACTCTGACTAACAGTCGGGGGAGTCTGGAAGCAGTACTGTTTCCTATAGAGCGGGGGTGGTTGCGGACCTTACGGCGACTGCTCTTGAAACGACTATCGGCTACCCGATCCTGGGTGAACAGCCGGGAAAAGGACGCTGTGGTCCGCAATAGATTCGGTAAAAACCGTTTCACCGCTTCGTAAGGGAGAGGACCGCGCAAGCGACCTCGAACTCGTGACCAATCGAGAGACTGGAGTAATCTGGTCACAATTGGAAGTAAGGGCGTGAGTGCCGGGTAACACTTCTGGCTACCTCCCGGTTAAGGCGTTGGCCTCTTACGGGCTTGTGGCGTAGCTAGATGGTGGACTGTTTTGTCCTTAAGTCTTCTGCGCTCACTCCAGGGAGATAGAATGACTAATCGTTAAAACTTTCTTAGGTGACGGGCTCGCCCGCTGTAGTCGACAACCCTAGTTGTAAGAAGGTAGGACAAAATGGATAGGTACTATTATATGTGCTATACAGTTTACCAATCAGGCGAACAATATGTATTTTTCTATAATTAAATATGTTCAATTCGCAGTTGAAGGAAAACAAATCCGAAAATACTACGTTTTAGACATAGGTATTAACAAAATAATAAATAGAACTATTATTTACAAATTTAGTAAATTTCCATTACTATATATAAATCAAATGACAGTTTGTTTTTAAATTAAAATGTCAATCTGGAATTATTAGGCTATCTACGGTTTGTCAGATTTAGAGCTAGAATTAAATATAAATGTTTAAAGTTTAAAATGTTGGAAAATTACAATAAAAATATGTGATATTATTTATTTGTCATTATCGTTTAAAAAGTCTTTTTTTTTCAAATAAACCAGTTGGTAGGAATCCGTACTCTTGGTATAGTCAAATTGAATAACTGGTATTATACCTTATGTGGTATAATTATTTTTTTAAATATCGACTATTATTATTTTATTGTAAAACAATTAATATTTCAATTTAAAATTAAGATTTGTGATCTTTTTAAAATAAATGGAGCTGCTAAAATACTGCAGATAGTCAAAATATAAAAACGAAGAGTCGGTTATAAAACAGTAAAATTAAAATTATAAAAAATACAAAATTAAATCAATAACAATGTTGCAATAGAAATAGTCAATATAATTTTTTTTATTATAGTCCATCTTTGATAATCAATGATTGTATTTAGTAATGTAAATAATCAGAATTAGAAAATAAAAAAAAAAATAAAAATAAGATAAGATTGTAATATAAATAATTATGGAAGATTAGGAAAATCAATACTCTCAAAGTCCTTAATAGAATACATTGGGTTCTTAATAAGCATATCCTGGACCTTGCTCTTAAATTGAACGTCTCCAAGACCCCTGACGCACAATGGAATCTTGTTATAAAATATATTGGACTGATACAGGAAACTATTTCTAACCTTACTTAGTCGCACTTTGCATGCACGCTGCAATAGCATTTATTTTTGAGCCAGTGCTTTAATGTATGTTTGAATCCTGGTTGTTGCATTGATTTGATGTTTTGTGGAATAGCGTTATAATATTTAAGACAACAGGGACCATTTATGATGTTTCTATTCCTCGTAGCCCTTGAATGAACATCTCTTCGTAAGGAGTAGATATCGGGACTATTTTTAATGAATTCACAACATTCCAGTATATACAGAGAGGGCACAATCAACATAGACATGCTAACGAAGAGCGGCCTGCAGGAAGGGCCAGGGGCTACTCCGTTTAGAAGTCGAACACAGGACTTCTGTATTTTGAATATTCGTTGGACTTCTGTTCAGTTGCCCCACATTATAATGCCGTATTTTAGATGCGGATATACGTAGCCATAATATGTTGTTAGGCGAGCCTCTACTGAAATTATATGTTTTAAAATTTT
Organism: Micropterix aruncella; assembly: GCA_944548615.1. Taxonomy (NCBI): domain Eukaryota; kingdom Metazoa; phylum Arthropoda; class Insecta; order Lepidoptera; family Micropterigidae; genus Micropterix; species Micropterix aruncella. Next base: position 1,899,315 of record OX155975.1, read on the forward strand.
AAGAATGAATATATATTTATTTAATTTTGAACACACGTGTTGGACGTGCTGTTTCCAGTTAAGGTTTTCGTCAGTGACGATTCCAAGATCATAATTGAATGACTATACAAAATTTCGTGTCTGTGCTGTCGATCGTGGAAGAGTAGCCTCTACGGGGGACAATCCTTGGTGTAGAATCAGGTCATGCTTACCATAAAAATGCATTATCATCGGAACTGAACCAACATGTAAAATGTCAACTTCATAGGGTAAGATAAAGTGCTTTTAATTCAGATTGCAAGATTTTACAAAAATTGAGCAGGGAGGGGTTAAAATTATGTCGCATTAAATATTATAATGGGCCCGATTGCGTTTCTTTGTGTACTAAAACCTAAATTAGTTAAACCGTACGAGATAGAGCAATTCGTTAGAGCGGAATATGAAAAGAACGATCGTCGATAAAAACTACCTGTCGAACATATACTCGTCCAAATAAATTTGAACATATTTGGTGCGGTCTTAGATTCAGATGCTTTATCTTTGGTGAGTAGTTTTAATGTGAAAAAGTGACAACCGTTTATTTTACATTCCACTCTAGCGTATTGCCCTGTCTCGTTCATACGAACTAATTACCGATTTTAGTTCACGAACAAATGCAATCGAGCCCACTATGTAGTATTTCGAAAAATATGCAATCGCTGAAAGATCCAGCATTATATTAATAGGTACTTTAAAAAATGGCTAAAAGGTAACTGTTATTATATTGTAAATAAATATTAAACTGACAATAGAAATCTAACATGTTCACATCTTCGCTATTCAATATTTTAAATATTTATTTTATTTATGTAGGGTCTTTTTTATGATCAAGAAATCAAATTGAATCATAAATATTTCTTGAACTATTTACCTATTGTTTTAATTACCTTGGATTGCTTTAAAACGTTAGTTCAATTATCTATACTAATATTATAAGGAGGTAATGTTTGTAAGTTTGTAAGTTTGTATGTAGGGGGTAATCTCCAAAACTACATATCCGATTTCAAAAATTATTTCACTAATAATATTTATAAATATCTATAAATATTTATTATATATCTATAAATATATATAAACATCAATAAATATCTGTATCTATATATCCACTATACGGCCTATCTTGATCTTTATTTATATCTTTATACATATAAAGATCTAATATAAAATCGAAGACTATCGCGGTTGTTTGACATTATAAATAGGATAGAAAACGAATTTACCGCGTGAAATTTGTAGGACCCGACGTTTCGGTGACGTTGCAGCCGCCGTTGTCTAGGGTAGACTAAAGAGCTGTCAGTCCGTTGTTTTGCGGGTAGGCCGCAAACCGCTGCCGCCACTGCGTAGGTTATAACGGTGGTGGGGGGCCGGGCTCGGAGCGCGGGAATTTTTAAAATCCGTCTTGCACACAACACTCACTGTATCCTGTTTTACGTCTTTGCGTTCGGCGTTCGGCGGCGGGGACATTTTAAGAAGAGGGTTCCACGTAGAAGAGAGTTTGTAGCCGTCATCTCTATTGAAGTTCGGAGTTCTTCTTATTTCAATGGCTTCCCGGATCATGCGAGGAAAGTAGAATTGTTCCTTGGATAGAACAATGGGATTTTGAAACTGCATCCAGTGGTTACTTCCGCTATCCAATATATGTTCGCAGATCGCCGATTTTTCTCGCTGAACGTTTTTAACAGCTTTGATGTGTTCTGTCAGTCGCGTGGCTATGGGCCGTTTCGTTTGTCCAACGTAGGCTAGACCGCAGCTGCATTCGACTTTATACACACCCGGGGTTTGCAGTGGTATTACATCCTTTACAGGCCTCAAAAATCGAGCTATATTTTGGGTCGGTTTGAAGATCGTTTTTATATCGAATCTGTTTAGCATCTTACTTATTCGATCAGTCACGCCCTTGACGTATGGTAAGAATGCTCTTGATCTGCTCGGTTTTTGAGTTTCGTCCGTATTAGATCGTGTGCGTGTCTCGTGATATTTTCCGTATCCATTTTTCCTAAGGACATCATTGACATGTTCCATCTCCTTCGGAAAATGCTCAGTGTCGCATAGATCGCGTGCTCGATTCACGAGCGACGTTTGCACTGAACGTAGATGGTAGGGATGATGGTGTGAGCTTGCATGCAAATATCTGTCCGTATGTGTGGGCTTTCGATATACCGTATGTCCGAGAGTATTGTCACTTCTCCTCGTCACTTTGACATCCAAAAATGGTAAGGAGCCGTCCTTCTCTACTTCATAGGTGAAACTGATTTTTGGGTGTATGGAGTTTAGATGACCCAGGAATTCTTTCACCGTTTGAATGTTGCCTTTCAGGATGCAGAAGGTATCATCCACGTAGCGAAGCCAGAGAATGGGTTTAATTTTGGAGGTTTTTATGGCTAATTCCTCAAAATATTCCATATATAGGTCACTAACTATCGGCGATACGGGGCATCCCATTGCTACTCCGTCGATTTGTTTGTAATAATCGCCGTTCCATAGAAAGTAGCAGGATGTCAGGCAATGTTGAAGCATGTCGGCGTAGCTAATAGGGAGTTCCTCAGACCTTAGTTTATCTCTCACCACCGTAAGACACTCCGAAATGGGCAAATTCGTAAATAAAGATTCGACGTCAAAGCTCACCATTATTTCGTCTTCGGCCAGTTTTAAGCTTCTCATAATGCTTACGAAATGTCGCGAGTCTTTCACGTAAGACGTCGTTTTGCCCGTAAGCGGTTGGAGGACACCAGCCAAGTGTTTTGACAGAGGATATGTGGGGCTGTCGATTTGGCTCACAATCGGTCTCAATGGTGCATTATCCTTATGGATTTTAGGTAAGCCATATAATTTCGGTGGCTGTACGTTACGTGGTTTAGTGAGATAAGCTATTTCTGGGAGGGAAGTGACAGATTTATCGATTAAAACTCTCGTTTGCCTGGTAATTCTGCTCGTGGGATTGTAATTCACCTTCTCGTAAGTGTTGGCGTCTTCTAAGAGCGTCCCAATTTTCCGCTCGTAGTCCACAGTATCGAGTATCACGGTTGCGTTGCCTTTATCGGCCCGCAACACAACTACGTCCTTATTATCCCGCAGAGATTTTAAGCTTTTTCTCTGGGCGGCTGTGGTGTTCGACTGTGGGAGCTTGGCCTTGCGTACAAAGACAGCCACATCCTGTCGCAGTAAGTCGGCCTCTGGCGCAGGGATCTTGTTACGAGAGATGACTTCTTCAATGCCACCGATAATACTTTCCACAGGCAAACGGTTCGGTGTCGGTACATAATTTAATCCCCTGCTAAGAATTTCTGTCGTCGGCTGGTCAATGTCAATTTTCGAAAGATTAATGACAGTACTTACAGCGTATTTCGGTACCTCCTTGCGGGAATGCCCTGCGTTTGCCAGGCGCAGTTTTCTATGGAACGGCGATTATTACAAACAAATCGACGGAGTAGCAATGGGATGCCCCGTATCGCCGATATTTAGTGACCTATATATGGAATATTTTGAGGAATTAGCCATAAAAACCTCCAAAATTAAACCCATTCTCTGGCTTCGCTACGTGGATGATACCTTCTGCATCCTGAAAGGCAACATTCAAACGGTGAAAGAATTCCTGGGTCATCTAAACTCCATACACCCAAAAATCAGTTTCACCTATGAAGTAGAGAAGGACGGCTCCTTACCATTTTTGGATGTCAAAGTGACGAGGAGAAGTGACAATACTCTCGGACATACGGTATATCGAAAGCCCACACATACGGACAGATATTTGCATGCAAGCTCACACCATCATCCCTACCATCTACGTTCAGTGCAAACGTCGCTCGTGAATCGAGCACGCGATCTATGCGACACTGAGCATTTTCCGAAGGAGATGGAACATGTAAATGATGTCCTTAGGAAAAATGGATACGGAAAATATCACGAGACACGCACACGATCTAATACGGACGAAACTCAAAAACCGAGCAGATCAAGAGCATTCTTACCATACGTCAAGGGCGTGACTGATCGAATAAGTAAGATGCTAAACAGATTCGATATAAAAACGATCTTCAAACCGACCCAAAATATAGCTCGATTTTTGAGGCCTGTAAAGGATGTAATACCACTGCAAACCCCGGGTGTGTATAAAGTCGAATGCAGCTGCGGTCTAGCCTACGTTGGACAAACGAAACGGCCCATAGCCACGCGACTGACAGAACACATCAAAGCTGTTAAAAACGTTCAGCGAGAAAAATCGGCGATCTGCGAACATATATTGGATAGCGGAAGTAACCACTGGATGCAGTTTCAAAATCCCATTGTTCTATCCAAGAAACAATTCTACTTTCCTCGCATGATCCGGGAAGCCATTGAAATAAGAAGAACTCCGAACTTCAATAGAGATGACGGCTACAAACTCTCTTCTACGTGGAACCCTCTTCTTAAAATGTTCCCGCCGCCGAACGCCGAACGCAAAGACGTAAAACAGGATACAGTGAGTGTTGTGTGCAAGACGGATTTTAAAAATTCCCGCGCTCCGAGCCCGGCCCCCCACCACCGTTATAACCTACGCAGTGGCGGCAGCGGTTTGCGGCCTACCCGCAAAACAACGGACTGACAGCTCTTTAGTCTACCCTAGACAACGGCGGCTGCAACGTCACCGAAACGTCGGGTCCTACAAATTTCACGCGGTAAATTCGTTTTCTATCCTATTTATAATATAAAGATCTATGCTTTGATCTATACATATAAAGATCTATGATCTATACATATAAAGATCTATGCTTTGGTGGCTAAAGTATTTAATGATATCTGCATTTTGTCTTGTATTTCTTCTTTTTATATTATTCTTGTGTTTTTTCTTCGTTTTGTTTTGTTTATTTTATCTTTTCTTTACGATAAAAAAAAATATTTTTGTTTGCTAATATGTATAAATGTTCTGAATCTGTATCTGACTTGTATACCAGTATACTAATAAAATGAATATGAATATGAATATGAATACATATACACAACCTAACTCCTTCTTCCTAATAAATTCCCTACCTCACACGTCGGTTTTCTATATTAATTTTATATTTAATATGAAATTAGTTTATTTTGTAATTAATTATTAAGTGTAATATGCTAAAATCCAAATGTGTATAATGCGGAAATCTGTTTAATATGTTACTTTCATAGGAAACGATTATCGGCGTAATATTTTTCTTTTTTTTTCTACAATATGTTTATGCAAACGTATGATATTGTATGCGCTGTATGTTTCCAGAAAAAAAAAACAATAAAAAAAATAGAAAGCTAAATTACCGAATAGTGCTATAGGCTATATTTTATTGTGATAAATATTAGTTTTCATTACGAAATCACGTTATTTGTAAATCGAGTCGGAGAAAATGTGCTGGTGATGTGCTTTATCGGCGTGCGCAGACGAAACGGTTTGTTATATTTGAAAACTTTGTAAAACGAAAACGTCCGCCTCAAAGAGATCTATAACACAGTCCCATACAGTCCCGACAACATATATCCAACTTTTATATTTAAGCTACAATAACTGCTTTTAGGACACAATAAAAATAAGAAAAAAGTAGTTTTCTTATCAAAATAAATTATGTCATCATCATGGGCGTTAAATGAAGATAAAATTAGCCATGTACTGTAACTTTTTAGGTGGAATAGTTTTAGAGTTATCATGAAATAAGTAACGCGGTCAAGCACTTCGAAATACCTCGCGGGTGCTGAGCGGCGGCGGCAACTAGCCCAACAAGGTCAGCGTTTAGCGGAAGGTGGCGCGTGGCGAAGAACAAAAAGCGAAAAGGACGTACTTTACTATTGATCTATCTAAAGGTATAATGAAAGGTCATTTGGGAGCTAATGGGCCCTTGCTGAGTTGGCCACGAAGACCCATTCTGTTCAGGGTAGGTCACACTCACGGGTCAAAACCCATCCGGCGGCCTCCACACATAAAGTGCGAGCCCGGGCAGGACTCTGACCTTACGGATAGTTTCCCCTAGGAATCAACCTTTTGGCGCTCCTGGACGGTCTGCACACCGTGCGGCGTAAGCCAATCGACTGTTCACTCCGACTAACAGTCGGGGAAGTCTGGAAGCAGTATTGTTTCTTATAGAGCGGGGGTGGTTGCGGACCTTACGGCGACTGCTCTTGAAACGACCATCGGCTACCCGATCCTTGGTGAACAACCGGGCAAAGGATGCCGTGATCCGCGATAGATTCGGTGCACACCGTCTCACCGCTTCGTAAGGGAGAGGACCGCGCAAGCGTCCTCGAACTCGTAACCAATCGAGAGACCGGAGTAATCTGGTCAGAATTGGCAGTAAGGGCGTGAGTGTGAGCCCGCTAGGTAAACCAGCTAGTTATCTCGCGGTTAAGTCTTCTGCGTTCACCCCACGGGGGATAGAACGACTAATCGTTGAAACTTCCTGAGGTGACGGGTTTGCCCGTTGTAGTTGACAACTCTATTTATCTAAAGGTCTATCTATTAGTATCTAAAGGTAGCGTCTAAAAAGGCAAACATACGCCACCCTACTCAAATTAGCAACTCGATTCGAAACTTTACGCGAAGCAAAGCCGCGGGCAACAGCTAGTTTAATATAATCTTGAAATAGTTTCGATAAAACTTGAGTCATTATTTTTGACTGCTATTTTAGGTAAATCTCAAAAATACCAGTTCAAATACCATAAATTAAAATAATATTTTTTGTTCAATTGCTCTTACACAACAGCATTTTTTTTAAAATACGTAATAGTCACAGACAGTGATCTGTGGTAATAAGCATGTACTAGAAATTGAACTGTATCGAACTACTGAACTGTATTTTGTACCAATTGTAACTGTATTTTGAACTGAAATTGAATAACTGGAATTGAACAATATTTTGTACCAATATATATGTACTTCTAACATGCAGTTATTAAATAAAGATTTATCTATATATCTATATATCTACCAGCTACCTGGTCTTTGTGGCTTCAATCCATATTCGTCACATACTCTTATAATCCTGCCAATGAGGATCTGGAGTTATTCCACGCTGTTAGCAATTCGACTAGAGACTTCTACAAATTTCCAAATCTTCTTTAGTTCGAATAGCGACTTCTACAAATTGTTAAAGCTTTCGGCAAAATTAAAATAGCTATACGATTGTTTACATATTCCGAATACATCCACCACTGAATCACTCCTGTTTTCAGAGCCTCATAAATAGTACAAAGTAGCGTAGATGAAAGCGGTGAACTCGTATTCGTATAAAATATTATGCGACAAATTTCAAAACATGGATTACACGACCACTGATGCTCTCCTCATTCTAAGAGATTTATAGTGGAAAGATTATCATGTATCACATAATAAGAAAAGTAGGGCGTGTTTTAGACGATATTAACTGTGTTGGCTGTTTGATGGCCGATTTATAAACCATTTTTGTTAAATTTTTTTCTTTTGAATTTGGAACAAACTATCAACTAAGAGTCGAATTTCTCGGTACCAAATTGCCCGATCGGAACTGGGCCAACGCCATTCTACAGGATGGATGGAGGTGTCGACTACAACGGGCGAACCCGTCACCCCAGGCTGGTATAACGATATAGATCATTCTTTCAGCCGTGGGATGAGCGTAGAAGACTCGGGGACAAGACAATCTACTGTCTAGTCCACCAGCAACCCGCTAGAGGCTTGTTGGAGCCTCAGTCCAACATACCCACAACAAAAAAGTAATTTCTACAGAATCAAAACCGCAAATTCGCTCGAATATACACGAGGCAGCTGCAATTGATTTCCAACTAAATTCGGCATTTTATGCACAGTCAAACGATGACTAATGTCATTTCTCCTGATCGATACGAATTAACACGCTCATTTCTCACCCCACTTATAACTATTGCGCGACTTCATACCATATAAAACGCAGTACATTTCGATCGATCAATATCATTCCCTGGCGGACAGTAACCGCTCATCTGCAAGTACTCGCGCTTTTCATTACCTTCGAGTCAACCAACCGACGCGTAGTATACGCGATCATCATTATCTTCAAATCTATCGCGGCGCTTCGCACTTCGGACACACACCCACGACTTCACCTCGCGCCCACACTACCTACACACCGGCGAAATACCGACCAAGGCGTTACGAACTGGCATCCTACTACAGACCTTCTGAATAAACACTTCAACTTCAACTGCAACGACTTTCAATAACGGAGAAAACAACATGATGAGAACCACCCTTCGCTCACAATCAATTGGAGTCTAGTGAAGGGTGGCCACTCTCACAATGCCAACGCCTTACGGCGAGGCACAGGGAAAGGTACCAGCGGGCAGCCTCACCCCCTAACACCAGTTTTGGCAGGATATCTCCGTCTGGAATTAACCTTCAGGATACCTCCGTCCTCCCGACTTACGCAACCTCTACCTGTTGCAGTGGCGTGTCCAAAGTTGATGAATAGGGCAAGCCCGACAAACGTTTTTCTCTTTAATCTTCAGTTTGAAATTTACTGATTGTATCGTAGATTCAATAAAGCACACTGAAGGCATGCTACTGCTAGACAGAATTTAACATCCTTATCAGCAGTCGCATACCTGCGGTGGCTTTAAGAAATGCCGTTTTATTTGCTTGAGCGAGTAAAATCAAGTTAAGACAGAACTCACTACAACGGACAATTTCCTCCATCGTTTATCAGGCAATAAAAACCACGAATCAATTGAAATTATACAATAAAAAATCTGCTCTGTCACATGTTCAAAACAAACGGAACTAAATACGGAACACGCTTGATTCTACTTTCATAACGCAAGCCTGGCTTATTCGTCAATACAAAAGTCGTATAGATACATATATTGTCTTGCGTATGCCACTGGTTAGAATGAGAGGACCACTGATTTTGAAAGCCCCGTTGCATGCACCTATGTGCGAGCGAGATGACTATAATATTATAGCTGCTCTATTTAGCTGACTATTTTTTTATAGCTGCTCAGCTTGGTACGATTGCAGCGAATTGTCGCTTTGTCGATAAGCTGTTTTGTCGCGTGGAGCGATCTGTGCCCGCTAGATAGCAATAGGCGCTCGCAAATTTATTTTTTAGTTTAGCGATCTTTTTAAGAAGATTTTAAAGAGATAAGGCAAGCCGGGCTTTTCGGCTTGTATGAAGGAACCGCCACTGATCTGTTGTATTATATCGGTAATTTAGTTTGAATTTATTGCGGACCTATGCCACAAAGGCTCGAGTGGCCCAAGGTCAATTCAAGAGTGGCATGACATCAGGTGAAACATCCACCCTCGCTGCTTGGGAAACAATGTATTTCCATAGTCTCCAGACCCCTTCAGCAATTAGTCAGAATGCACAACCGATTGGCTTCGCCGACCGGTGCGCAAACCGTCCAGTGGCGCTGGGATTACACCCGCCGGGAGAAATTGGTCCACCAGCTCTGAGGCCTGAGACACGGGAGTCTTACCCGGGGTAGCCTTCGACTCGAGGAGGCTTCTGAATAGGAGCTCAATCGTGAGTTGAGCGGATCCGAGAATAAAATGGATTTTGCGGCCCAAGCTGCACGAAACCGTTCACCACCATTCCTCTTGGGCCAATTTTGTCACCGTTTTCGAGGTCACCATCATCACCATAAGCCGGTAAACGTCCACTGTTAGACATGGGCCTCCCCCTTAGAATGCCATGATGAACAGTCTTGAGCCGCCTCCATCCACCTAGTTCCTGTGACCGTGGCAATGTGATCGGTCTATCTTGTGGGGGCCGTCCTACGCTGCATCTGCTGATTCGAGGTCGCCATTCGAGAACCTTTCCCTCAGGATTGTCGGTTCTAGCAGCTATATGGCCTACCCATTGCTAAAACAGACTGGATAACCTTGAGCGCCTACAGAACGTTTGTATAAGGTACATATTCAATCTGAGGAAGTATGCCCATGTTTCCGAGTACCGAGCAAAATTGCAATGGCTTCGTATACGGGACCGGAGAAATTTGCATATCCTTTCACTTCTATACATATATCCTACACAATCCTACATTGCCCTCCTACCTCAACGAGGCTTTTACAGGGTTAGAAGTCATGGTCTCCCACTTCGTTCAAATCAGAATAATATCTTACGTATCCCAAAACACAATACCACTTTTTTCCTACTCCATCTCCGTACATGCAGCTCGACTGTGGAATCAGCTTCCTTCAACTATTAGAGGGCAATCATTGAAAAAGCACTTCCTTTCACAATAAATATGAACCATAAATTCTAACCTTTCCGTTATCCTCTCCCTTTCCTTACCTTATTTTGGCAGTTTATTTATTTATTTATGTATTTGCTGATATATCAAAATATGTATGTAGGCATATATGTAATATATCCAACTCAAAAATGTATTTATATATTTACTTTTTACTTTAGATACACACACAATGTATATTATATGCTTCTGTTGCCTACTCTTCTTTTCACACCAGCATATTGGTTGACTGGAAGATATTGTAATGTAGCAATAAGTCCGCAATCGTAAGTACCTTATTTTAATTGTGCAAAAAAGAGATTTTCATTCATTTCACGAGCTATGTCAGTAACCTTGGTTCTTCTGCGGATTTCATCGTTTCGTATTCTATCCCGCAGTGAAACTCCAAGCATAGCTCTCTTCTTGGCTTGTTGCGCGACTTTGAGCTTATGTATGAGGCCAGTGACCACGTCTCGATGCCGTATTTCATCACTGGCAACACGCACTGATTATGTTATTATTGTAATCATTGGTTAAATTATTAGGTTTCTGTAATCAATCAGTCCTTTAAAAAACATTTATTATCAATGTTATTATAGACGGCCAAATAAATCGCTGTTAGTTTGGTCGTCAATGCTATTAGCGCCACCTGCATTTCGCCGTTTCAGAAGGGTTGCCAAATCGTACTATGGAGTTGAGCAATGTAATACCATGTATAATAATCAATAATATGTTGGAAAAAAGTTCAAATATTATTCAGTTAAATAACTGGCAGAATTAGTGAATTTATTGTAAGGCACTGATTGCAACACTCATCTGGATTGTAAATAAAAGTGCATTAACGTCGGGTGCGAATAAAGTGCATTTGCTTCGTGATATCTGGTCATTGTCGATGATAAGTTGAATTAAAAAACATCGGAAAGATCAATGTACGCCATCAAAGATACAATCACTTAAGGGAATACATCGGTTGTTTTAAATTTTTACCTGCTTGAAAGGGACAATTTTGTGGGCCTATTCTGCAACTTTTACACAACTGCCCCACAAATAAATTAATAGTTAAAAAAAAACACTAAAAACACGCTTTATACAGGCACCTATGTCAATATTTACACTATTTCCACTCAATATTTACAAATCAATATATAATAGGTTTTATATAATCAATATATAAAACCTTGAAACCTGATTGTGTTCAAAGTCCATTACGTGACCTTTCTCACAAGTGCAAACACGACTATGATACGATATTCCATCATGGAATGCCAGTTCCTGTCTTCCGGCTTCATCATCAGACCTTGAAACTTAATCGTGGTCAAAGTTCATTACAATACCTTTCTCACAAGTCCAAACACGGCTATGATACGATATTCTATCATGGAATGCCAGTGCCTATCTTCCGGCTTCATCATCAGACCTTGAAACCTAAGCGTGGTCAAAGTTCATTCCAAGACTTTTCTAAAAAGTCCAAACACAGCTGTGATACGATGTTCCATCATGAAGTTCCAGTTCATATCTTCCGACCCCATCATCAGATCAGTTCGGCAGTACCATATTATTGTATTGTCATGAGAACTACATACAGCTGCCAATTTTCATGATGTTACGATCCTTGGAAGATGGTTAAATTAGTTACCTTAGATCCCATTACCTAGATTCCGTTACATACAGGTCGACCTGTGTTAAAAGCGTGTGAAAAAGGAGTGTAATGTGTTTAGGGTTCATCTATTTATGTTTTCCGGTTATTCCATAACTTCTTAACGTTCCATAACTTCTAAACGCTTGAACCGGTTAGGGAGTGTGTGGTGTTAGAATCGTTGCGCCATCCCGAGTGCGAGTACCTTAACTGTCCAAATATCAAGCAAGTAGTTGGCTAAATGTCCAACTGTTAATAAATTACCATAAATATATCGTGTTTAGTGTCAAATGAAAGGTCTGATACATGTATCTATATGGATAAATACATAAACCACAAATATTTCATAAAAAACCGTAATAAAAATAATTAGAAATACATTAGTTCACTTTCTGTAACGGCAGTCGTGTTTTTTATTATGTCAAATATATTCACTTTTTACTCTAAACTTCATTTATACATTAAAAAAAACATATTCTTATTCTAGACAAAAAGGGCAAACTGAAACAAAAAGATCATAAGGATAACGTTAGCGTTATGTCGAAAAACTTGAAAGTTGTTAAATTTACGTAGCGAAATGGGATTTCAAAATATGTCCAAAGTATTAGTTTTGATTATATATGGTATTAGATGGCTCAACTCCATAGTACGATTTGGAACCCCTTCTGAAACGGCGAAGTGCAGGTGGCACTGATAGCATTGACGACTAAACTAATACCAATTTATTTGGCTATGTCTTATAACATTGATATTGAATGTTTTTCTAAAGGACTGATTTATTATAAAAATCCAATAATTGAAGCAATGATAACAATAATAATATTCAAATATTATTGCCATCTATAGTATTTATTATATAGGCCGATTAGGTCACAGAAATAATACGGAGAGATAGATAGAATGCCACCTATTTATCTATCTGGACTTTAAAGCGCGTAATTATTACTTATTTAAACCTGTTTAAATGTCATTTTTATATAAATGATATTAAAATAGAGCTGTTATTTAAAAACTCGTTTGTTGTTATAATTATATTTTATAGAGTACATTAGATTATGCCATTATTTTTTTATGTTTTTGAATGTTTTTTTTAATGCAAGGACTGATTGATTATAAAAAAAAACACAAAAAAATAACCAATGTTAACAATAATAATATTCAATGATTACTTATAATAACCAATAACAATAACAATATCCAATGATAACAACTAGAGTTGTCAACTACAACGGGCGAACCCGTCACCTCAGGAAGTTTTAACGATTAGTCGTTCTGTCTCCCTGAAGTGAGCGCAGAAGATTTGGACAAAAACAGCCCACCGTCAAGGTCCGCCACATGCCCGTAAGAGACCAACAATACAATACAATACAATACAATCAATTACTAAAGTAGATAGGCATTCCTACACTTGGATGCGTCACAAAATTAAATGCTAAAAATTTAATTATTAAAAACATAACTATCGTTATAGTTGTCATGGCTGTAATATTATCTTCAATATTACCTACATACAAATAATCAAAATATACTAATGTGATTTAAGAGTCAGGGAGAACAATATATTAAAATAGAAATGCAAAATCTATGTAGAATAATCAAGAAATATATATTTTATTGTCAATCCAGCAATATGCCTTCGGATTTTTTTAAAATGAATAGATAGATGTATAATAAATTATATGAAAATTAGAATGTCAGCTATCATAATACCTTGACCGCGAGATAGCCAGGAGAGTTACCCAGCGGGCTTACACTCACGTCCTTACTTCCAATTGCGACCAGATTACTCCAGTCTCTCGATTGGTTACGAGTTTGAGGTCGCTTGCGTGGTCCTCTCCCTTACGAAGCGGTGAAACGGTGTGTACCGAATCTATCGCGGACCACAGCATCCTTTGCCCGGCTGTTCACCCAGGATCGGGTAGCCGATGGTCGTTTCAAGAGCAGTCGCCGTAAGGTCCGCCACCACCCCCGCTCTATAGGACACAGTACTGCTTCCAGACTCCCCCGACTGTTAGTCAGAGTGCACAATCGATTGGCTTACGTCGCACGGTGCGCAGACCGTCCAGGAGCGCCAGAAGGTTGATTCCTAGGGGAAACTGGCCCTAAGGCCAGAGTCCTACCCGGGCTCGCACTTCATGCGTGGAGTGTGTTGACCCGATGGGTGTTGACCCGTGAGTGTGGCCAACCCTGAACAGAATGGGTCTTCGTGGTCAACTCAGCAAGGCCCCCCCCCCCTTAGCTCCCAAAATATAACAATAATAATATTCTTTATTTTGTATAGTCTAATTAGAGTACAGATATTTCTGTAATGCTATTAAAGAAAATACTACAGCAACATCCTCCATATTAAAGGATGGGTCACCAAATCGGGGTCACCAGTGTGAGAGTTGCCACCCTTCACTAGACTCCAATTGATTGTGAGCGAAGGGTGGATCTCATCGTGAAGTTTTCTCCGTGAATGAAAGTCGTGGATGTCGAAGTAGAAGTATTTAATCCGAAGGTTGAAGTGAGTCGCCAGTTCTTAACGCCTTGATTGTTAATTCGCCGTAGTGTATTAGTGTGGGCGCGAGGTGAAGCCGTAGTAGTGTGTCCGAAGTGTGTAGTCAAGGAACGAGGCTTGACGATCGGTATCGCGGGTAATGCAGGTACTGCTTAATAATGAAGCGTAGTCGCGGTAACTATCCGCCAAGGAAATGATATCGATTGATTGAAATGTACTACGTTTTATACCGTGAGCGGTGATGTAATAGCTATGAGTGGGGTGCGACATGTGTATCGATCAGAAGAAATGACATGAGTCATCGCTTGACTGTGCATAAATTGCCGAATTTAGTTGGAAATTAACTGCAGCTGACTCGTGTAGATTTGAGCGAGTTTGCGGTTTCCATTCTGTGGAAATTACTTTTTTGTTGTGGGTATGTTGGACCGACAGGGCTCCAACAACTACATCATTTTTGGAAAAAATCATAAGAATCATATATTGTCACTGTTAGTGACCCAATATTGGTGACACCGGCATGATATAAACACGCAGCATATCTATATAATACCAAAATAGAGTTTCGACCCGGTGGCATAGTGGTTAGGTCGCCTGATCTTACATTGTAAGGTTTTAGGGTTCGATTCCCGGCTGTGTCACCATTTTCCGTTGGAATAAAATTAACGAAATTGCATTTCAATTCTGTTGATCGAATCCAATAACAAAACACACACTTACACAAATGTTACACGCATACATACATATAAATTCACTTCATTCATACTAGGGTTGATTATAAGAGATTTTCATCTATACTAATATTATAAAGAGGTAAAGTTTGTGGCGTTGTAGTAAGTAATCTCTGGATCTACTGAACCGATTTTGAAAATTCTTTTACCAATAGAAAGCCACGTTATTTGTGAGTGTCATAGGCTATATATTAATCCGAAAAATAAAAAGACTTTTTCGTGGTAGTCGGATTTCCAAAGTAAGTCGAAAAAAACGGTCGAACGAAAACGTTTCTAACGAACGCTGCCTTAACGATGAGAGATATATGATTAAGTGCTAGAGAAAAGTTGTAGAACTTGATAATGCCTACAAAAAGTCAGCGACAGGATATGTCTAACTTTTATATTTAAGTAACAAACAGTAGTATTTTATATTTAAAAAAATATTTAAATCGTTTTTGTCATGTTTATTCATGTTTATTGCTCATATTACCAATAATTATGAACTATTATCCAAATAAGTAAATTTACCGTCTCAAGTGTTTAAAACTTTTCCCTTTTACTGCATATAATTTCCCTTTTACTGCATAAATTGTTAAAGAGATAAGACACTCACAAATAAGACACTCCCTAGAAGACACTCACAAATAACGGTAATATAGTGAAATTGGCATGTAAATACATACATACATATGCAGTAAAAATATAACCCTTCTTTTGGCAGTCAGGAAATAAATCATAGCACTCAGTACTAAACGAACCACACTCATAATTTCCTCACAGGTAAAAAGGCACGGGTCAGCTAGTATGACAATAAAACCGCCCATTGTGAAATTGTTCATAGAGCAAAATCGATTTGTTTTACCGCACTGCGTTTGTTTTTCCGTGGTCCGCGATAGCTTCGGTAGACACCATATCACCGCTACGTAAAGGAGAGGACCGCGCAAGCGACCTCAAACCTCTAACCAGTCGGGAGACCCGAGTAATCTGGTTGCAACTGGTAGTAAGGGCACGAGTGTCAGCCGGCTGGTTGATTAACCTGGTTATCTCGCGGTAAGGCGATGGCTTCTTACAGGCGAGTGGCGTAACTAGACAGTGGACTGTTTTAGTCCTAAGTCTTCTAAGCTCACCTCACGGGAGATAGAACGATCTAATATAGTTAAAACATCCTGGGGTGAGGGTTTCGCCCGTTGTAGCCACACGAAACAATCTATACTGTTCATTATCCTCTCTTGCACGGCAGCTGCACTAAAAAAAACAGTGCTTTGATGTTGGGCCGTTCGTTTAAAAATAAAGCCCCCTATCCACACAAACCGGCGACGACGGCGCCCTCCGCAAACGTCAAATTAAAAAGTATAAAAAGAAATGAAAAGTTTTCGCAATGAGCGTCTCTTATCTGGTCGCGCAACAATGCTATGTGGAGCCGCCTTGCGCGGCGCGCCACCCGAAAAAGAAACCAAAAAGAGAAAGAGAAAGAAAGAATAATGTTGGCATGGGTAAAAAATGGCGTAACAAGAGCGCTGCCGGGTGAACGCGCTCTCGATTTCGGTATACGCGGAGTGGATTGTGTTATGCCGACGACCATTTAAGGCGCGCAGACCGTCCAGAAGCGCCAGAAGGTTGACTCCTAGGGGAAACTAGCCCTAAAACCAGAGTCCTGCCTCGCACTTGATGCGTGGAGGCCGCCGGATGGGTGTTGACCCGTGAGTGTGACCAACCCTGAACAGAATGGGTCTTAATAGCCAACTGCAACATGGCCCATTAGCTCAACTTCGTAGTACGATTTGGTAACCCTTCTGAAAAGGGGAATTGGAGATGGCGCTGATAGCATTATCTGACAAAACTAACAGCAATTTATTTGGCTATCTATTATAACATTGATAATGAATCGTTTTTTATAAGGGACTGATTGATTATAAAAAGACATTATACCAATGAAATAATAATATTATTAAATTATTTGTGCCATCAATCGCATTACACACATAACAGAAAAAACACTGAGAGATATTACAATTACAATTTAGTTCTGCTCCAGTAGGTAGGCTTTCCTACACTTGGATGCGTCTTTGCCTCTAAAATTTTAAATAATGTAATTAATTAAAGAATATTAACTATCATGATATAGTTGTGGCAATATAAATTAATTTTAGTAAATTATAATTGGTTTGAAAACCATTGATAAATAGAAAATAATCTAATAATCAAAAAAAGAGCTCAATGTCTGTAGTCATAATTATCAAGGCAATAATATGATGGTCATGAAAATAGATAAGGGTATACTAAACATATCTAAATTTAAATTAATTGTCAAATCTAGCAATATAGCCGTCGTCGATAAAAATAAAAATAAAAATTACGCTCTTTGGCAAAGTTGATTATCATGAATTTTCCGTTATTTTACATTAGGATGCTCCTGGAATAAGAATTCAGCATTATCCAAATCTCTTAGTCATATACTGGATTCTTGACTAGGCCATTAAATAAGATTTTTTTGAATTGGTTCTCTCCAAGACTTCTGATATGTGTTGGGACCTTGTTATAATACACAGGCTTTGGTGAAGGAAACTGTTGCGCACTTTACTAAGCCTGTGCCGATTTAGATGTAGATCAAATTTATTTCTTGTATTGTGTTGATGGAAATCGCTATTCGCCGGGACATCCAGATAGAATGCCATCTATTAGACTATTTAAACGATAAAATACTTAGTGTGACCTTTCTAAACTCTGAGCAGGCCTATAATGAAGAGTGAAATGCGCTAGCCAGCAACAATAACAACAACGTTACAACAATGAGCTACTTGTAACAACTTGCAAGTAAGAACACGTTATCAATCACTTTTACCGATCACGATACATTACAATGCATCCAGGGTTCATTTATTATCAGCGAGAATTACGACTTTTATCACTGTTTACGAGGCAATCAATAATGGGACCGGCTGATGTTGCTTGACACTTGTAGCTGCAGACTGACATTTGTATGGGGAAGCTAAGCAATAATGAACTTAGAGCTGCTGCCATAATAATCAATATTTCAACAAAAAAAACGACTCCAAAATTGTTTATAAGTTTATTTTATTTATTGAGATACTTATGATTAGGTATACAGTTCATTGGTCATGTAACGTTTGATTCCTATAATATATTATAAATTACTAGCTGCGCCCAGCGGTTTCACCCGCGTGGTGATGGAAAATTGTGATAATGATGATAGACAACCATATATCTTTATAAATTATAGCCTATGTGTTGTTCTGATGTGTAAGCTATATTATTGTAAAGTTTCATCAAAATCCATTCAGTAGTTTTTGCGTGAAAGAGTAACAAACATCCATACATACATACAAACTTTCGCGTTTATAATATTAGTAGAATTTAATAATTGATATAGGGAGGTTTAACACATCTTACATGACCTTTCCTACCAATAGCACATCTAACTAGGCGACAATTTGGCCCGTCTCTAGATGTGTATATTTTTATGCAATTTTAAGAAATTAAATGTTTTTTTTTAACAATAAATTATTTGGACCCACCACCTGTATATACACATAAATATACCAATTTTATAAAATATATAGCTATGTAATAAATAAATAAATTAATAATTTCAATTTAATTAAGAATAATAGATTAGTGATACCAAATAAATTGTCGTGCGTTGCGAAGAAGTTCATCAGATTTTACATATCCCTTGTCAAGTAGCCATCTATTAATGTTTGCTTTAAATATTTTTATGTTAGAATAATTTTTCATGTCTTCACTTAAGGAATTTTATAATTTTGGGGCTATGTAGAATATGTGTCTCTGTGCAAATGTTGTCCTGACTGACGGAATTATATATTTGATACTCGCAGACATTCTTGTGTACAGATTGTTTTGAGTTCGTACATGGTCATCTCTAGTTTTGTAGAAAGCAAGAAGCGCTTGCTTAATGAATATCTGTTTAGCTGATGCTGTGCAGCAGCCATGTCATGACCGTTGAGGAGTTCCCTCGTTGGAAGCCAACCCTGGGTGTCGCAGTCCTTTCTTGGTGAAACTTAAAACGGGCTGTCGTAATTGAATGCATAAACAAAATTTCGTGTCTGTGCTGTTAACCGTTGAGAAGTCTCCTCGTCCGGAGCCAACACTGGATGTAGAATCAGGTCATGCTCACCATAAAAAATCATGGTCATCGGAACTGAACTAACATGTAAATTTTCTGATATGATAATATTTGAGGAGTTCCCTCAATTCATCATGGATCCCATCATCAAAACAGGATTTTGATAAAAAGGGACAAATCTAGAATCCTTTCAAAAAATCCAAATCAGTTTATAAATTCTGAGGTAACAAACATTTTTTAAAAATACAACCGAATTGACAACCTCCTCCTTTTTTTGAAGTCGGTTAAAAACACACTGTTGGCCCGATTGCGTTTCTTCGTGAACAAATATCGGGATTAGTTCACGCGAGCGAGACAGGTTAATACATTAAAGCGGACTATGAAATGAATTATGGTTACTTTTATAGCATAAAACTATCAACCGAACATAAAGCAGCATAATTTAAGACTGGACGAAATGTTTTCAAAACTAATTCACATAGTTTTATGTTCAGCTGGTAGTTTTTGTGCGGAAAAAGAAACGATTGATCATATTACATACATTTCGCTCTAACGAACTGCTCTGTCTCGTTCGCATAAGCTATTTTTCGAAGAAACACAACCGAGGCCTTTTATAAATTATCTTATGAGTTGTCCTCATCCTTTCCTTATTGCTTATACAACTAATTACAAGTTATATATGTACTATCACACTTTTAACTCACTACCCGAATGCAAACAAATCAATAATTCGATAGTAATATCGCAGTCTGGGGTATACTGCGGGAATGGGGAAGCATACATATTTTTCTCATAATGATTTGAGTTTTATGTCAAGAGCTCCTAGTCTATACGTGTGGTATCCTATCCGGGATATTGTTACGTCATCCGTCATTTCATTTTTTAAATTACATGCAACCGAAAAAAAAGGAACATTAGTGCGACTCCAGCTTGGGCATTAGGAACGGATCGCTTGATGCGTATAAGTCTAATATCTCGACTTTGAAAGTAATAAGGAGTAGGATTCTGGGCTTCTGCGACCAGATATATTTCGACGTTTAGGTACATATATATATCATACTAGCTGACCCGTACCCACTTCGTTGGGCGGTAAAACTTTTTACTTGTGATGAAATTATGAGTATGGTTTGGTTAGTACTGAGTGCTATGATTTATTTCCTGACTGCCAAAAGAAGGGTTATATTTTTACTGCATATGTATGTATGTATTTGCATGCCAATTTGACTATATTACCGTTATTTTTGAGTGTCTTCTTGTGAGTGTCCTATTTAATTTTGTGAGTGTCTTATGTCTTTAACCATTTATGCAGTAAAAGTGAAATTATATGCAATAAAAGGTAAAAAAAGTGTTTTGTTTTAAACACGTTGAGACGATAAATTTACTTATTTTGATAATAATTCATAATTATTGATAATATGACCAATAAACATGAACCTAACGATTTGAATATTTTTTTGAATTTGAAAAACTACTTTCTGTGACCTAAATATAAAAGCTAGACATATACTGTTGCTGACTTTTTGGTAGGCATTATCAAGCTCTACAACTTTTCTCTAGAATTTAATCATATATCTCTCATCGTTAAGGCAGCATTAGTAAGAAACGTTTTCGTTCGACCGTTTTTTCCGACTTACTTTGGAAATCCGACTACCACGAAAAAGTCTTTTCATTTTCCGGATTAATATATAGCCTATGACACTCACAAATAACGTGGCTTTCTATTGGTAAAATAATTTTCAAAATCGGTTTAGTAGATCCAGAGATTACTTCCTACAACGTCACAAACTTTACCTCTTTATAATAATAGTATAGATAATATCATTTATTTCGTATAAAATAATTATACATGTCAGACAGATCATAGCCTTTTTAGGAGTTGTTTAGTCGCTTTGGCGTATATGCGAAATCGACCACAGCGACTCGACTGATAGAATCCGTCAAGGCTGTTAAAATTATTCAACGATAAAAATCGCAATCTGCGAAAACTATTATATTTTCTCCTAGCATTATCCAGAAATAAGAAGAAGCCCAAACTTCAATAGAGAGGAAGGTTTTAAACACTCTTCTAAAAATATTCTCAACGCCCGTCTCCGAGTGCAAAATGACGAGATGTAAGTGTTGTGTGTACGGCGGAATTTAAAAAATACTAATTCCTACCCCCCCCTCCCCCCCGTGACAAGCAATAAACAGCGTAGTAACAGCAGCAGTATGCCGCCTACTTATATAGAATCAGGGTTGGGTTGATTTTCCCCAACCCGGAAAAACCCACTGGGTTAAATTGGGTAAAACCCACCTGAAAAAACCCGATGGTTTTTGACGAGTGTGGGCTTTTGACAAAATACTTGATTATAATAATTAAATTAATGAACAGATATAGTATTTATATTATATTTTATCAAAAAGAAAAAAGGATGTATTTGTGACATATATACATATATAGTACAAGCAAAGTTAAGTTAAACAGTTTAATACACTTTAATTAATAATGTTACTTAATTAATAGTGTTACTTCAATTCACCAATTCCACTCACACATATTCTTGTCGTGGAGATATCGGTATACTGAGACTAGTATCTGGCCTTTTCCCACACCCAGTCTGTTCCGTAATTTACTCCAGACCATTCCAAATGTTAAGAAAAGCCTTCTTCGGCCATTTTTTCTTGATCTGGTTTCAGGCGCCGGCCGTAGTATCGCGGATCCATCATATTAGCCAAGAAGTGAAAAGGTTGCATTGCATCATTGAACCTCGCACTTATGGCCGTCCTGTAGGGCTCAAGTTCATGACTTTCCATCAGATCAAGCCATACTCCAACTGCATCAGATATAGTCGTATCGTCAGCCTGTAGTTTGTCCAGCGCCACGGAAACTTCCTTCAATTGCTTCTGAAGATGGATGGCTTGTCAAGCACACAAGCTGCCCCTACATGGAACTGTATTTGCGGGTCAGGATTAGCTTCGATATCCATGCGAATTTCAACATATTTGTGATAATTCGAGATAAACAACTGTTGTGAAAATAAAGAGGATCTCCCTGACAATAACGATAAATAAAATGTAAAATTAAAATATATTCATTTAAAATTCTCATTAACTCCGAAAAAACCCAAAAATCCCCGAAAAAGCCCGAAAATCCCCGAAAAAACCCGAAATAACCCAGTGGGCAGATATTTTTTGATAAAACCCGGGTTTTTGCCAACCCTGTATAGAATAACAGCGGATGCTTCAATCTTCACGCGCGCGGACGAAAATTATTGAAAGTTCATAGTAAATATCTACAAAAACATTTAAGTAAAACATAAGAAGTCCACAAACAATCAACAAAAGTATATTATTTTGCCGAATTTTAGTAAAAAACTAGTGAACTTCGAAAGATTTCGAATTGTTTAGAGTGTTCTTCAACTCTTTGACTTTAAACGAAAAAGTTATGGAAGGAAAACACACAGTATGACATAGTATACAAGATTAGATAAAATATACATTTTGAAATATAAAACCGGTTCTGGATTTCCTGTGAATTTGAAATTTATATTTATTTTAATTAAAGCGAATTAAAAAAAAATTAAGTCCTTTTATTACAAAAAATAATTAGTAAGACATAAAAATTCTGTGAATGTTTGCTGGGAAAGTCACAGAGACGGTGTGTGTGTGTGTGTGGGGAGGGGGGGTGTTTGTGTGTGTGAGGGTGAATTTGTATGTGTGTGTGTGTGCATTTATGTACGTGTATGTGTACTTACGTAAATGTTTAAGTGTATATTTATTTCATATTTTATATTATAATTGACCATAACATATAAAGTATAGAAATAGATGATAAAATCTTCATAGTAAATTAAATTAAGGTCAGTATCCTATATCCTAAGGATATACAAAAAATAATATTATCCTCATTCAGTTTTCTTAACAGGATTTTTGGATAGTGATTGTTTGTATGCACTAATTGAAGTATTCAAAATATCAACATTTACTAGTTGTAACCCTTCCGCTACGTAACGACCAAATTTGGTTGCACATCAGGACACCGTTGACTACGTAACTACCAATATTGGCGGCTTGCTCCCGGCGCAAAGTAATATTATTTTCTAATTCGAACGCATCCTAAAATCCATACCAAATATCTCATTATTACCATAGATAGGTACATAGACGGCCGCTAGCATAATTTCGCGCGTCGATTTATGCGCGTCTAATATGAGCTAATATCTAAATATTTTTGTATGTAAATAAGCAAAACGAAATATTAACTTTGATAGAGAATCTAATAAATATCATGATAGTATTTACGATTTCTAAATAGGGTCTATATTTTTCCGTAAGACAAGTACAAGTTAGAAATGCCGAGTTTTTTTCACTTTTTCGACTTTCTCATATTTATTCATAATTGTTTTACAAATTTAGATTTCAATATTCTATATACGAAATTTCAATGCAATCATTGTACAGTTATTCTTTTTACGCTTGCTATATTAGTTCCATAGTTATAGTACTTTTTGTCGAGCGCGGCGATATTGCAAGAAATTCCAACAAATTGCCGCGGTCTGCCATGAAATTATGCTGCTATATCACATAGGCGAGTAATATTTCCTTTCAGGGTGAAATTGTATTTAAACGAGGAAGTCGGAACAAGTTATAATTCTTGTAGTTCTTGACGGAGCATTATATTAGAATTAAACAGAGTATCAGAAGAAAGAGAGCCCCATTCTCAAATCAAACAAGGAAAGCGACATTCAGATTATACAATATGCCATTGCCGAACTGTTCTTCCTAAATAATTAATGATACTGATCTGCCAGGCTTTGGAGCAATCTTCCTGCCGACGACGACGAAGATGCTTTTTCCTCAGACTGAATACAAACGAAGCGTATAAACAGTTTATTTTTTGCACGAAACTCGCTCCTTGACATCTCGTCTCCACGAGAATTTTATAAAAGTCGGAGATCGTTTTTTGCCGTTCATTGTTTGTGGCCCTTTTTAGCCGTTCATCCCGCGCTTATAAGGAATAATGAAATTCGATGCCCAGTGCAAGAATCGTCTCTTTTACGAACCGAGAGATAATGTCAAACGTAGGCCAAACTGCTGGGAGCTAATGGGCCCATGATGAGGTGGCCACGATGACCCATGTGTTCAGGGTCGGTCACACTCACGGGTCAACACCCATCCGATGGCCTCCACGCATGGGGTGCGAGCCTGGGTAGGACACTGGGTCAACCAGTCTCCCCTGGGAATCAACCCTCTGGCGCTCCTGGACGGTCTGCGCACCGAGCGGCGCAAGCCAATCGACTGTGCTCTCCGACTAACAATCGGGGGAGTCTGGGAACTGTATTGTTTCCTATAGAGCGGGGGTGGTTGCCTACCTTACGGCGACTGCTCTTGAAATGACCATTGGCCATCCGATCCCGGTTCAGAGTCGGGCAAAGGACGCCTTGGTCCGCGATAGATTCGGCGCACACCGTTTCACCGCTTCGTAAGGGAGAGGACCGCGCAAGCGACCTCGAACTCGGAGCCAATCGAGAGACCGGAGAAATCTGGTCACAATTGGAAGCAAGGGCGCGAGGGTCGGCCCGCCAGGTAACACTGGCTATATCGCGGTAAGGCGTTGGCTTCTTGCGGGTTGTGACGTAGCTGGACGTTGGATTTGTTCTGTCCAAAGTCTTCTACGTTCACTGCAGGGCGATAGAACGAGAAAATCGTTAAAACGTCCTGTGGTGACGGGCTCGCCCGTTGTAGTTGACACCGCAAGTTGCTGATAGCTTCAAATATTTCGCGGCATTTTTTATGCAGTTTTTTTTTCAATTAGGAAGAATTTCATGTTAAAAAATGTGGAAGAATTTCATGTTCGGTTGTGTCACCCTAAGACTTTCCTGGCAAGAAGTCTAGGACTGATTTCTTCTGAATATTGATTTAATAAATAAAATCGATGAGGGACCTCTATCGACCGGCGGACGTACGCGGTCGGGCAAAACCAATCAGCAAGAGATTGTCACCTGGTAATCCCCAGTAGATTTTCTAGCTACTAACAATAAATGATGTTAACGCTTACATTAGGATAAACATAACATGACTTGTTAGATCCACTAAGGACAAATCAAGACAATTTAGCGCCTTATAATAGCATTGTTGTAATTAAGAAATGAGAAATAATAAAGACCTTTCTGATTCTGATTCTGATTCGGGTTCCATTGCAACGCTTGAGGCGGCGTGGTTCGTTTCTCGGCTAAGGGCCAAGCGCCAACAGATGGCATTAATCTATAATTAAAATATATGGCTGAAATTAAATGTTGTTTAGCTTGTATATGAGATTTTCCAACCAAAATTTCACAATATGATTTCAACCCAAATGTCTAAGTTTTTGTCCAATATTTCGAGATTGAAGTATTATTAGCGGGCCCTCTGGTGGACCAATTTCAACCAAAATCTTTCCAACTCTTGCCATGACCAAATGATGCCTGAATGTCAAATTTCAAGCATTTCCTGCCGGAGAAAAGAGACATGAGAGTTCTCTGTCTGAAACGATTAAAACCATATCCTGACTGAACTCTGTCTGTGGGTCAGGGAGTTAATGGGCCTTTGCTGAGTTGGCCACTAACACCCATTCTGTTCAGGGTTGGTCACACTCACGGGTCAACACCCATACGATGGCCTCTACGCATGAAGTGCGAGCCCGGGTAAGACTCTGGCCTTAGGGCTAGTTTCCCCTAGGAATCAATCATCTGGCGGCCCTGGACGGTCTGCGCACCGTCCGGCGTAAGCCAGACGATTGTGCACACTGACTAACAGTCGGGGGAGTCTGGAAGCAGTACTGCGGGTCCTATAGAGCGGGGGTGGTTGCGGACCTTACGGCGACTGCTCTTGAAACGACCATCGGCTACCCGATCCTGGGTGAACAGCCGGGCAAAGGATGCCGTGGCCGCGATAGATTCGCTATACACCGTTTCACCGTTTCGCGCAAGCGACCTCGAACTCGGAACCAATCGAGAGACCGGAGTAATCTGGTCGCAATTGGAAGCAAGGGCGTAAATGTAAGCCCGCTGGGTAACACTCCTGGCTATCTCGCTGTTAACCGATCAAATGAATGGCGATTAGCTCGGGTTGCCTACGGCAAAATGTATATAAATTTATATTTACATTTACATTTACATTTACATAGAGCGGGGTTTACTATAGAGCTATAGCATTACTATAGAGCGGATTACTATAAAGCGGCGCACATTTACATTTATATTTATATTTATATAAATTTATATACATTTTGTATACATTTTGCCAAGGCATCCCTTAAGGGACGCCTCACATTTGAGGGGTTAAGGCGTTGGCCTCTTGCGGGCATGTGGTGGAGCTTGACGGTGTATTGTTTTGTCCAAGTCTTCTGCGTTCTATTCACGAGAGAGAGATTCACACTAATCGTTAAAACTTCTTGAGGTGTCGGGTCGCCCGTTGTAGTTGACAACTTTATATGTGACCTTTGATTAATGACTGGGATATGTATAATAAACAAAACGAATGTCAATTTTATATAAAATACATATAAGTTAATATCCACAAACCCCAATTATGTTATTATGTTATTATATATTAGGTGATTATATATTGTCATGTTATTATAGTATTAAATTATGTTTTTTTAAAAAGTACTTCTAACAATGGCTTAGCATTTTGTCTTTTGTTTTGACAACTTAATAGACTAATAATTAGAAATCTAAACTAAACTGAATTAGTATTAGAAAAGCTAAAGCTTTTCGTAAAAGGTATTAGTAAAGTAACGTAATGTAAAGTAATGTAAAGTAAAGTAATAAGTAAGTAAAGTAAATAAGTAAGTAAATAAGTAAATAATAAATAATATCGTAAATAAGTAAATAGTAAATAGTAAGTAAATAGTTACTTTAGTAAGTAAATAGTAAATAGTAAATAAGTAAATAATAAGTAAATAAATAAGTAAGTAAGTAAAGTAAAGTAATAAATAAGTAAGTAAAGTAACGTAATGTAAAGTAAAGTAATAAGTAAGTATCGCTAAAGTATTAGAAAAGCTAAAGCTAAAGCTTTTATAAATAACACAGTTTTACATTCGGTATATATGGGTTTATAGGTTTTATAATAGCATAATGTACAGTTCTCTCAATAACAAACAGAAACTCACAGTTAGATTACAGATAGTTTCTCTGTTTTCATAACTCTTAAAAATACACAAAGAGTACTGGATTATTGTTTTCCTAACTACGGACTAAAAGTCACTTTTTAAATCCTCAAATAAAATAAAAACTCAATTTTGCGCCCCCTAAATTTTAACGCCCTAGGCGTATTTAACGTTTGATTAGATACTGACTTAGATACTTAAGTGACGTGCACATTGTGCAGTACACCATAATTAACTGCAAAAGCATTCACCTTTAACGATGTCGAAGAAGGCCGCAACCGCCAATACGTGCAGGCACAGCTTCCAGCAGCCGGTCGCCATATTTTCCAAAATTCCAAAAAATCACTTTTCAAAATTACACATCACAGACACACATTTCGAACCACATCCCAGCACACAACCAGCCAAAACTGGCAAAATCACCGCGAACCGTCTGCACTCATTGTTTATTAAAAACATCAGTAAAACATCGCGGCGAAAAAGTCCGACGCGCTACGACAACCGACACAAACCCGACGTCCGAAGGTCGAAATGCAACTGGAGGCTTTTCGAGTCATTTGACAGTTCGCGCCGTTCGAACGGCGTTGCCACAGATGCCTGTAATTAAAGGCTCCTATTCTTTTAATAGAATTAAAAATATCAAGATGAGATATACCTACTGGAAAAGCGACAAGTGCCATTAAAAATATTCTAAGATAATGCATTTTTTATTTTTTATTATTTACATATTTTAAGCCAATAAAAATACATTTAATTAAAAAAAACGTTCCCTTAGCCTTATAATTCATAATTAATGTAATATTTTTCCAATTTATTTCCTAACTCGGTAGGAGATTCAGATATGATAGTTTATGGTTTACCACCTCACGAGGAATAACCTGTATCGAGGTGGTACCAACAGAAATTTTATATTGCCTGCCGAAAGGGCATGATATTATTATCTCCGCTCTTCGGTTTTTATTTTATTTTTTGTAACCATATTGAAATGACAATTTAAATTTAATAATTACGAGGATGAAGGTAATTACTTTATTCTAAAATTTTGAATAGACCAAATAAAACAGACGGTATTTTAGTTTAAATATTCATAAATATTCTTAATTACTAGAATAATACGTAAATAGATACGATATTCGCATATACTTTATATGAATGTATAATAAATATTTATATATATATGTACAATATTATTACAATTGAGTACTTACATATAATATGATAATAAAAAATAAAAATATATTATAATAATACATATTTACATGTGCAAACGTGCAAACGTGCTTTGATAACAATTTATAAAAGAAAATGACAATTTGCAATGCTAATTTTTGAAATAATATAAAGGTGTATAAAGAAAGTAATACAATACAATACAATATAGCCGTAAATTTGCATAATATACATATATAGAGTAAAGTTGGACGATGAGCTTTCGAATTCCTTCAAAACAGAGAGAGGCGTCAAACAAGGGTGCATCTTATTGCCGAAACTAGTCCTAGAAGAATGGGAGGGTGGAATTCGCATTGGAGGTCCCAGAATCAATAATTTAAGATTCGCCGAAGACACGACCATTATAGGTGCCGATGAAAATGAGTTGGCGACCCTATTACGCAGGGTGGAGAAGGAAAGCAACTAGTATGGACTGCACATGAACCGCAGCAAGACCAAACTCATGTTTGTGGACCGGGCTGGAACCATTCAGCTGTGACCTTCAAGCTGTGAAAGACTTTGTTTATCTGAGCTCCATGATATGCAACGACGGAAACTGCGAAAAGGAGGTCTCACGCAGAAGACAGATGGCAAGATCGGCCATGAGCAAGCTAGAAAGGCTGTGGAAGAATCGGGGTATAAGTAAGCGGACTAAGTTCAGGCTGGTTCGAGCTCTGGTTTCCTCGATCTTTCTCTATGCATCGGAGACATGGACCCTGAAGGCTCGTATACGCACCAAAATCGATGCACTGGAAATGTGGTGTTGGCGTAAAATGCTAGGAATCCAATGGACAGCACGCCGCACCAACAAATATGTCCTGGAAGAACTCGGCATTCAAGTGAGGCTCTCCACCGTATGCATGAGAAGGGTCCTGCAGTTCTTCGGTAATATTGCCAGGAGAAACCCAAAGAATCTAGAGAAAATGCTTTCCGGGGGTCAAGTGGAGGGAAGAAGAAGCAAAGGCAGATCACCGGCCAGATGGAACGACCTAATCAAAGAAGTTACAAAAGGGTCAATACAATCTGCGACCCGCCATGCAGAAGACAGGTCGAAGTGGAGGAGCCTCGTAGGCAAACTGTTGTCTAGTGGCCACGATCCTCAGTAATGAGGAAACGACGGAAAAGAAGACATGTATAGAAATATGTTTACTCAAGAGTCTTTAATAATGCCTCGCAGTCTTTCCTAGATTTATTTAGCATTAAAATGACAGTTCGTATTATAAATCAGTCGAGTATTTCAGCCTAATTTGTTTTTTTCTAACCGCTTCTATGCCCATTGCACATGAAATAAAAAAATATATATTTCGCATATTATTGTCTAGGATTCATTCTGCATCTAATATTATTTTCAATATGCACACTTCTCTTTGTAAGACATTTGCGCCATGGCAACCATTTCTAAGGTTTACATGATTTAATAGCGAATTTGGTATTATATTATACATATGAATATGGTAAATATAAATACTAAAAGCACATTACATTGAGTTAGAAGCAGTGAGCGCACTCTCGAGAGGCAGGGCGATGCGGGGTAAGGTGCGAGGGAAGTGAGAAAATGGGTAGTCACGGCGAACGCCTTTGGTTGGCGTTACGCGTGGGTGGAGGTTACAAATTTCTCAAACGTTTGAATGTCTGCATCGGCGGAGTAGCGTCTCGTGACGTCACTCGTTTCGATTTCATGTGACAGCCCGTTCTAAGACAGGACCGCAGAACCGAGGGTTGGCTTCCAACGAGGGACTCCTCAACGGTCAACAGCACAGACACAATATTTTCTAGACGCATTCAATTATGATAGTCCATTCTAATCCTGCCAAAACTGGTAGTCAGAGGGCGAGTCAGGTGCCTCGCCGTAAGGCGTTGCCCTCTGACGGGCAGGTGGTGGAGCTTGATGGTGGACTGTTTTGTCCTAAGTCTTCTGCGCTCACCTCACGGGAGACAGAACGATACATTTCTTTAAAACTTCCTGAGGTGACGGGTTCGCCCGTTGTAGTTGACAACTCTGTTCTAAGTATCATCAAGACATGGCTGCTGCTCTTATAAAAAAAATGTATCACTTTGAATATTTCGATCAGGTTTCTACGTTTTCACATCTCCCGTACTGTGCCTTACGTGTATATGCCTGCAAGGCCTCTGTTTAGAGATATGTGTATAATGACGCTGTTGTCCATCTATATAATGGAACTAGCACTGTACGTTCACAGAAATCTCTCCGAATTTGCAGTGAATAGTGTGCATCACTACTATGCAACAAGATCCCGAAGCAAGCTGCGTTCGGTGAGTCCTGCATTATTTAAGTCGAAGAGGCTAGCATATTATGTTGCCGGCCTAGCGGTTTACAACAAACTCAGCATTCCATTCGACAATTACAATCACTTGGCAGATAAGACATTTTACTCACTAGGGGAATATTACGCCTTTCTTTGCAGATAGTTTGCTTATCTCTTTGTATTTCCTTGAGTTTTTTTTTATCCCTTTCGTGCTTTCTAACAATTCATACGTTTCCATATTTAAAAAAAAAAAAAACTTTCCTTAACTTTAGCATGACTTGTTATACCATTATGCTAATAAAATAAATATTAATATGCATATTCTATTTGCCTCAATTCCCTGTGGTTTTGACGAATTATCTCTGCGTTCCTTCCAGCAACTGAATATCCTTGACAAATTACGGCTTCTAAATTTAGTATGTATGTATCTACTAGCAATGCCCTTATGTGCGTGTTGTACATTTTATGTATCAATAACTCACGTGCTAATTTAGATATAACTGATATATTCGGTTCTCATATAAGGTCAGTGGATATGGTTACACAGTTCCGAGCGTTGTTATATTCGGTGTGTAGTTATTTTTTGGATTCTTCTTCTATATATCTTCCACTCCATCCCAGTCAGGACAGCGAAATCGCGATTCGTACTAATACTCATACACATAATTCTTCTTTTTTAACATATTGCTTCAACATTCATGCAGGTAGCATATGAATGGATCCATAGGCTACCTAGGATACTTTCGTCCAATATCAGAAACGCACCAGGGAGGGGACCGCCCTAGCGACCTCGAACTCGTAACCAGTCGTGAGACCGGAGTAATCTGGTCACAATTAGAAGTAAGGGTGTGAGTGTAAGCCCGCTGGGTAACATACCTGGTTATCTCGCGGATAAGGCGTTGTCTTCTAAGTCCATTTCATGGGAGAAAGAACGACCAATCGTTAAAACTTTCTGAAGTGACGGGTTCGCCTGTTGTAGTTGACAATTCTATTTATCCATAAATGATGAACTGCACACTTGCTGACTCAAACGTAAGAGCCTAAAATTATATCGGAATCATTCTGCATTTAACCAAATTTCGTGAACGCTTTTACTACTTTTGGGAAAAAATGTTTTAAGTGACAAATTATATTATTATAATAGAATAAAGGGAAATTAAAATTTAGCTATCAATTTATATTTAATATAGTGTAGAATTTGGGGATAATTTATTATTTTTGAGAAAGGAGAGGATTTTTTTTATTTGACTTGATTTTAATGTGCTTACTTAATTTGTATTTAAAAATTAAAATATTAAAAGGCGAGAAATAAATAAAGGAGAGAAGAGAGAAAAATATATTTTTTTTTTAACTAACCTAATCATAGAGTGCAACGGTTCATGCGCTCGTCGTGGTTCCAAGATTATTTAAAAAATACGTCATGCTTCGTAAAATACAAACTTCTATATTTTAATCTACGTATTTTCATTATATTTGATATTTTATAATTAAAACTTCGATTGGCAACGCCATTCTCTTACAAAAGCTGCGCTCATCAAAGCTGCCGAAACGATATTCCGTCTCTTTCGTGCAGTATACGGTTGGGGAGGGACGGCGCTATAGGCGGCATGTTTTGTTAAGCTCTGTCGCGCGCCGTGCGAGCGGTACATCCGAGTCGCGAGCCCATTGAACCTCATAAATTAGAAGGAGACAGCTAGAGGATGAATGACAATTAGATGCTTGTTTTGTTCCGTTTTAAAATAATACACTGATTATATCAGTGGACAGAAGTGACTACTGTTTTTTTTCAATTTACTACATATAGATAGACCCATTTAAATTCTATAGATAGGCCCCTAAAGACTACAATATATAAATTCAAATTGTCTGGAGGAAGAATAAGCCGCAATGAGCACATAGGTACTATGCGTGCTTTCATTCGAGATGGCTTATGATATTTTGACCTGGGGTAATGCACCAGATAGTCATCGTACTTTTATACTGCAAAAGCATGCACTCAGGACGATATGTGGGTAAAAAAGAAATGGTCACTGTGCTCCGATCTTCAAAATTAATACAAAATATTGACTGTTAAATGTGAATTTATTTACCAGTAGGTAGTTTATGTGAGAGAAAATTTGGAAGGACACGAAATGCTCTCCAGTTTTTACGAGCATAGTTTTCAGTTTTCACACGCAATAACAATAACATCGGGATACCAAAAGTGCGGCTGTGTTTAAACCAGAAATCGTTTCTATAATATATTTAGGCTTTTTAAAAATTCCAACTTAGATTTTTTTTAAAAAATCAAAAAGGTGGCATCTAAGAAGTGCATAAAAAGGAACCTAGCCATCTATGCTGTCGACAAGGCTGTCGTAGATTTTAAATGTAATTATAGCATTCGTGAAATATATTTTTTTATTGTTGAATAAACATTTTTTAAATAATTATATGGATTACTTCTATATTCTTTACAGTATTTTTAAGAGTATTTTTGTTTTTACATTTTGTTATATTAGTAGTAGTCTAACTCTGATTACCTATTGATGAAAAACTTTTTGTTTTTTTTTAAATATAGACAATTCTGTGGCAATTAGGCAAAACTACATAAGTCAGAAATACCATTTTCTCAGGAGAGCATTTTCAAATTTATGACAACTTCAAATCTGTTATTCTATCTTATTTTTTATATAACATGACTAAAATTGGCACATGGAATAAAAGATGTGTGCTCTCTTAAACTATATGTGTAATTTTAAAATTATATTTATCAATAAAACGATAATTAACTTATGCTACTATGTCCACTTATCAATAGTTGAGAAAAAGTGCATAAGTTACACATTATGTAGTTTTGCTCATCTCAACAATATGTAACCAGTGAGAAAGTAGGTGCTATAACTTATTTTATATTGTGCTTCGAGTTACGTAGTTTTGCCCAATGAAAGAGTAAAAAAACGCTATTAAATGGTCATTATAACTCATCTTGGCCAAAAAACGCCTTACGTAGGTTTTGCCTATTTGCCACGGAATTATTGTATTTTTTTTTAATTTTGAGTATTTTTTTCGACTATTGAACTAAAAGTACCTTTATATAAAAGAGTATATGTACATGTTATTAAGATATTAATAACTTTGCGACAATGCACGTATTCCACAGTATCTATGTACTTTATGGAAATAAAAAAATATGATTATGACTATGACCCAAATATATAGACCGTCCAAAGGCTGATTCTAGAAGCCATGATATGGCCATAGAAGCCATGATATGCCTCGCTATCAACAGAGAAGCCAGACGAAGCTCCTGATTTAAGATATTTAAGATATTTTTCCAAAACTCGCTTCACACTTTCATAGGTTTAGAAGATAGAATAGTTCGACGTACCACATACACAGCAGCGGTACGCCAGGTGTTCAAACATATCTCCGGTGTTTCCCCTCTTTTTGTGAACATGGGACAAACGCTCGTTCGTGCATTATGCTATATAGGGGTGCATAGGTTCGGTGACGAGTTGCATAATGAATTTATCGGCAACTATAATAGAAGATTGGCGTGCATCGGACACGCGCTGTGTTCAACGGATTGGAAATAATTATTGTGAATATTCTGAACTTATTTTATTTTATTTATTTAATGCCTGTAGAAAAAAATGTGAGCTTGCTGAGTTGGCCACGAAGACCCATTCCGTTCAGGGTTGGTGACACTCACGGATCAACACCCATCCGGCGGCCTCCACGCATGAAAATTGAGCCCGGGCAGGATTCTGGCCTTAGGGCTAGTTTCCCCTAGGAATCAACCTACTGACGCTCCTGGTCGGTCTGCGCACCGTGCAGCGTAAGCCAATCGATTGTGCACTCTGACTAACAGTCGGGGGAGTCTGGAAGGAGTACTGTTTCCTATAGAGCGGGGGTGGTTGCGGACCTTACGGCGACTGCTATTGAAACGACCATCGGCTACCCGATCCCGGGTGAACAGTGGGGTGAACCATTTAGGCGCTATCGTGGAGCAATACACGCAGACACACAAGACACACACACACCAAGACTCACAGACAGACTTCAGTTTTCATCTCGATTTTTTTTGCGCGTGGGTCACTTTCCCTTGGGTCGTTTATGAAGCGTTTAGGCGCTATCGTGGAGGAAAATACACACACACACATACACACACACGTACACGCACATACAGAGACACACTCACTCAAAGACAAACTTCAATCTAGAAACGGTCATAATCCTCTCAGGGGTGGAAAAAATGGATATGTCCGTCTTCATCTCGAAACAAAATTTTAGCACTTTCATTACACTTTTCCTTGGGTCGGGAAAGTAAAACTGGGACCAAATTGGTCCTAGGATAAAAAACAGATGCCAAGACATGCAATCGTTTGTAGCGCTGTATGATAATGACGTCACGCGTGGTTTGGCAGTTTCTAAACAAATCAACGAGTGTGTTGTTGGTGAGTTGACGGTTCAGTCTCACCCCTCCGGCGGGGAATCAGTGGAATATATGGGCTACCCTACAAATTGGTCGCTTCCTGTTTCTTTCTGAAGTGCGTTTGAAAAATAGGCATGGCGACGCGGCCGCCATCTCTCGGCCTGCAACTCAACCGTGTCGGGTGATTTACTCGGCAGACGACTTGCAGTTGATGACGAATCCAGACATTCCCAAACTGTCGTTAGTTATATAGATTCGTAATGGTTCCGGGCAGCTTGGGTGGTGTTGGCCAAACTCTTTCTTTCATCTATACTAATATTATAAAGAGGTAAAGTTTGTGGCGTTGTAGGAAGTAATCTCTGGATCTATTGAACCGATTTTGAAAATTCTTTTACGAATAGAAAGCCACGTTATTTGTAAGTGTCAAAGGCTATATATTAATCCGAAAAATGAAAAGACTTTTTCGTGGTAGTCGGATTTGCAAAGTAAGTCGGAGAAAAAACGGTCGAACGAAAATGTTTTTAACTAACGCTGCCTTAACGATGAGAGATATATGATGAAGTTCTAGAGAAAAGTTGTATAGCTTGATAATGCCTACAAAAAAGTCAGTGGTAGCATATATCTAAGTTTTATATTTAAGTCACAAAAAGTAGTTTTTCAAATTAAAAATTAATTTTAATCGTTAGGTCATGTTTATTGGTCATATTATCAACAATTATGAATTATTATCAAAATGAGTAAATTTATCGTCTCAAGTGTTTAAAACAAAAGACTTTTCCCTTTTACTGCATATAATTCCACTTTTACTGCATAAATGGTTAAAGAGATAAGACACTCACAAAGAAGACACTCACAAGAAGACACTCACTAATAACGGTAATATAGTCAAACTGGCATGCAAATACATATGCAGTAAAAATATAACCCTTCTTTTGGCAGTCAGGAAATAAATCATAGCACTCAGTACTAACCGAACCACACTCATAATTTCATCACAAGTAAAAAGTTTTACAGCCCAACGAAGTGGGCACGGGTCAGCTAGTCTTTTATATAGATCCGTCGGCCTGCCGATCCCTAGTGACCATGACGGTCAAAGGGCGTCGCGGTCGGCAAAATATTCAGACTGAATAACCGCTCACGTCAGATAGAGGCCGCGCAAGCGACTTCGAACCCGTGACCAGACCGGGGAACGAATAAACCCGGCCGAATCTAGTACTAAGGGCGTTAACTTGGCCCGCTGGGTTCACATTCCAGTGCCTCGCAGTAAGGCGACGACTTCTTACGGGCATGCTGGCAGAGCTAGACTGTGGACTGTGTTGTCCCTAAGTCTTTTTGTAATTTCCTTACGGCTGAAAGAACGATCTATATCGTTATAACAGCCTGAGGTGTCGGGTTTGCCCGTTGCGGATGTTCATATACCAGTGTCTAATGTATGCTAGACAGCACCTCGCAGAAACTGCAAATTAATGCAGACATTCACTCGCATCATACCCGCGGTAAATCCCTTTTACGCATACAACGAATACGACTGGCAAAAGTACAGAAAAGCTACTTGTACCTTAGCATTAAATTCTATAATCTACTCCCTACAAAATTTAAACAGCTGGAGGACATAAAATTAAAAAAAAACATCAAGGAGATGCTGATAGGCCACCCTTTTTATAATCTGGCCGAATTTGAGGGCCATGATTTTTCAAATATTGTGCTCATTTAAATTACATAAAAAGTAGAGCCTTATTGTCTGATTATTTTATATGGTCTTATATCTGTACTTTTAGTTTAAAATGCATAACGTAGATTTAATTTGATTATTTAACATTTTACTAACAATTTGAATATTACGATGAATAATTTTACTACGTATCTTTTCGAATTACTAACTACTTCAAATATTAGGCTTCTATTTTGATTATTTATATTTATAGTTTGACAATCTAGTAGTTAATTCTTGACTACCTATGTATGTTCAGTAAAGAGTAGTAACGAGACTTACTACCTAACCCAATTATTTTGACACGTCCAAGAGCGGTCTTTAGCCGTCAATTAGACACGACGAAAATTTAAGTGTAAATGTAAATGATGGCAGCTCAAGTGTTGTTACTTATTTCTCGGACATTTTCGCGTGCAATCATCCTTCTAACGCTCTCTAACGGTTCATACAGCTTGGGCCTAATGACCTTTTTGTCTTTTTTGTTCGGCTCAACTCACGGTTCAACTAACATCAGGTAGCCTCCTCGACGAGGGACGAACCTGGAAAGGACTCTTTGAACCCTAACACGGGTGTGTGTCGACAGGTGGGTTCGAATCCAATCTTAAGACCACATCGGGCGACACTGGGTGGTTTGCGCATCGCGCGGCTTTCTCCAATCAACTGCGCACTTAGGCAGATAATCGCGCAGGGAGGGGGGGGGGGGGGTTTCTAGAAACGGTCTGATATGTTTCCTAAGCAGCGAGGGTAGTTTTTGACCTGATGTTAGCTACCTTTAAAAGATCCACTAGCCATTGCCTTTGAGCTAGACGGCTAAACGGGAAAAGGGCGCCACAGACCACCCATAAATTCGATATATGAATTACCACATACGTTAGGTAGAGTCCGCGCAAGCGACCTCCAAACTGTAGGATGGAGAAATCCGTGGGATTGACTCTAAAAAATACAACTTGGCGATAGGCCCACCATGTTGTACTCTAGTGTGTGTACAATAAAGTTATTCAAACAAACAATCGAACAAACAAACAAAATAATTTTAAAAACCTAAAAACCCATACGAAAACTCATCGATATATAAGGGTTAGATATGTCGTCAGGTATAAATGAGTTGGGTCATATCCGTTGCGCGTAAAAACATGTGACAGAGAGAGTAATACATTAAACAGTATGCGAGAGAATAGCACGGCAATGTTCGTCGCGGGATCGCTCACAACGGGAAGTACTGGCGGCGATCAGTATTAGTATTGAAGTGGTCATTTTCTCACGAGAGGACTATCTAGGCCCTTATATATCGATGTCAAAAACCGCGCAAAATGCACAGAAAAGTATTTTTTCCACAAGATTAAAACATTATACACAAACTTAATAATTTGCGAAGTTGGAGAACAGCTGTATTTCTTCAAATCCTCTTACCATCTGTTGTCGCTTCGTCGTCGCCGCGATTGCCGGTCATGCGGGTGAGCCACACTGCGTTTTAGAGGGAATGCAAATTCCAAATTGGATCCTTGAAAAAAAATGTGGCGCGTGACTATTCGGGCCACAGGCAGACGTGCATCATGGTCTTAGTCTTGTAGTATGCACCTTTAGTAAGCCGGAAGTACCGTTATTTTAAACTAGAAAACAGAATGAGAATAGTGATGATTGTAATGATGATGAGTAGTAATAAAGTGATGAACAAAGAGGTGATAATATTGCTTTTTAACACGCTTTTATTAGGTCGACCTGTATGTAACTATGTAATGGAATCTATGGTAACTAATTAAACCATCTTCCAAGGATCGTAGCGTCATGAAAATTGGCAGATGTATGTAGTTCTGATGACAATACAATAATATGGTACTGTCGAACTGATCTGATGATGGAGTCGGAAGATATGAACTGGAACTTCATGATGGAACATCGTATCATAGCTGTGTTTGGACTTGTTAGAAAAGTCTTGTAATGAACTTTGACCACGATTACGTTTCAAGGTCTGATGATGAAGCCAGATTTCTTGGTTTTTACGTGCATTTATAAAAGCGTGTTTTTAGTGTTTTTTTTAACTATAAATTAATATATGGGACCCCTAACAATCAAATCCATTTTAAAGACCATTTCAAATCCATTGGAATGAAATATACTGTGTGTTTTTACCCGATAGCCATTTTTTTAGGGGGTGAATCAGTAGGTACAATGTAATAAGCAAGTGTTAATTAAAAAAATTGCAAAAAAAAATGTATTTTTGTAATTCAAAAATTTGAAGAAGTTGACCGATAAATAAAGGTTTGAGATGCGTTTGAGCGCGCTGCGCTATCTAGCGGTAAGTAATATAGTGTAAATAAACAATATTAGCGTCATTTTACTTACCCCTAGATAGAACATCGTGATCAAGGGTTTTCACACTATTTATACAAAAAAAACAACTTAAAAAAAAATTAATGTATATTTTTTTTGTTTTTTTTAAATCAAAAGTTGCTTACCCCGTTGGACTGATTCACCCACTAAAAAAACATATGTATGTAATGGTTATTAAATTAAAATTTGTATAAACAGCACATTTGGGACAACAGCAAGCCGACCAGTAACGCCCATAGACACGACACAAGACATAAAGACAGACATGTACAACCAAAACTGAGAACGACCTTTGGACAAAGACACTATATTTACCTAGCGAAAAAACTCCATAACATATTTACCACGCAATTAGGCCAAGCTACAATCATTCAAAATGACGCTCACTACAAAAGACTGGAAACATTATGGTTGTTACACTCGACGAGGGAGCACTGTGAGTCGTTAGTAACTAACGTTATTAAATAGGTGCACAGATGACTTATATTAATTATTATTGTTATTATTATCTCATTAGCCTCATAACTGTATTCATATATCTCCCATATTCTATCTCATTTAATTTAATAAATATTTTTTGTTTAATATATATACCTATATACTATAGTAGTTATACAATATACACTTGTAGGATTTCCCAAGATTAAATAAATTGCCTATACACCCGGCAGATGAGCGCAGTACTAAATATCACCTCAATACAGGCTCTGTCTAGTGAGGTGATAAAATCCCGCCGAAGCCGCACCTTTAGTAAATTTCCAGGGTTCACATTTTGTATGTACGACTAAATCATGTAAAATATAATATAGAAAATTTAATCATGTAATACTACGGATAAATAAAATAAATAAAATAAATAAATAAATAAATAAACACCGGTTTTATATTATTTATATTCTCATGATATTATTGTGTCTTTATTATAGCTTTTAGGATTGCGAAACTTTCATTTATTTTAATTATTATTTTAATACTTATATACGTACTCATTGAAATCCCAATTCATTGTTTAACCTATTTTATTATATTACTCTATTTTTAAACAATTATGAGAACTTAAATATTATCTATTTGTACATCATTTTTTTCTTATGATTATGCTATGGTTAACAATTTTATATCATTCATCTCATTTTATATTTAAATTCCCATCATTTTTTTTTTCTTTTTCAAAATATTTTTTTAATTTGTAATTAGATTTGACTATTTTACTCTATTTTTAAGCAATTATGATTATGTAAATACTATCTATTTGTGCATCTTTTTAATGATTATAAAGAATGGCCCAAAAGGGTGTTGGCGGTTTGAATTAGAAATTAAAAAATAACTACGAAGTATACGAAATTTTTATTTTTATTTTTGAAAACTAAAAAATCTTGAAAATTTTATGTCTCAAAAATAATGTTTTCTAAATGACGACCTTTCTCTGGCAGTGCCAAGTGCCAAAGGCTGCTTGGCACTCTTGAAATCGAAGTCGCAGAGATTGGAAAAGTCGGCGAAACATTATTCTTGGAATATTTGGATTTCCCGTATAATGTTTTTTTCTGAGGTACTCCAAATTTATCGGATTATTTTCATAGACCACCGATTTAAGGTCGCCCCATATAGTGGTATGACACCCTAGTTGTATGGCATGTCTACCCCCCTAGTGGTATAGCATGGCTACCCGATCCTGGGTGAACAGCCGGGCAAAGGATGCCGTGGTCCGCGATAGATTCGGTTTACACATTTTAACCGCTTCGAAAGGGAGAGGACCGCGCTAGCGACCTCGAACCTGGTTATCTCGCGGATAAGGCGTTGGCCTCTTACGGGTATGTGGCGGAGCTTGACGGTGGACTGTTTTGTCCAAGTCTTCTGTCCTCACTTCACGGGAGATAGAACGACCAATCGTTAAAACTTCCTGAGGTGACGGGTTCGCCCGTTGTAGTTGTCAACTCTATTAGTGGTATGGCATGTGTCACCATCTTGTTAGAACCATATCCTCGAGGTAACGCTTTGAAATTCTTGGCCACGAACCCACTTAACATGTTTCAATAATTGTGGGCTCTAACCGCCACCGCACGCCCTCTTTCATCCTCGAAAAAGTATGGCCCGACAACGCCGTTTGCCGATATTGCAGCCCGCACTACAATTTTAGTAAGTGGACGTTCATGCAGACGTTCAAGATTGTTCTCTGACCAGAATCGACCATTTTATTTGTTTACTTGACCATTAAGATGGAAATTCGCCTTGTCAGTAAACATCACGTTAAAAAAATCGCTGAAACGGTCGAGCCTCAGATTAACGAAGTTAAGTCGATTATTGGCATCGTCGTTCATGGCGACTAAATTTCCAAGAAGTGACGTGGCTAGCAATATACCTACCATGCACTACCTACCATACAACCTACCATGCAAAGAGCAGAATTAAGAAATCAAATCGCCAACACCTTTTTGGCCCACCATGTATTAAGGTTAACAATTTTATATTATCAAATTCACTTTTAAATTATCAATTTTATATCCAATTTTCCAGCTTGTAAGAATTTATCTATAAACTCTCCGTTTTATTTTATTTTCTACTTTACTTAGTTTTTTTTATATATTGGTTCGTTTTTTAACGTATTTATAACATTTTGTTTTTTCTTTTTTAATTTAGTGGAAGAATAATTATACATTTGTATTCTACACATTTCTAATTATACAATGGTCTAATTCTAATTATACAATATAAGTATTCCTCTTATGTTTTGTACGGCACATTATTAATTAAAATTTATAAACACCCATTCCTTCCATTGCCATCTCCCAGCCCTTACAGAAATCACTATGCGTATTGGAGACTTAACTTAGTGAAAATATGGTTGTAAACATGTCATCGATCAGAAATATTGTATTTTGTGGTTTTTTTATAACGATGTATGTTTTCCTTAATAAATCTATATCTACATTGAGACCCGTAGATCCCAATGTAGATATAGACGTTCTTAATAACTACTTCTCAAAGTCACCGGTTCTACTAGATAATATAACAAAGTCCCGTAATACCACCCATATTGCCAATTCTAATGTTCCAGTCAATCCGTGTAAATTTCACTTTGTTCCAGCTACTGTTGAAACGGTTTTACTAACATTAAACCGGATAAAATCTAAGGCCGTGGGAACGGATGGTTTCAGTGTAGATATGCTCAAACGTATT
This sequence comes from Micropterix aruncella, assembly GCA_944548615.1. Lineage (NCBI taxonomy): Eukaryota > Metazoa > Arthropoda > Insecta > Lepidoptera > Micropterigidae > Micropterix > Micropterix aruncella. Next base: position 1,941,709 of record OX155975.1, read on the forward strand.
ATCCAATGTATTCTTCCAGTCGTTACCAACATAATAAACTCCTTAATGGAATTTGGTTCGTACCCAGCTCATTGGAAAAATGCCTACGTTATACCCCTTCCTAAAATATCAAATCCTGTTCGACCAAATGATTTCAGGCGAATATCTATTCTCCCTGCTCTCTGGAAAGTGTTGGAGCACATAGTGCTCTCTCAGCTATCAGATTACCTTTCTGAATTCAATATGTTTAATCCCTATCAGTCCGGTTTCCGTCCCGGCCATAGTACTACCTCTGCCCTTGTCAAAGTAACTGACGACGCACGTAAAGCTATGGACCAGAGACAACTTACTTTGCTTGTTCTCTTAGACTTTAGCAGCGCCTTCAACTCTGTCGACTTCGACTTGCTTGTTGCACGGCTACAAACTCTCAACTGTTCGCAAACCGTTATTAATTGGTTCAGCTCCTATTCAGAGCCAGACAACAGCGTATAAAAGTAGGCGATCGATCATCCGAATGGGTTAATCTAACAGCTGGAGTTCCACAAAGTACGGTTCTGTCCCCGTTTCTTTCCTCAATTTTTATAAATCCTATCTCCAACCAAGTTCGTGGACATACTCATCTGTATGCAGATGATGTTCAAATATATAATCATTTCTCTCCCGAAAACATCAATGCCTCGATCGCCATCATGAACTCTGATCTTCAGGCCATTTGTGAATGGTGCGCGCTGATGGGTCTACTAATCAACCCTTTGAAATCCCAGGCTATACTCATTGGAGGTGGTAAATTGCTCTCCAGAGTAAATGTAAAATCCCTTCCGCTTTTAAAACTGAACAATATCACCATACCATTGTCGCGAAAAGTGAAAGATCTTGGTCTAATTATCGATGAACATTTCTCCTGGCAACCGCAAGTGGGCGAGGTAAGTCGTAAAATATTTGCTGTCCGGTAAAAACACTCAGAATATTTCTTTCTTGCACAGTCTCTCCTCTTACCTTTCCTTGACTATGCTGATGTGGCTTATCTCGATTTATCAGAGGACTGCTCAACAAACTTGAACGTTTGCAAAATGTATGCATACGATTCATCTTCGGTCTACGTAAGTATGATCACGTGTCCGACTAGTGGTTGCCATTACGCCAAAGAAGAAATGTTCATATACTTGCTCTCCTATATCGTGTACTCTCCCAATTAACACCATCCTATCTCCACGAGCTTTATGAACCACTAAGTTCCCACGGTCTCGTACTTCGGTCAGCCTCTGACAGTTTATTAAAAATTCCGAGTTATAATAGTGATTTCTATTCTTATTCTTTCTGTGTCCATGGTGCAAGACTCTGGAACGATCTCCCAGCAAATATATACGAAACTTGCCTTCTTTACCATCGTTTAAGACTCACCTTAAGGATTACTACCTTTCTAAGAAGTAACCAGTTCTTCCCTTTCTCTCCTCTTCCTCTCACAATTTCCTCTCCTCGGGCAGTATTAGTTTTAAATTCTTTCACTTGTCTATATGTTATGTAATAATCTTTATTTTCACAATGCGCGCATGTACCACTGTGTTTAGGCTAGTTGTAAGACATTGCCATGTGGCAATAAGCTCGCCTTTTTGTATAGAAGATAGAGCTCGCTTTTTAGAAGTCCAACGAATATTCAAAATACAGAAGTCCTGTGTTCGACTTCTAAACGGAGTAGCGCCAGACACTCCCTGTAGGCCGCTCTTCGTTAGCATGTCTATGTTGACTGTGCCTTCTCTGTATATACTGGAATGTTGTGAATTCATTAAAAATAATCCCGATATCTACTCCTTACGAAGAGATGTACATTCAAGGGCTACGAGAAATAGAAACCTCATAAATTGTCCCTCAGTGAGGACAGAAATGTGTAAAAAGGGACCTGAGTTCTGTTGTGTTAAATATTTTAACGCTATTCCACAAAACATCAAATCAATGCAACAACCAGGATTCAAACAGACATTAAAGCACTGGCTCAAAAATAAATGCTATTACAGCGTAAATGACTTTTTAAACGATAATGACAAATAAATTATACAACATATTTTTATTGTAATTCTCCAACATTTTAAACATTTATATTTAATTCTAGCTCTAAATCTGACAAACCGTAGATAGCCTAATAATTCCAGATTGACATTTTAATTTAAAAACAAAGTGACATTTGATTAATATATAGTAATGGAAATTTACTAAATTTGTAGATAATAGTTCTAATTATTATTTTGTTAATACCTATGTCTAAAACGTAATATTTTCGGATTTGTTTTCCTTCAACTGCGAAATGAACATATTTAATTATAGAAAATACATATTGTACGCCTGATTGGTAAACTGTATAGCACATATAATAGTACCTATCCATTTTGTACGACCTACTTACACTTCACAATAAAGAATTATTATTATTATACTAAGTACAAATAAAGAGTTTATTATTATTATTAATAAATAAATAAATCATCGCATTGGTCATCTAAGTAAGTATTTACTTGCTTAGATAGTCAAGGTAAACGCTGGCGACTTTTTCGAAAGTTTGCATATCCGCGTGAGCCGAGTAGCGGGCATCTGGCGGCCATATCCAAGCCCTTACAGCTCGTGACGTATTCGCTTTGATTTCAATTTTGTTTTAAGAGATGCTACTCTCTGGTATATTGTGGTATAGGCGTTTCTGGAGCGCCATCTATATTGCGCCGCCATTCTACCGCGAACTCCACCCTATTGAACATAATAAGATTAATCATTTTTTTTAAATAAAATCCTTGCTGCCTAATCGCAGTTGGGCATTGAACAATCTAATACGTTATACAATCAACGGTGTAGGCTTACACCTACCATTGATTTAGGTCCGTTGTGGTTTAGCCACAAGTAGGTACGGCTAAAAGTAGTGCTAATTGACGGTGGCTTTGTGATCTCCCACCCTTCCAATATCATTATCATCATCATCACCCTGGTGTACACGCGATTTCACGCTGTATATCCATTTTTTAGAAGCTTTTATTTACCTTGCAATGTTTGTCAGTACCAGTTAATTTAGGTTACCAATGTTAGTTTGTTTAGGTTAAATATTGCAAGCAGAATTAGAATCACTTCCTCTTATCCTATGCAGCTGAAATTATACATGTTGGATCAGTTTCGATGACAATGCATTTTTATGGTAAGCATGATTTTTAGCAAATTCTGTACCCAGGATTGGCTCCCGACAAGGGGACTCCTCAACGTTCAACAGCACAGTCACAAAATTTTGTATACGCATTTAATTATGATAGCCGTTCTAAGTTTCACCATGACATGGCTGCTGACCCAGGGTTGACTCTTGACGATTGTACTCCTTAAAAGTCAACATTACAGTCACGAAATTGTGTATGCACATTCAATTATGATAGCCCATTCTAAATTTTATTATGACATGGCTGCTGACCCAGGTTTGACTCCCGACGAGTGGACTCCTCACCGTCAACTGCACAGAAACGAAATTTTGTATACGCATTCGTATTATGATAGCCTATGAATGGGCTTTCATAATTATTTTAATCCATTCTATGTTTCATCATGACATGGCTGCTGAGCACAGGGTTGTCTCCGGAGAGAGCATTTTAATAAATGCTTGTTTTTAAAAAAGTGTTTTTACTCTTAACTTATTATTAATTTCTTTTTGACTAGCAGCCTTATTAGTTAGTGGTTTAAAAACCACTAGTCTTTCAGAATACATATTTGCTATATTACTATTATTACAGAACACGATCAACAGAGCCTGTGTTTGCTCAGCGGCGAGGCGGTAGAATTTTTTGCTTGAATGTCTAACACCCCAGACATTTCAGGGGTGTCATTGAAACCTATGCAAACATATTTTGTTTGGTATTTTTTCTATGGTACAGGGATCAGCAACATTTCACTACAAGGGGAAAAAAATCATCTTGCGATCGAGTCAGCCCTTTATACTCTGTAGATTAATAAAATACTTTGTAGATTTGACTGGTATCCTTCAACGGCATCTAACGCTTTCGTGCAGCTTGATCTTATGACCTGTCTGTTATTTAGGGTCGGATCAACACACGGTTCAACTACCATCCGGTAGCCTATTCGAAGAAGGAAGAACTTGGAAAAGACTCTGTTTCCCCTGTCACGGCTGTGTCGTCGACAGGTGGGATCGGATCCTCTGGGGAGAGACTTCGTGCGCTGCTGGTGCATTATGGAGAATAGCCGAGAGGGCGGGGGGGGGGGGGGGGTCTGAATACAATCTGATACGTTGTCACTATATCAACGTGAAGACCCGTGGTCCGCAATAGATTCGGTGGATACCGTATCACCGCTACGTAAAGGAGAGGACCGCGCAAGCGGCCTCGATCCTGTAACCAGTCGGGAGGCCGCAGTAATCTGGCTGCAACTGTTAGTAAAGGTGCGAGTGTCTGCCCGCTGTGTAACATACCTGGCTATTTCGCGATAAGGCGTTGGTCTCTTACGAGCATGTGGCAAACTCGGCGTGTTTTGTCCTAAGTCTTCTGCGCTTACCTCACGGGAGACAGAACGATCAAATTTCAACCCCAGAATATGTTTTTAACGTGGGCATCTTCATTTCTATTTACTTATTAAAGCATTGGGCAATGAAAATGAGTATAGCTATCAATCAGCTCATTTTGAGAAATTTCTTTAAAAAAAAAGATTTTTTGAGAAGTTTTCGAGTAATGTATTTTGTTTTAACCCTTCGGCTACGTAACGACCAAATTTTTGTTGCACATCAGACTACGTAACGACCAATATTGGCAGCTTGCTCTCGGAGCGCACAGTAATATTATTTTCTAATTCGAACGCATCCTAAAATTCATACCAAATATCATAATATTACCATAGATACATAGACGGCTGGTAGAATAATTTGGCGTGTCATTTCGCGGATATTTCCGGTAAAATTCCATTGTCAAACATCATCATTATTTTTTTTCGAGAAATCATCAAAATTTTTATTGGTTTTATGAGCTAATATCTAAATATTTTTGTACGCAAATAAGCAAAACGAAATATGACGTTTGATAGAGAATCTAATGAAGATCACGATAGTAGTTACTATTTCTAAATAGGGTTTCGTATTTTTCCGTAAGACAAGTACAAGTTAGAAATGCCGAGTTTTTTTCACTTTTTCGAATTTCTCATATTTATTCATAATTATCAAATTGTTTTACAAAATGAAATTTCAATATTCTATATACTAAATTTCAATGCAATCATTGCACAGTTATTCTTTTTATGATTGATATAGTAGTTCCATAGTTATAGCACATTTTGTCGAGCGCAGCGATATTGCAAGAAAATCCAATAAATTGCCACGGTCTGCCATGACTTGCATCCACAGATGGGCAAAATAACTGACGAATATGAAAGTAGTCTTGATTTGTTGTATTTAATCTCATCTGCAGATAAATTATAGTGATACTTTTATCATGTGGGTATTTTCACATTTTTTCAAATTTCAAGAAATTTCGTTTGGATTCGCATCTATTTCGTAAAAACGACACTTTAGTAGGTAGGTACATCTGATTATAAGCCTTCTCGTCCATATTTTCAAATCAACAAATTTGAGAAGCAATTTATAAACCTCTATAGAACATTCATAAATCTTTTAGTAATGTTAACGCTTTGTAAATTTTAGTACTAGATTAATAATATAATATAAAATAATTACCGCTTTTATTTACTGACCGTATTGTACAGTTTTGCCTTATGTGATGCTTAAAAAACAATAATATTTTGAATTTAATTTTGAAATAAGATATCATGTTTTTCAGCAGCCAGTTTGTTGATCAGGTTATCCTTTGACATAGGCCTCCCCCCAAGGCCGTGCCCAGAATTTTTTTTCGGGGGGGGTCCAAAAAAAAAAAGTTTAGCGGAATACTCCTAATGTATTTTTTGCACCTAAAAGTCGATTTTATCTAGTGTAGATCTATTTCTTTTTGGAAAGTCGATTCTGTCTAGTGTAAATCCTCTTCATTTCGGGGGGGGGGGGGTCCGGACCCCTCGGACCCCCCCCCCCCCCCCCTGGGCACGGCCTTGCCTCCCCCATTTTGTATATTTAGCACTGCAATTCCGCTTGATATTCCCTGGAAACTTTTTATTTTATCTTTCAGATACTTTTTTATTAATAATCCTATTCCATATATACATTACAGTATAACATCGAAGACTATCGCGGTTGTTTGACATTATAAATAGGAAAGAAACGAATTTACCGCGTGAAATTTGTAGCACCCGACGTTTCGGTGACGTTGCAGCCGCCGTTGTCCAGGGTAGACTAAAAGAGCTGTCAATCCGTTGTTTTGCGGGTAGGCCGCATACCGCTGCCGCCACTGCGTAGCTTATAACGGTGGTGGGGGTCCGGGTTCGGAGCGCGCGAATTTCGAAAATCCGTCTTGCATACAACACGCGCTCTATCGTGTCTACGGTTCCACGTAGAAGAGAGTTTGTAACCGTCGTCTCTATTTATAAGGAAGCTAAGGTTCTTGATTGTAGGCAACTTTTTCTAGAAACTTCCCTCTTAAGGCTATTTTTGGACAATAACTCAAATTTAGGAATAATTCAGAACCGGCGATTATACAAATTTCACGCGGTAAGTTCGTTTCTATCCTATTTACATATATACATTGTTTTTCACCATAGAAGTAAAAAATGTATTCGTTATATTCTCGTCTCTCTTCTTCTATTTTGTATTATTTCGCAAAGACTGATCAAATCCCATTTTATAAGTCTTATGGCTTCTTCTAATTCTTCTAATCTGTTATCTGTCATTATTATATTTAATTTTTATTTTTGTGCTAGATTACTATTATAATAATATATCGAAGTTTTCCCAACATTTATTTTTTTGCATTGACTAAACGACTAAGAACCACAGATTGTCAACCACTGTCGACCCGCATCCTCATTCGGAAACAGACCCATACAAATAACGAAATTAACAATCTGACACCGAGAAAGCGAAAATATTTATTTGGGGCCTATTATAAGTGTATATCAGTTTCTCTCTACATTTAATAGCATGGCTTGTTTCACACCCTCATATCATGTTGTTATTTCCAGCTGTGCCCAAACCTCAACCTGCATTAAGGCGACATGATACCGGGAACGAGCATATCTGAGGAATTTTAGTTTTATGGATATTTTGAACAACCTAAGCTTTAATTAAAAAAAGTTTTTACGCGAATCTCTCGATAAGGAACCAATTTACAATTAGGTATCAAAAAAGTGGCTCATTGCCTTGGAGATTACGGCTTTAAACTGATTTCGAAAACTATCAGGCGCGATTAGGTACTCCTACAATGTAAACGGTGAGTGTATTTTATTTTAATTTCAATATTTTCACTGGTTAATTCTCTAGCGTCGTATTAGCCACATTTTTTATTTAGGCCCTAAATTAATTAAAACGTGAGAGCGCTCTGAGCACGGAGCAGGTTAGCTGCTCCGTGGCTCTGAGAGTTACGCTAAATATGCTTTGCTATTGACACCCTTATACCACATCTGCGCAAAGACAGTTATTCTGTGCTAGGGCTGCAATCGAAAGTTTAGTATGCGCCTGGTAGCCGGCGCAAGCGGACGTGAAATCTGTGCCTGACGCTTCGTCAACGCTGGATTTTATTGGTCAACTCCTAGGTGTACCCTAGGTGAAACATTAGGTGGTGAACGGTTTCGTGCAGCTTGGGCCACAATATCCATTTTGTTCTCGAATCGGCTCAACTTACGATTCAGCTCCTATTCAGAAGCCTCCTCGAGTGGAAGGCTATCCCGGGTAAGACTCCCGTGTCTCAGGCCTCAGAGCTGGTGGACCGGTTTCTCCCGACGAGATTGCATCCCGGCGCCACTGGACGGTTTACGCACCGGTCGGCGAAGCCAATCGGCTGTGCATTATGACTAATTTTGGAAGGGGTCTGGAGACTATGAAAATATACTGTTTCCTAAGCAGCAGGGGTGGATGTTGTTCTGTTGTCATGCTACTCTTGAAATGACCTTGGGCCACTCGATGCCTTAAGCCCCTACGGGCAAAGAACGCCCAGGTCCGCGATAAATTCAAACTGAATTACCGCTGTATATACAACAGGTAGAGGTCGTGTAAACGACTTCGGACCCGTAACCATTCGGGAGGACTGAGGTATCCTGAAGGTTAATTCCAGACGTAGATATCCTGCCAAAACTGTTAGTTAGGGGGTGATGCTGCCCGCTGTGTACCTTTCACGGTGCCTCCCCGTAAGGCGTTGGCCTCTGACGGGCAGGTGGCGGAGCTTAACGGTGGCTTGTTTTGTCCTGTCTTCTGCGCTCACCTCACTGGAGACAAAACGTTACATTTCGGTAAAACTTCCTGAGGTTACGGGTTCGCCCGTTGTAGTTGACAACTCTAGTTGGTCAAACCCTACAAAATTGACCCCGCCCATTTCTTCACGTGTCCGTCCATTTCGGATATTTTTCTGAGGTTTTATGTCGCTTTTAATGCCTCAAGCCAAAGCCTACATTGACTATATAGTGTATTAGATTGTTCTATGCATTAATACGATTAGGCAACTAGGGTTGTCGACTACAGCGGCGAGCCTGTCACCTCAGGAAGTTTTAACGATTAGTCGTTCTATCTCCCTGGAGTGAGCGTAGAAGACTTTGACAAAAACAGTCCACCGTCTAGCTCCGCCACAAACCCGTAAGAGGCCAATGCCCTAACCGCGAGATAGCCAGGAGTGGTACCCAGCGGGCTTACACTCACGCCCTTACTTCCAATTGCGACCAGATACGTAAAAAACATTACTATTTACAGACTCCCCTGGATGTTAATAATAAAAAAAACTCTTTATTTTTATTGAAAATAAAGAGTTTTTTATTATTATTATTATTATTATTATGTTAGTCGGAGTGAACAATCGATTGGCTGACGCCACACGGTGCACAAACCGTCCAGGAGCACCCGGAGGTTGACTCCTAGAGGAGACTGGCCCGCAGGCCAGCGTCCTACCCTGGCTCTCCCTTCTGCGTGGTGGCCGCCGGATAGGTGTTGACCCGAGAGTATGACCGTCCCTAAACAAATGGGTCTTCGTGGCCAACTCCAACGAACAGCAATCGGCCCATTGGGGCCGATTGCCGTTCGCTTACTTCGTTCTGAATATAAGCACTCGTCGGTGCACCTGCCCTCTCTAGCACCTCATCGACGCCTGTCAATTCAACTCTCGCATTGACGGGTTAGAGCGTTTTTAGAATGAATCGTCCGATTGGATTTCGGGCTTCAATATGAGGCTAGTGCTCTGCCACATCGACATCATCATCATAGAGTACCGTTATGTATTTATAGATTACCGGCGTCCAACTATTTATTACATGACTGCACAACAAAAAAAGGAATGAAATGTGTTCAGAGTTCATCTATGTATGTTTACCGTTTTTTTATTCCACCATAACTACTAAATGCTTGAACCGATTTAGAAGTGTGTGATTTTGTTAGAATCGCTATGTCATCTCGAGTGTCACAGTGTGCCTTAACCCTTCGGGTAGCGGCATAATTTCATGGCAGACCGCGGCAATTTATTGGAATTTCTCGCAATATCGCAAGAAATACTATAACAGCTATGGAACTATTATAGCAATCATAAAAAGAATAACGCATTGAAATTTCGTATATAGAGTGTTGAAATCTCATTTTATAAAGCAATTATATAATTATGAATAAATATAGACAATCGAAAAAGTGAAAAAAACTCGGCATTTCTAATTTGTACTTGTCTTACGGAAAAATACGGAATCCTATTTAGAAATTGTAATTGCTATCGTGATCTTTATTAGATTCTCTATCAAAGGTTATATTTCGTTTTGCTTATTTACATACAAAAATATTTAGATATTAGCTCATAAAAATCAATAAAAAAAAATATGATATCTCGGAAAAAAAATCTCAAAAAAAATAACCTCATTAATTTACAAATACGCCGAAAACTTCATATATTTCAGCGAAAAATAAAATAATATGTACTTTTCAACGAATTAGGTAGACATTTTGCATTTTTAGAGTTATGTATCGCAAAAAAACTCAATAATTAGTAATTGCGCCATAGCGCGCGCCACACCCAATTTTTCAACTCAAAAAAAGGTAAAATTGGAACAAAATGTACATAAAATCACTCAATTCGGTTGATAAAGTGATTTAATCAAATTTATTACATATCTATTCAAATTCCAACTGAAAACACTAAAAAAACACAAAAAAACTTCACGACCCGATGTCTGGCAACGGCGAACAACCAGCGATGTTTGACAATGAAATTTTACCATAAATATCCGTTAGAATGACTCGCGAAATTATTCTAATGGCCGTATAGGTATCTATGGTAATAAGTAGTGAGATATTTGGTATGGATTTTGGGATGCGTTCGAATAAGAAAAAAATATTATTGTGCGTTCCGGGAGCAAGCCGCCAATGTTAGTCGTTACGTAGTCAACGGTGTTCTGACGTGCAACCAAATTTGGTCATTACGTAGCCGAAGGGTTTACTGTCCAGATATAAAGTAAGTATTTGTCTAAATATCCAAATGTCTAAATGTCAATAAATGAATATAAACATAAAGCCTATATAAATTAACCTAATAAACATTAAGTTTGCAGCCGACTGCAGTTGGCAGCCGCGTTCAGAGTTAACAGCGGTCATTCCAGTTTAAGTCCCTCTTCGTGGAGGCTACCGAAAGGTAGCTGAACCGCGAGTTGGGTCAACATAAGAACACAAGCAAGCCAGCAGGCTCAATCCGTTACCTTTTAAAGGATAACAGTTAGTCAATACTAGTTTAATCAAACAAGTAAATATATTAAAAAGAATAAAAATACGACTGTTATTTTTATCACGGGTTTTTTTATAAAATATTTGTCGTTTATGTATTTACCCATACAGATAGATGTATATTTCCGGTAGGTTCTCAATCAGACCTTTCATTTGACACTAAACACGATATATTTATGTTAATTTATTAACATTTCGACATTTGGACATTTAGACAGCTATTTATTTAATATTTGGACTGTTAACGTACCCTATACTCTATAGCACTCTAAATGACATAATAATTCTAACAATACCACACACTTCTAAATCAGTTCAAATTGTTTAGAAGTTATTATGGTGGAATACGAAAATCAGTTGTGTCACCCCAAGACTTTCCCGGCAAGCAGACTACCCCACTCGCATGCCAGCCCCTCCTACCATCCGTCCCCCAACCCCACTACCCCCTAAACCCATCAACCCGACCCCCCGACCCTTAAAAATGTTTCTACCCAACGACGCATCTGTATACCGAATTTCAAGTCTCTAAGCCCAAAATTTCGAGATTGAAGTATGACTAGCGTTCCCCTTGGTGGACCGACTTCTACCACAATTTTGTCAACTCTTGCCATGACCAATTGATGCCTGCATGCCAATTTCCAGCTCAATCGGATCGAGCGTTTCGGCGCTATCATGGACACTAACAGACATACAGACTGACACACAGAAGTGCGTCAACAATACTTTCCTTGCCAGGATAGTAAAACGGAAAATATTATATAGATGAACCCTGAACACATTGCACTATTTTTTGTTGGGCAGTCTTGTAAAAAGAGTTCATTACCTATACAAAAAAGTTGGTGGCCTAAACTATTTTGCACACCACTCTATCTATTGTAGCTTCACTCACAACATTCGTCACTGTAATTCACAAAAATATTCTTCCAAATGCTGAGTCCTAACTATCCATCCGAAAGGTACAAAAAAACTTGAACAGCTTATTGCCAACGTAACAGAAAACCCCCTTCGTCATCAAGCAACAAAGTCCTCAACACAGCGAAGTTCCCCTATTCGCAAAAGTAATCTCTATAAAAATCTCTTTAGTTTTTAGACGCCCAGGTGTTCGGCAAAGTAATGAATAACTCAATACAAGAGCTTTGCCCTTCGGTGAAGTGGTTTCAAGTGGTACTACAAAATCACAATGACGACTATTGAGCAATACTGCTTTGATGAATAACGGAACGTTTGAAGGTTTGAATTTAAAATATTACTTTTCCGTCCCACCAACCTACCAGGAGGGAAATTATTGTGAAGGTGCATTTCTTTTTATCGGAGTGAAAACGGAAATATCCATTTTGAGCCCTTGCGAGACGATTAAGACTATTTCCAGACTGAAGTCTCTCTGTGTGTCTGCGTGTCTGTGTGTTTTGGGGGGAGCTAATGGCCTTGCCGAGTTGGCCACGAAGACCCATTCTGTTCAGGGTTGGTCACACTCACGGGTCAACACCCAACCGGCGGCCTCCACGCATGAAGTGCGAGCCTGGTTAGGACTCTGGCCTTAGGGCTAGTTTCCCTTAGGAATCAAAGTTCTGGCGCTTCTGGACGGTCTGCGCACCGTGCGGCGTAAGCCAATCGACTATGCACTCTGACTAACAGTCGGGGGAGTCTGGAAGCAGTACTGTTTCCTATAGAGCGGGGGTGGTTGCGGACCTTACGGCGACTGCTCTTAAAATGACCATCGGCTACCCGATCCTGGGTGAACAGCCGGGCAAAGGAATCCGTGGTCCGCGATAGCTTTGGTATACACCGTTTCACCGCTTCGTAAGGGAGAGGACCGCGCAAGCGACCTCGAAACCAATCGAGAGACCGGAGTAGTCTGGTCGCAATTGGAAGTAAGGGCGTGAATGTAAGCCCGCTGGGTAACACACCTGGTTACCTCGCGGTTAAGGCGTTAGCCTCTTACGGACATGTGACGGAGCTTGACGGTGAACTGTTTTGTCCAAGTCTTCTGCGTTCACTTCACGAGAGAACTTCCTGAGGTGACGGGTTCGCCCGTTGTAGTTGACAACTCTATTTTTGTGTCTTTTGGGAGCAAATGGAACCTGTTGGAGTTGGCCACGGAGACCCATTCGTTTAGGGTTGGTCATGCTCACGGGTCAACCGGCGGCCTCCACGCATAAAGTGGGAGCCCGGGCAGGACTCTGGCCTGAGCGCTAGTTTCCCCCAGGAGTCAATCTTCTGGCGCTCCTAGACCGTTTACGCACCGTGCTGCGTAAGCCAATCGATTGTGCATTCCGACAAATAGTCGGGGAAGTCTGGAAACGTCTATTTTTCCTAAAGAGCGGAAGCGGTTGTTTACCTTGTGGCAGCCGCTCTTGAAACGACCATTCGGCTACCCGATACCGGGTGAACAGCCGGGCAAAGGACACCGTGGTCCGCGATAGATTCAGTAGACATCTAATCACCGTTACGTAAGGAAGAGGACAGCGCAAGCGATCTTGAACCTGTGACCAGTCGGGAGGCCGTCGAAATCTGTCTGTAACTGAAAGTGAGGGTGCGAATGTCGGCCTGCTGAGTGAAAACCCGGTTTCTTGCGGCAAGGTGTTGGCTTTTTACGGGAGAGTCGCGTAAATAGACAGTGGACTGTTTTAGTCCCAGGTCTTCTTCGCTCGCGTGACGGGACAGACAGAACGAACAAATATCGTTAAAACTGTTGGGTTCGCCCGTTGTAGTCGACGTCTCTGTGCGTCTGTGTGTATCTATTCCTCTATGATAGCGCCCAAAAGCTATACCGATTGAGCTGAAATTTGGCATACAAGCATCATTTATTATTATAATTTATCAAGATGTTATATAAAAGGTTCAAAAGATTGTAGTTAACTTAGAGATTTGATATTTTGGTAAGCAGGTGGTTTATTGGGCCGAAATCACAAGATGAGTAAGATGAAAATAAAAAAAAGAATAGATAAACTGATAAGAAAGACGAAAAAGAAAAGAGAAGAAGAATATTATAGAAGATGACAAAGAAGAAAAAGAAAGGTGAAAAAGTATAGATATAAAAATGAGAAAGATGAAAAGAAAAGCCAAAAAAATAGATATAAAGATGATGAATGAAGGTCGTGTGTCTCATGAATGAAGGTCGGCATGTCAGCCACCAAATTTTTGACCCTATTATGTAGATTTATTTAATTTATTATTATTGTATTTTATTTATTTAGTTTTTTTATCGCTGTTGGTGGGTCTTTATTATTATTTATATTAATTTTTAATTCGATTACATTCAAAATTGTATTATAACTAGTATAAATGCACATTTTATGTATAATTGACTATTTCAATTTGATAATCCTCTGACCATTTCAATTTGATTTTTTGACTATTTATTATAATTCCTTTTTCCATCTATAATTATTTCAATTTGATTATTTTACTATTCAATGCAATTCCTATTTATTATTTACCTTTTTCATGTTATTGAAATTAATTTTATTGTCTTTTATGATAGGTATTTTACAAATATAATTTGCAGACTGGCAGACTGACAGACTGATATATATCAATATATATCAATGACCTAGTTTTTAGAGTATTGATTAATTTCTACATACATTGTTTATTGCCTTAAGTTAAGTCCTAATATTATTAGATACTATTTTTATATATTTTTTCTCTTTTAGCATATGTAGTTTAAAGTATGCCCAAGCCACTATTTTCTTGGTACGCTTGCCCTAGTACGGGCCTAGGCCTAGTTAGGCAGCGTTGATCTAAAGATGGACTGGGCTGCGGTACTCTCTTTTTTGCTACTGTTTACAACGGAGCCTCTAATGATAATATGTAATGCACTGTAGTTTTAAAAAATGCGCATTTCTTTAAATAAATAAATAAAAAAAGAGATAAATAATATGTAGAAAGATGAGATAGACAAGACTGGAAGAAGAAGGAGAAGAGGCTCGCGCACGGAAGAGACCGAGTCGCCGCGCGGAGCGAACGTTATTCAAATACGGCATCCATTTTATTCCCTCGTGGAGTGTTGAAAGCAAACATTTGACGAGGCAGAAAAAATACGAGAACATTCGAGATCCTGTTTGGAGAGGCAGGCAAATATGAGCGCCTCATTATGTTTGCCCGTAACATTTCGAAAAATAACATCTTCATACTCATTTCTGTGTGCTTTTACGCATAATTAACCAGCACCGTGGCTGGTAATGAGCAATGCCTACAGTGGGACCACCGAATATTTATCTGCAGGTGCTTTGAGAATGTTACTTACGAAGGTTTTTCAATTCTACCTTCTCTAATAGTTGCCGTTGTACGAGAGATTTCGTGAAGCAAAGATTTTCTTTGGCAGGATTGGTCCTTATGCCCTAACAATGGATTTAAGAAGTGGAGCCACTTAGATTTTTGATGAGAATGTTTTTTGAGAGGGCTTTATCCAAATCTTGATACCTGCGTCAGCTACGCTACTATGTCAAGTTTAGTATCATTTGCATATAAATTTAGGATGCCGATTTCTATAATGGATTCAAATTTGCATGATTCGGAATTAAAATTATGTAATATATTTTTTTTTTACTTGTTGGAATAAACTTCATATCTTATACACAACTTGCGGTGTCAACTACAACGGGCGAGCCCGTCACCACAGGACGTTTTAACGATTTTCTCGTTCTGTCGCCCTGCAGTGAACGTAGAAGACTTTGGACGAAACAAATCCAACGTCCAGCTACGTCACAACCCGCAAGAAGCCAACGCCTTACCGCGAGATAGCCAGTGTTACCTGGCGGGCCGACCCTCGCGCCCTTGCTTCCAATTGTGACCAGATGTCTCCGGTCTCTCGATTGGTTCCGAGTTCAAGGTCGCTTTCGCGGTCCTCTCCCTTACGAAGCGGTGAAACGGTGTGCACCTAATCTGTCGCGGACCAAGGCGTCCTTTGCCCGACTCTGAACCGGAATCGGATGGCCAATGGTCATTTCAAGAGCAGTCGCCGTAAGGTAGACAACTACCCCCGCTCTATAGGAAACAATACAGTTCCCAGACTCCCCCGATTGTTAGTCGGAGAGCACAGTCGATTGGCTTGCGCCGCTCGGTGCGCAGACCGTCCAGGAGCGCCAGAGGATTGATTCCCAGGGGAGACTGGTTGACCCAGTGTCCTACCCAGGCTCGCACCCCATGCGTGGAGGCCATCGGATGGGTGTTGACCCGTGAGTATGACCGACCCGGAAACAGAATGGGTCTTCGTGGCCAACTCAGCAAGGGCCCATTAGCTCCCATTACATATCTTATACACAGTCTGGAATACTTCAAAAGGAAAAAAACTTGAGAGAGCCCTATTATTCTTTTACATTTAAAAAATACGTGTGGCACTCGGGGACTGCCGCGGTAAAGCTATTGCATAGCATTTTTAACAACTTATGCAATTATAATTATTTATTTATTTAATTTTTTCTGATGTCAGATAACTGCGCTCTATCGGAAAACGTTAAAATTATTCCAAATCATTTGCGGCTGCGGAAGCAAATGATTCGGAATAATTTAAACGTCTTCCGATAGAGCGCCGCGAACGAATTTTTTATTTGATAAAGCAAAAAAAGCGGATTATTCGAAAAAATTCGTAGATAAAAAGATAGATAATTAAATTATCTTTAAAATGGTGCAGGTTTCATAATAATACGCCAGATGGTATTTGCGTAGTTGTCGTTTTTGTGTTCGGTTAGACCTCATTTCACAAATTAATTACACTATGTAATATAAACAAAACCTAAAATATTCAAAGCTAAGAATATTAGGAAAGTGTTCTTGTTTAACATATATTTTTTTCGAATCGTAAGCAGTACTCGTTTAGACGTAATTATCAGTTTAAAATCATTAATTTTCGTTAAGAAATTTCTTCATTTGGTCGCCGCGCTGGCTTAGAGGCCCGCGATAAAAGCTATGCAATTATTAAATTACAACTATAATTGTATATATTTATTACATAGCTATATTTTTTAAAAAATTGGTACATTTATGTGTATATACAGGTGGTGGGTCCAAATAATTTATTTAAAAAAACACTTAATTTCTTAAAATTGCATAAAAATATGCGCATCTAGAGACGGGCCAAATTATCGCCTAGTTAGATGTGCTATTGGCAGTAAAGGTCATGTAAGATGTGTTAAACCTCCCTATATTAATTATTAAATAATTTATATAATTATTATAAGATTACATGACCTATGACTGAACTGTATACCTAATCCTATGTACTTAAATAAATAAATAAATAAATAAATAAACAGCTTAAAAATAAATGGAAAGGGTATCTTGTTTGATTGACTTTAAAAAATATATTAACGGAATTTAATATCAAAATTATTTTTTAAAAATCAAATAATGTTTGTGACATTGTAATGGTTGGGTTGGGTTCACAAACACAATAAAAATATAAACAAATATAAGTAACTGGAGTACATACATTTTCGCCTTATAGTGCGGTCACTTTAGCAAAAAAATCGGTTGTGTCACCCCAAGACTTTCCTGACTAGTATCCGGGGAGGTGCGAAAAAACAGCGACATTTTTTACTCTAGTACCCCAAATTTGTATGGCAGGTACCCCAAACGTTGGTCGTAAGTACCCCAAAAACTAATAGGTTCTTCCGATGGTTAACAGAAGCTTCTATGCCAAATTTTAACTTAGACAGATTCTGGGCGCTATCGCGGAAACAATTTTTTCGCCGGGAACCCCAAATTTGTATGGGAGGTACCACAACCGTAGGGCGTAGGGACTCCAAAAACTAATGGGTTCCTCCGACGGTTAACAGAAGCTTATATACCAAATTTCAGCTCAATCCGATTAAGCGTCTGGGCGCTATCGTGGAAGAATACATACATACAGACAGACATACAGACATACATACAGACAGAGATCGGTCTGGAAATAGTCTCAATCGTCTCAGGGAGTCTCAAAATATATATTCCCATCTTCATCTCAAAATTTTTTTTTAGCGCGATCACAATACTTTCCTTTCCGATAGGTCGTCAGGAAAGTAAAAAGGGGGTAAATCTCGGAATGAGAGATAATAAGCTGGAAACTCGTATACGCCTTCATTTTGGCGTTCTATAAGTTGTACCAAAAGTCTCATAAAATCTCGTGTATGCGTCGAAAGTTATTCAAGGTCAAAGGTCACAAAATTGGTTTTTCGCGATTATCTAGGTTTCTATAGCTCCAATGATGTTACCAGCTATGATAAAAAATGTAGAACATACGACTTGCAACAAATTTCGTATGAAACATTTTTTCATGCGCTCAACCGTTTTTGAGATAGAGGGCGGAGAGCGCGCAGCGCTCAGCCATACATACTGTAATGCAAGGTCAACTGTGAATCTCGATGAATAATACTCTGTATAAAGTTATTAAATCATTAGCATTCAATAATTTGTATTATTTATTAGCTAAAATTTTACATATATCTAATATATTCATTTAATAGTACTGCCGTGTTATGACTATACCACGTAACCCGCGAAACACTGAACTGAGATAATCGCTCTTAAAGTTTTTAACAGATCTATCCGTTTTATTCCTAAACTACACCATACATTTTCTTGGGGTATTTTTCATATCATAGATCATTTAAAGTTCTTCAAATCCTACCTACAAAAAAATACTCTATATTCAGTATAAGTATTTTTAAATGATAAATATCTCTTTTTTCGCACAAATTCAATAGCAAACAGTGTACTTTATGATGACAATACCACGTATTATTGGGTTACGTGGTTTTGTAATTATAATATTAGAGTTTATTTTATTATTTATGGATATTAAAGCCTGTGTAGTCAATAGAACAAAATCTTAGGTGTCTTTAGATTACTTAATATATATATATATATATATATATATATATATATATATATATATATATATATATATATATATATATATATATATATATATATATATATATATATATATATATATATATATATATATATATATATATATATATATATATATATATATATATATATATATATATATATATATATATATATATATATATATATATAATTTTCATATTAAAATTTTGTAAGAGTTTTTTATATTACCAAATATAAAAAAATAAGCAGACAGGCAATAAAATTAAGTAAAATTGCATAAAAACACTTAGAAAGGTATGTGAAATATAAATTGTTTTTATTAAGTATAATAAATTATACAGTCATTTATAACATTATTACTTACTTACTATGCAGTTACAAGTTACAGATTAGATTTAGTTTATTTTTTTTACTTCTTTAACGACCTCCTTCCAAACTATAATCATCTGGAAGGTTTTCATTAACTTCGAGGTTTTCAAAAAAATCCCTACGTGAAGCGGGCATACATTTAGCCAACTTTAGGAGGTCTTCTTTTTTTTTCTTATTTATCCCTGAACACGAGTCCTGGTGATCTAGATCTGTTAAAGTGTCAACACTGATATCATTGCCTTTGGAGATTGCGTTCTGAAGTTTAATCTGCAGAGATTTTTTGTATACATTTAACTCTAAAAACTCTGCTTGCTCGTAAGCGTTCTTAGCGAATAGTTTTGTAGAAACTCTTCTAAATTCAACCACTTTTAGGTTTGAAATGTTGTATGACTTAGGGAACTTGACTGTCATCTCATCTTAAAATTTCACGAAGTCTTTATATCGGAGACTTTGCACCTCCAAATTGCGCCTAGAAGCTTTTATTTTCATCTGAAAATATTCGTAGTCATACAGATCACCAGCAGTGTTGATTTTTCGCGCAATACACGCATGAACGCTGTCGGCAGCCATAAAAGTATGATCTGGTTCCAAGTATGTAATTTTGATGGTTTCTACCTCAACGCTAGAGTCATTGACTATTCTTAGTAATGCTGAGTACAGAGTTTTGTTGTTATTTTGCGAGGTACAATTGTCCATGTAAAATATAACCTTAGTTAGGTTATATTCCAATTAGCCTGACTAACAGTGGGAATATTCAAAGTAATTGAAAAGTAGTTGAGCCTCGGCGGGCTGCTGAGGCCCGCGCCGCGACCGAGCCGCGGCACGTCGTTTAGTCGTAATACGCTAGTACTATGGGCTGCGATATTTATTGCGATAAAACCCTATAATAGTGGTTTACGTATTTTAGTCATAATATTTTTTTTAAAAATTGGGTTACGTGGTTTGTCCACCACGTATATCTCGGGAATGAAACGTCATAATGAAAAAGTAATAATACAGTTATATAGTATTCGAAGAATAGAGTTGAATAAGCCTTATTCCGACAAAACCACGTAACCCGGGTTGCGTGGTTTTGTCGGAACACGGCAGAGTACTTACCTTACTTATTGTTATTTCGCGATCGAAGAAATTTTCATACGTTGTCGCTACTCTACAACATACTTAATAACCCCACTTCACCCTCCTATCTAAAGGAGAATTTCCACCCTTTGGGAGGCCACGGTCTTCCACACACACATAACACACTCGCCATTCCGATACATCATTCTTCTGTTTACACGCACTCTTTTACAGTCCATTCTGCTCGTTTATGGAATCAGCTCCCTCACTCTATCAGACATGCACCTTCGCTGCATACTTTCAAAAAATTGTTGAAGAAACATTTATTTTTACACAGTCACTAACCAAATACCTCACCTTGTCCTCTCCTTTATCCTTCCCTGGGCAACCTTAGCATAAGTTACTGACGTGTATCTGTATAAGTTTATTTAAAATTTAACTTTACTACTTCTTTGTGTATTGTACGGTGAAAATTAGGAATTATTTTATCAAATGGATGACTGTAAGATATCGCTATAGCAATAAGTCCGCCATTTGTACATAAATTGTCTTTTTTATAAAACCAGCGTAATATTCATTAAGTTATGTTTTTATAGCACAATAAAGTTATTCTATTCAATTCTATTCTGTTATTAAAAACTCATTAAAAAAAATACCTAAAATGTATCCTAATAATACATAATTATTTATTTAAAATAGTATTTAGGTAGAAAAGTAATTAAGTATCTTGCCTTTAAATGTGTACACCCTTAAATACTTTTTTTTCTATTAGGTTTATAACTGGGAAGGTGGAACCCTTTAATATGACCTTTTTCTATGAAATTTATACCTGAGAATGCAGTACCCTAATAATACGACTTTCTTTATTTATAATTAGATCTTGAGACAGATGTTCCTTTGTTTGGTTTAGATCTCGGCAACGACGAACCTACAATTTTGAAAATTATGGCTGATTTGTGTTTTATTTGAGAAGTCACTTTTAGAAGGTGATTCTGTTAATATGTAGTGCGTGGCTTGAAAACTTGAAAAACTGCAAGTATCGGAAGATATGACGGTCACATAGACTTCTTAAATACGTTAACCTCTCTGATTGTGCATATTAAGTGTCGAAAAGTGTACATTAGTAAAAATCCATAGCAGTATCGAAACGACGCCTAGAAGAAGATAAACCTTTACCATCTTCCAGTGTATTTCTTAAAAAAAGGAATGAAGTGTTTGATAAAAAAAAAACTGTGTTTATTATGTGGCCAAACAGCTGATGGAGCAGCAGAGACAAGAAAAAAAGAAAAGTACCGACGCACGACCAGTAACGTAAGTTCTCTGGATTTAAAGATATTGTCATCAAAAGAGTAGAAAAACAAATGGATTCCTTAGGAGAATTAGTCAAATATCGTGTACTTTATGAGTATGACTTGATCGCAGCTGAAGCAAAGTACCATACCGTTTACTATACTCATTTCTTGAATCGAGCACCATCTACTGAGAACAGGCCTCGCCGTATTTTCACGCTAGTGGACACTTTTTATATGCAAAATCTGCTCATTTACATCTTAAAGATATGATGAAATTGGAAAATACAACGGCTAAAAATACTTTTGAGAACTTTAAAAATGGATTCTTTACTGTAAAACGATCAGAAAAAAATAATTCTGTCACATGGGCGAATATGGTAATCGAACAAAGTCTTTTGAACTATATGAAGACAAAAGGGGAGTATCTCGAGATCGAAGTACTCATGAAAGGGTTTTATGTAACAAGGTGTACGCTACAAATACAATTTGTGAAGAAATTGAAAAGTTTTGTAACATTTCGTTAGATTCTGCTGAACAACACGTTGAAGCAAGAGATTCAAAAGAAAAAAGAGATAATATTATATGTTAAAAGATTTGTAGATATTCACCACTTTAATTTAAATTTTAAGAAATATACAGCAAATATAAAGAAAAAAAATAATATTTTTACTTGTTTTATTTCTGTTTAAAATCTACTTTCAATAAATTAATATAAAATTAAGATATGCAATAAGTATTTCATTGAATGAGTTTTGAATTACACAAAGTAGGTAATAAATGAATATATTAGATATACAATGTAATGTTTGGGGTTCTACATATTTAGATATCTATAAAGTCGTACGTAGTACGATAGGCCCCAACATTGCCGGCGAAATGTCGTCGACATAATTCGCCGTACTTTAAAGGTCCCTATTCGGGTGACGGCGGTCGTGTTCGCAGACCGGAGAGAATCTCGTACTCACTTGTCCCGCATATCTCCTACGAGAAGTGGCTCCCTTCCTTTGGCAGGGTTTTTCTTGTTATCTAATTGGCTTGGATTATCGCCTCCACTATCAACTGTAACATCAATTGAGAATTCGCCGCCGCAAAGACTATCTACGCGCGACGGCGATTGAAGTCAACCACGTGTTCGCCCTTGACGGATGTACCACACTTATATAGTTCTGAGGACGAAAGTATCTGCCCGACGTAGCAGCAAAGCAGCTAGAGTTTCGACCAGCAGGCTGATGCAGCACGTGTACGCCGCGGATTCAGTCAAGGTACAAGCACTCCGATTTTATGTAAGGTCTAGGCAACTCTTTAGTTTTCCTCGAGTGTTCCGAATTCGATATAATAGAGGGGTGTAAAACGTAGCAGGGGCGTAAGGTTCGAAATACTCTGAAGCTAAGGACCCGGTAATAAACCGGATAGTGAAACTAATTTCGATTAATCATAGTAAAAATAATTAATTAAAAAATATCTCAAAATTAAAAATAAACCAAAAGGCTAAAATAATTAAAGGTTAATAGCAAATTATCTGCCGCGTGTCGCGCGGCGAAAAAGGTTCAAAGTACATCAGTGGTCGTGTCAATTATCAAGCGTGTCGATTAACTAGTGTATCTAAGTAAATAAATTGTGCTAATTAAAATGTCAATGTTAATAAACTAAAAATAGTAGTCACTGTAGAAACCTTAAAAATCAACATAGTATAACTTAATTTTTGTATCGGTCATTATCATCGCCATCCGCGAGATAAACGAGAGTGTTAATGCTGTAAAGTGATATTATAAAGTTTAAGAGAAGGAGTCTGGAAGGCGTTTGTGGGAAACATTATAAAATTAACCTTGAACCCGCATAGAGGGAAATAAATCTTTAGTTTCGAAATACAGTCTTTCTCATTTGAACGGGAAGAAGTGCGACTCCTCACAGGTACAGAACACGCCAAGTCGGCCACCAGCGCGTATTTTAATACCAGCTATTCACCACCCACCCCTTCCGCTGAGCGAACCGGATAGCTGAGCTGGTGGCCTAGGACTTAGGCAGCGGCACTGGAGGGTTTCCTCAGTGTCTGCACAGGGGAAAAGGACTGGGGACGTGCGAGAGGTAGGGAAACCTCTCGAGAGGACCTGGGTATGGCGCCCGCTCGTCCTCAGGACGGGACTCTATGACATTGCCTAAGATAGCAATATTACCCAGGCCCCCTCGAGACGCAGGAAGAAGAACGCGCGTCCCGAGAACTTGTCGCCGGACTCCACTAGGGTCGCATCACCTCATCAAGGTGAGGAGCCCGGACCACTGCATAAATTGCCGCCTCAACGCGGGGCTAAGCTTTTCTTGTTAAAAATATTTTTTTTAAACATACAAATTTTTCTTAAATATAGTAATTTTTGAAACATCTCAAATATAAGACCACTAATAGGTCGCGCCAATAAAATGGCGCCGCAACTCGGGGCTAAATTTTTTTTTTAAATATATTTTTCAGAAATATTTTATAATCTCTAAATACGGTATCAAGTATATTCGCGTTGGTCGCAATTTTGTGCGGTAGCACATAAATTGGCTTCCCAACATGGGGCAAAATTTTTTTTTAAAAAAAAAGATATATTTTTCCTAATTTTTTCCTATTTGTCTATTAAACCTAACTCTTTCTAAAAAGTAAAATTTTCGTGTCCAATATTATTTTTTCATAATATCAGAATTACTGTAAAACAAAGTGTACCTCAAATATAAAATCTACCCAGTAAAATATAAAATCATACCCAGTAAAATACATTCCGGCGGTTCCATACGGAAACCGGTATTTCTTAGATGCAATACGTCTTAACATTATTCCCAAAACAGTATACCTCGCAAGATGGAACAGAATTCTATAAAATAATCATAAGTGTTAAATAATTTTATAGTGCTATTGCCAAAATAGGGATTTTTTTTTATATATAATACGGCAAAAGTACACAGTTGAAAATAAAATGTTATAACCCTATTATACAAAATAAATTAATGTAACAATATTTTCATATGCCTAACAATAATCGTGTTCTGTGTAACAAATAAAATGTCAATATAAGTGCGATTAAAATAAAACTCGCGGTGGAGAAAGTGGCCGAGCGCCCGAATAAAGGATGATTCATGCTACACCGGGCCGGGGCCGGGCCGGGCCCCGGCCGGGACACGGTCAGATATCTATAGTATACTTTTGTATGAAGCAATTCATGCTTGACCGTGCTCCGGCCGTGACCGGTCGTGCCACGTCCGGAGCACGGCGTCGAAATGGAGGTGGATATTGTTTTCCCGGCTCCGGTCTGCTAATCGTTCAATGGGAGAGATATGCTTCAGAAATCTTGAATTTTGTTTGGTTAAATCACGTTTTATTTTTCCAAGAAATATGCTAAAGCATTCTTTAGACATCCTAAAATAACCGTAAAATTTGCTCTCATCATCTATTAATTCCTTTTAGAGCGTGGCGAATTCTCCCTCCGATTGTCGTTTTCTCCAGGCTGGATGTACACTCCATCTTCTTTTATTAGATTCAGTTCGTGTTTCCAATACTTCGTCTTCAAAGGCAATCGCAATAGCTGCCAACTCAAGTTGTGAAAATTGCATTAATAACACACTTATCAATCAAGCGAAAATAGAAATTAAAAAATATTATTATCGCCAAAATAGATGGACGCAACACTAGTTAGATAAGTTCGCCATTTGTGCATAAATTGTCTTTTTTATAAAACCAGCGTAATATTCATTAAGTTATGTTTTTATAGCACAATAAAGTTATTCTATTCTATTCTATTCTACTAGTTATCGCGGACACGGCCGTGGGATAAATAAACTCGGAAACGGCCCGGTCACGCCCGGTGTAGCATGAATGACTGGCCCGGCCGGAGCACGTTGGAAACGACTCGGCCGGGGCCCGGCCCGGCCCCGGCCCGGTGTAGCATGAATCATCCTTAAACCGGTTCCGAGATAACGAAATCGATGACGGACAGGGCACGGCGCGATATTAGGCGCACACAGCGAAGTTCTACCGTCAAACGATTCATCGAATATTACCGTTTGGGTTAGCGACAACGAAATAATCAAATTGCAGGAATGCGAGCGTACAACGAGTAGGTACATACCGGCAACCGCGGAAAATAAAATACGGCGCTCCGGCCAAATAACACCGTCATGTATGCACGCGTAGGACATAGAATGATAAATAAAAAGTAGATATGCCGCACTTTGATGTAAAATAAATCAATAAATAATATTAGTAAGAGTAAAGGGGCAAATAATAAAGGAACAGTGTATAAGAATATTACTTAACAACAAATAATAAGTTGCTATAAAAATAAAATATTAGAATAAAGTCTTTTCGGAAATTAATCTTGTTAGATAAGGGGGACATAAACATTTTAAAATTAGTTGGGAAAATTAAGACTTAAGGGGCCTTACAACATTTAATTTTTTCAAGTTTTACTTTATTTAAGAATTGAGGGTTTAGGAAATACTTAGAAAATTGGTATACTGAAACTAAGGATGAAGGTGTTGTAGTAAATTTGTTTCTTGTACATTTATTTTTAATATTGTGTATATTTGGGAATTAGACGTTTGGACTTATGTAATTTTTCACAGGTGTCTACATTTTGATTATTCTAAATTTTTTTTGACTTTCACATACTCATTGCTCAATTTAACTGTGCCAAGGTAAGGCATTTTATTGGGAACATAGATGGGCGTTTCCATGCACCGTGTGGCTATATCCCGAAGGACGGTGAACCCTTGCACGTAAACAACGCGTTCGAACACTCGAAAGGCCTCGAGACGCTAGCAGAAACGTATGACGTGGTCCAACAAAAAATCCTCGAATCTTTTCAAACAAATGCACAGCGCTACAATCTACGGCGAAAACGAATTGAGTATAATGTTGGTGACATAGTGTGGGTAAGACAGCACTACCTATCAAAAAAGGCGGAATTTTTCTCGAGCAAATTGGCCCCGAGATTCCTAAAATGTAGAGTAGCGGAAAAGAAGTCAGCTGTGGCCTACGAGCTGGAGGATATGGCAGGAAAGCGGAAAGGGCTTTTCCACATCAAAGATATGGTCAAGGCAGATTGACGTCTATAAAAGTCCACTCCATAACGAGTAAAACAATACGGAGAAACGCACTCAAGGGCGCAAAGGCGAAAAATCTTGAATAAAATGGCAAGGGTTAAAAAAAGCACATAGCAAAGCATACTTAAGTCATTAATGTAAAATCAAAAATTATATCCTGAGTAATGTCTAAAATCACATCTTAAAATAGTTCCGAAAGCCCCACAAAATAATAATATTAAAAGCGGTTAAGTTGAGAATAATAAATAGGTCAAATCAGTATTACAGGGTTAAAAAAAAATAAAAAATAAAAATTGTGTTAAAATTTTATTAAAAATAAAATATTCTAAAATATAAAATATAAATACTATTCTGACAGCTAAAATTAAAGGTAAAATATAAATAAATAGATAAATAAAATATAGTAGATAAAGCATGAAATATAGCACAAAGATAAGACACGAAGGTCCATAACACCTCCTCTGGGAAAATGGTGGATAAAGGCGAAATTTATTATTTATGAATAAGATATTTTTTTTTTTTTTTTAAACGTTCACTAAGCCGGCTAAACCGACTTAGTAATCGTTAATACATTCTAGAATCTGTAGAAATGGGTTAGAAATAAAAATTAAAATTCCGAAATAAGTATTTAAAAAGTAGCAAGCTAATATGTAGCTGAAATCGCACGGCATATTACTGACATTAGCGCAAAACTGTCCGGAATAGAAAATAAATAATAATAAATATGATGATTGATGGAAAGCGTGCTGAAATAATGCACATTAGGAGTTGAGGCTCTCCTACACAAGCCCAAAAGCTTCAGACGGGAGAAATAAAACTATATATATATAAAATAATATTATGTATTTCGAGTAAAAAGGGAGAACGGCGGCCAATACATAAGTATGCCATCAAACCGTATCTCTACCCTGCTTTGTTTAGGAGAGGTAC
Source organism: Micropterix aruncella (assembly GCA_944548615.1). Taxonomy (NCBI): domain Eukaryota; kingdom Metazoa; phylum Arthropoda; class Insecta; order Lepidoptera; family Micropterigidae; genus Micropterix; species Micropterix aruncella. The sequence goes on from OX155975.1 coordinate 1,969,057, forward strand.
AGTGGGACGTCTAGCGAACTGAACATTGATAATTCCTCGAATAACGGGCACTCATCTAAAATAAAAGAAAATAATAATAATTAAACCGGCAGTATATTTATTTAAAAAGACCAATGCATGACGTGCAGTAGGAGGGTCGAATAATAATATTAATAACTAGGGTATATAGCGCATAATTATGTAAGTTCAGTAGCCAAAACCTTTCCCTTATGCTTCTTTAAAAAACGAATTGTGGAAAACACGAAAGTCAATAAAGACACATAATATTAATTATGAAACATGCTGTAGTTTTACAAATTATTTGGATGCATAGAAGTTTATAAACAAAGTATGAAAAGAGAATAAAAGGTGTCTCTGAATAAAGAATGAAAAGTTATGAATGGACCGAATGGGTGTATATAAATTTTAAAAACAACATATAATATACAAAATAGCATATAAATAATATAATGAAGATTGAGACATCATGTAACCTAAAATATAAAATCGCGTCGAGCACCTCTAGACGTCGCGAAGAAAGGATATCGTCGGCAGGTGCAAAGATGATACTTTTCTTTCCATCAAGAAGCGGTTATTATGACCAACCTTGCTATAAAAATCGACCACAAACAGCGATTTGGCAAGATCTAGATTTCATTCATATTTTTCCCAGACCGAAAAACAACAAAACTATGAAAATAAAAGGTTAAATAATAATTAAAAATATATAATTAAATACAAGCTTAATACGTTTAAAACCGCAGCATTGTAAATAAATAAAAGTACATATATTATGATCTAATAAATAATAAAATGCAACACTGCGAGACGTAGGCAATAAAATAAGTTGGGTGATAAACTTGGACAATTTGCACGATCATTGATGGAACTACTGAATGAATAAATACTGATGAATATAAAGTTTGAAGTTATAAATAACATTACTGAAAATATAAAACCTGAAATAATATGATAAATAAAATAATTATTAAAAAGTAAAAATGTATACCGATAAGGGGTCGCGGGAGTTTGAAACACCGCCAGTATACCCCGACAACCGGAAATAAACCTGTTTCGAATAAACTATGAACAATAAAACTACTAAATAATGTAACGTGATTAAGCACGGCGAAGATAAAATAAAATAATGTAAAACCGATGATGGGATATTATTAACTACAATATTAAACTATACAAATGTAAAGAACATAATAAAGTGATTAATATCAGGGATGATGGACTTAAAAGAAGTAAATGAGACTACATAAAAATGACAATTAATGTATAAGAAGGAGCCGAGCTATATACTCATAATAGGTGGCGGAGGCGAACAAAATAACCTATCTCTTAAAAACAAAACCCTGCCAAAGGAAAGATGCCAAAAGAAAATTGCCAAGGAGAAATAGTTTTAGAAATAACCCATTATATCAAAAAAAAATAAATATTAAAAAAAATAAATAAATAAATAAATATTTTTTTTAAAAAAAAAATTTTTAAAGAAAAAATTATAAATAAATAAATTTATAATGATATAGAGCTTAAATTAAAATATATTAGTTTTAGGAAAAGACGGGACAAGTCATAGGATAAGTAGCAAGTAAATATTAAAAGTAGTTATAAGTATACTGCTCTATAAATAAAACATGAAATAGTTATAAAAGGTAATGGGTAACAATAAGTTTTTTTCTTGTGTTTATTAAATCTTTCTGGGGAAAATGGAAAAGTAACTGCATTTAATTACTACACTTAATATTTTTGGTATTAATCTATTGTATTAAATAATAAGTCTTCATAATAATATTAAAATAAAACACAGGAGTCGTTAAAGAGTAAATTAGAAGAAATAAAATAAATACTACTATTGTTGAAAGTGGAAATAGAACATTTTGAAAAAATTATAGAAAGTTGATATTGACATTGTGAATACATTGGGAGTTATTAAAAGTAAATATTTGAAAATTCTAAGAAGGGGACTAAATTGAAAACTAAAGGGGTGGCTTTACCGAAAAATGGAACTTGTCCTTGACACCTCAAGAACCAAAATATTACCGAGAAGTCAAACACCAACCCACACACACCACATGAACAAGTAACTCCTAGATACTGCTGCTGTTTTTTCTAAATTTCAGGACGCGGGGTGAGCATTGAACCATACTAGCGAAAGACGGGCAAACACATATAACAACAAACATGCAAGGAGCTGACAGCGACGAAACCACTATAATACGAAGGAGAAACGCTGCCAGAGAGAGTAACGGCGAGTACGAAAACTCGGAAGACTACTACTCCGCAGCCGGCAATAAGGTTTATTGGTATAAATTAGACATTCAATGAGTGACAGTTTAATCAAAATCGAGTTTGCATGAAAGTTTAAAAATAGACGCTTTAGAGTGCAGAAAAGTCCCGTAATGAACTAAACTCGCGTATGTGTTAACAAACTAGTCTCCTCCGTGTCCGAAAAGAAAATATCAAGGGAAAATTAAGCTATCATGGTGAAAGGGTTGAAGTGGCAAGAAATGGACAGAACAATTTTTAGGATAATAAGTACATGTAAATTAATGTTTAAGTTTATTTTGAAGATTAATAACTAAAGATTGGTGGTTATTACCACATATGTTAAAAAGTTGTAATAATTATCGAGTACTAAAATTTTTCTTGTTGATGTATAGAAATGTAATATCATGTTTAATCATACTAAAGGTTATTGTTAAATAATATGTAAAAAAATGTAACTTTAAGATCTTTAAAGAAAGGATGGAAATGTACAATTGCAAATAACTGTATAAAGAAAATATTTAAAGGTTTATGGTAAAGGACACGATCGTTGAAGGTACTATATAAAAGAACACTAATTAAATAATTTAACAATCTAAATATATAAATAAATATAAAGAAAGTTTGGATAAATAAAAAATATTGACTATAATATAATTGAAAAAGGACAGCTAAGTTTTCAATGAAATAATACTAGAGTATAACTATATAAAAAAGTCATAATTTTTAGACGCTACTGATATAGCTATGAAGGTTGGAAATAGGGATATAGGTGAATTTTCTTCTACTTTCCACTGAGAGGTCAGCATTTCCGCTCGATTTTGGATTTTGTTTTTGGTCTAGGCGTTGTCCCTGTTGTTGGTTTAGGGTGCACGAGGTCGCGCACGACGTTCACTAGCCGGCGTTGTAATGTTTGGGGTTCTACATATTTAGATATCTATAAAGTCGTACGTAGTACGATAGGCCCCAACATTGCCGGCGAAATGTCGTCGACATAATTCGCCGTACTTTAAACGTCCCTATTCGGGTGACGGCGGTCGTGTTCGCAGACCGGAGAGAATCTCGTACTCACTTGTCCCGCATATCTCCTACGAGAAGTGGCTCCCTTCCTTTGGCAGGGTTTTTCTTGTTATCTAATTGGCTTGGATTATCGCCTCCACTATCAACTGTAACATCAATTGAGAATTCGCCGCCGCAAAGACTATCTACGCGCGACGGCGATTGAAGTCAACCACGTGTTCGCCCTTGACGGATGTACCACACTTATATAGTTCTGAGGACGAAAGTATCTGCCCGACGTAGCAGCAAAGCAGCTAGAGTTTCGACCAGCAGGCTGATGCAGCACGTGTACGCCGCGGATTCAGTCAAGGTACAAGCACTCCGATTTTATGTAAGGTCTAGGCAACTCTTTAGTTTTCCTCGAGTGTTCCGAATTCGATATAATAGAGGGGTGTAAAACGTAGCAGGGGCGTAAGGTTCGAAATACTCTGAAGCTAAGGACCCGGTAATAAACCGGATAGTGAAACTAATTTCGATTAATCATAGTAAAAATAATTAATTAAAAAATATCTCAAAATTAAAAATAAACCAAAAGGCTAAAATAATTAAAGGTTAATAGCAAATTATCTGCCGCGTGTCGCGCGGCGAAAAAGGTTCAAAGTACATCAGTGGTCGTGTCAATTATCAAGCGTGTCGATTAACTAGTGTATCTAAGTAAATAAATTGTGCTAATTAAAATGTCAATGTTAATAAACTAAAAATAGTAGTCACTGTAGAAACCTTAAAAATCAACATAGTATAACTTAATTTTTGTATCGGTCATTATCATCGCCATCCGCGAGATAAACGAGAGTGTTAATGCTGTAAAGTGATATTATAAAGTTTAAGAGAAGGAGTCTGGAAGGCGTTTGTGGGAAACATTATAAAATTAACCTTGAACCCGCATAGAGGGAAATAAATCTTTAGTTTCGAAATACAGTCTTTCTCATTTGAACGGGAAGAAGTGCGACTCCTCACAGGTACAGAACACGCCAAGTCGGCCACCAGCGCGTATTTTAATACCAGCTATTCACCACCCACCCCTTCCGCTGAGCGAACCGGATAGCTGAGCTGGTGGCCTAGGACTTAGGCAGCGGCACTGGAGGGTTTCCTCAGTGTCTGCACAGGGGAAAAGGACTGGGGACGTGCGAGAGGTAGGGAAACCTCTCGAGAGGACCTGGGTATGGCGCCCGCTCGTCCTCAGGACGGGACTCTATGACATTGCCTAAGATAGCAATATTACCCAGGCCCCCTCGAGACGCAGGAAGAAGAACGCGCGTCCCGAGAACTTGTCGCCGGACTCCACTAGGGTCGCATCACCTCATCAAGGTGAGGAGCCCGGACCACTGCAACAATCTAAAATGTTATGAAATAACATTATACTATCTAATAAATAATACAAATGAATATTTCTTAATCATGAATGATTTAATAACTTTATTCGGGGCATTATTCACCGAGATTCACAGATGACCTTGAATTACAGTATGTATAGCTGAGCGCTGCGCGCTCTCCGCCCTCTATCTCAAAAACGGTTGAGCGCATAAAAAAATGTTTGGTACAAAATTTGTCGCAAATTTTATGCTCTATAATTGTTATCATAAATGTTAAAACCATTGGAGCTATAGAGACCTAGATAATCGCGAAAAACCGATTTTTGTGACCTTTGACCTTGACCAAATTACGACGCAAACAGGAGATTTTATGAGACTTTTGAGGCAACCTATAGAACGCCAAAATGAAGGTGTGTACAAGTTTCCAGCTTATGTATTCTCTCTCATTCCGAGGTGAAACCCTAATTTGACTGAACTATTAGAATAAATGAAAGATCAAGGCAGATTATATGTATACATACAACGTGCACCGCGCCGCGATGAGGTACTTACCTATAATTATAATTGTTTTATATTGATACTAGCTGACCCGTGCCCACTTCGTTGGGAGGTAAAACATTTTACTAGTGTTGAAATTATGAGTGTGATTCGGTTAGTACTGAGTGCTATGATTTATTTCCTGACTGCCAAAAGAAGGGTCATATTTTTACTGCATATGTATGTATGTATTTGCATGCCAATTTTACTATATTACCGTTGTTAGTGAGTGTCCTCTTGTGAGTGTCTGTCTTATTTGTGAGTGTCTTATCTCTTTAACCATGTATGCAGTAAAAGGGAAATTATATGCAGTAAAAGGGAAAAGTCTTTTGTTTTAAACACTTGAGACGATAAATTTACTTATTTCGATATGAATTCATATTTTGTGATAATATGACCAATAAACATGACCTAACGATTTAAATTATTTTTTAATATAAAAAACTACTTTTTGTGACTTAATTATAAAATTTAGACATACGCTGTCGCTGACTTTTTTGTAGGCATTACCAAGCTCTATAACTTTTCTCTAGAACTCAATTATATATATCTCTCAACATTAAAGCAGCGTTAGTTAAATCATTTTCGTTCGACCGTTTTTTCTCCGACTTACTTTACAAATCCGACTACCACGAAAAAGTCTTTTCATTTTTCGGTTTAATATATAGCCTTTGACACTTACAAATAACGTGGCTTTCTATTGGTAAAAGAATTTTCAAAATCGGTTCAGTAGATCCAGAGATTACTTCTTACAACCTCACAAACTTTACCTCTTTATATATAGATGTCGCTCCGCTCGCAGCTCGCACGCTTGTTTAATATTTTTAACACACTTTTGCTAGAATAATGTCAATGTTTATATACATCTAAACCAGGAAAATGTTACACTCTGGAAACATTTTTTAAAATTAAAATTCAGACTATTTTAGGTTACCGATAATTACGAGTCCAAATATTTGAAATGTAAATCTCTATTTTTTTTCATTCTTGTATTTTCACTACAGATTGACGCAAATATTATTCCAGAATTGAAAACTAGACATTCGATTTAAGCGAAACTCATGCCAAACTTGGCTTAATACTTAAACTTATTTATGTTATTAACCTCGAGCTTCTCCCCCCCCCCCTCTCCTTTCCTCCCCACCTGCATCAAAAATCCAGGTAGCTCCACTTCGTAAAACCATATTAGCAAAACAAAGAAACCTTGCCGAAGAAAATCTTTGGTTTATCAATAGCCGTATCCTTTATTTTTATGTCGTCGTATTCAGACGCAACTATAAATCAAATCAATTTTTAAAAAATCTATTCCATAATTAATAATATTAAATTAAAATATTGATTCAATTATTTATGGTATTAGATTGCTCAACTCAGTAGTATGATTCGGCAACAATTTCGCGTTGGCGAAATGCAGGTGGCACCGATAGCACTGTCCGGCGAAATTAATAGCATTTTATTTGGCTATGTATATAATAACGTTGATAATGAATGTTTTTTTATAAAGGACTGATTGATTATAAAAACCTAATAATCTACCTAAACGATAATAGCATTCAATTTATTTCGTATAAATAAATAATAATAATAAAAAATATATTCTTCAGAAAAGGAGAGCTTATTACATATGCTGAATACAACACAGAAATAATACCTAGCTAGAATGCAATATTTTTGTCTATCTAAACCGTAATTATTGTTATTATTGAAAGCGTAATTATTACGTACCTGTAAACTAAATTAAAATTTAACGTCTTTATGTAAATACTATATTAGACAAAATGTTAACAAAAAAAACCGACTTCATTTTACTTTCCTTTTTAAGGAAAGTATTGTGGAGCACTTCTGTGTGTCTGTCTATGTATATTCTCCGACGATAGTGCTGAAACGCTTCATCCGATTGAGCTGAAATTTGGCATGCAGGCATCATTTGATCCTGGCATGAGCTAAAAAGATTTTGGTTGAAATCCGTCCACCCAGGGTTGACTCCCGACCAGGGAACTCCTCAACGGTCAACAGCAGAGACCCAAGATTTTGTATATGCATTCATTTAGGATACTTCCAAGTTTCACCAGGACATGGCTGATGTACTCTGGGTTGGCTCCCGACGAGGAAACTCCTTAACGGTCAACAGCAGAGACACAAAATTTTGCGTATGCTAACAATTACGATAGCAGCTTCCAAGTTTCACCATGACATGGCTGTTGGACCCTGAACAGTCGTACAACCGAAAAAGTCGGAAGTCGAAGTCGAAGACGAAGTCGATTTCGATTTCGATTTTCTAGGGTTAAAGGGTGGCTCTGGTTTTGGGGTGGGAGGATTGTGGTAGGATTTATGATATTAATATTCAGATGAATTAAGTTTCTGGCTACTTGACAGGAAAGTCTTGGGGTGACACATACGATTTTTTTTATAAATGCAGCAGCCATGCCATGGACCCTAGAACGGGGTCCCGACGAGGAGTCCCCTCGTCGGAAACCAACCCTGGGTGCTGCAGCCATGTCATTGTGAAACTTAGAACAGGCTATCATAATTGAATGCGTATTCAAAGTTTTGTGTCTGTACTGTGGACCGTTGAGGAGTCCCCTCGTCGGGAGCCAACCCAGGGTATACAAAAATGCATTGTCATCGGAATTGACCCAACGTGTACATTTTCAACTTCATATGATAGTATTTGAGGAGGTTCTTTAATTCCTCATGGATCCCATCATCAAAACAGCATTTTGATAAAAATTGGACCAATCTGTAAGTATATTCTTTCAAATAAAAAAAGGAAATTTCCTAAATCGGTTCATAAATGGCAGAGTTCTGAAGTAACAAACGTTAAAAAAAGATACAACTGAATTGATAACCTCCTCCTTATTTTAAAGTCGGTTAAAAATGGACGAGCAGCTGTTCAACAAATATGGCAGACCGCCCCAATTTATTGGAATTTCTTGCAATATCGCCGTGCTCGACAAAAAGTACTATAACTAAAGAACTACTATAGCAATCATAAAAATAATAACTGTGCAATGATTGCATTGAAATTTCATATGTAGAATATTGCAATCTCATTTTATAAAACAATTAGATAATTATGAATAAATACGGGAAAATCGAAGAAATGAAAAAAACTCCGCATTTCTAACTTGTCTTACGGAAAAATACGGAACCCTATTTGGAAATTGTAAATACTGATCTTAAAATTGTGATCTTTATTAGATTTTCTATTAAAAGTAATATTTTGTTTTGCTTATTTACATACAAAATTATTTAGATATTAGCACATAAATCCAATAAAAACTTTTATGATTTCTCGAAAAAAAAAAAAATGTTGATGTTTGACAATGGAATTTTACCAGAAATATTCGCGAAATGACACGCGAAATTATTCTAGCGGCCGTCTAATTATCTATGGCAATAATGAGATATTTGGTATGGATTTTAGGATGCGTTCGAATTAGAAAATAATATTACTGTGCGCTCCGGGAGCAAGCCGCCAATATTGGTCGTTACGTAGTAAACGGTGTTCTGATGTGCAACCAAATTTGGTCGTTACGTAGCCGAAGAGTTATATCACATACACGCAGTTATAACAATTATACAATAATTGTTATAACAATACAATTTTAATAATCATTAGAAATGAATCTTACAGCGTAAAACAGTGAAATTGTGAAATTGCCTTTGAAATTACAATTTTTGTCGACACGGAAAGAATGACTGCGGTAGCAAATGGTTTTTTAAGGATAAATACAAAAATAAATTTAATATATTCAGTTTCGTAATAAGAAATAAGGCCAATTTTTATAGATCATTTTATTAATATATGCAAGCCAGTAGGTATTATATGATTAAAGATAAGACCGCATACAAGAATAAATTCTGAATAATCCATAAAAAATTGGACAGTGACTTTATTTGATGGTTTTTAAATGCTCCAGTGGCGTGCTGCGACGACCGTATCCGCACCTGGCTCTCATTTCCCCCAACGCTATCCAATCCCCGATTGCAATATCAACTTCGCGTTTTATGTCAGCGATCTTGTTCAATTGAAACTGAATTGCTCCTTTTGCAACCGTTCCTACAGGACTGTTGTACTCGAATAATACCTATACTGAAACGGGGAAAAGAGCAGATATTCCACCTGGAAGTTTATAATCAGACATATTGGATATTGGTTATACAGAATAATTCCGATTATTTTGATCAATTTGGACTATAGAAATTCCGGATAGTCGAAAAATCCAGATAATCGATATCTTACAGGAAATTAAAAAGCATTAGAATTACATTATTAAGGTGACATGATACCTGGGATCGACCATATCCGAAGAATTTTAGTTTTATGAGTTTTTTGAATAATATGAGCATTATTTAAAAAAAGTTTCTAAGTGAATCCCTCGATAAGGAACCAATTTAATATTTGGAATCATAAAAGTTGCTCATTGCCTTGGATATTAAAGCTTTAAACTGACTTCGAAAACTTTCAGGCGCGATTACTCCTACAATGTAAGCGGTGAGTGTGTTTTATTATGATATCATAATATTGACTGATTAATTCTCTAAGGCAGCACTTAGCCACATCTTTTATTTAGGCCCTAAATTAATTACAATTAATTAAAACGTGAAAGCGTTCTGAGAGTTACGCTAAATATGCTTTGTCATTAATACCCTTATACCACCACTGCGTAAAGATAGTTATGCTTGGCTAACGCTGAGATAGAACGTTTAGTATGCGCCTGGTCCCCGGCGCGAGCGGACGTAGAATCTGCGCTTGACGTTTCGTCAACGCTGGTTTTTTATTGGTCAAACCCTACAAAATTGGCCCCGCCTATTTTTTCGCGTGTCCGCCCATTTCGGATATTTTTCTGAGGTCTCATGTCGCCTTATGTAATCAATATAATTAACAAACTACAAAATCCAAGAAACAATAATGATATAACCCTTTTACTAATGAATTGAGACGTGTTGTGCATTAACCTGTCAAATCAAAGTACATTTATTTTGAGATAAAGATATCCAAAGTTTCAAATGGCCTGTATAATGTATCAATGAAAATTACGAATTAATTTATTTTAATGAAGTAATAATAGTATACTCTTTATTTATACTTAACCCGACAAATGACAGGCGTCCTTTTGGGGATGCAAGTTTTAATACACTGGAATGACAGGCGTCCACTTGGTCCAGTGATGACGACACGATGGAGGCCGTTTGCGTTTTGTAATTTGTCGCCATTATTATCTTAATTGATTTACGAGATAAGGTTATAATGTTTTATATGTCAAATTTCAATGCGATCATTTTACAGTTCTTCTTTTTATGATCTGTATAGTGGTTTACAAGTTATGGTCGTTTTTATCAAGGTCGTCGATTTTGCGCGCGAAAAGGTCGCGCGCGAATGGGACAGCTGAATTTTTACTCCGCGAGGAGAGGAGTTAATTATATTCAGTGGCGTAGCGTGCCTTGGCGGGGCCCCGTATAAAAATTTGTTTGGGGCCCTTAGGAAGGGTAAAAATTTCTCACAAAAGAAAAAAAAATGTTTGCATAAAATTAAAAGAAATTTTTATTCATCATAATTATCTATCTGTCATTTTTTCCAACATTTTTACAAACAATTCAAATTAAATATACACTCTCGTTGCCTTTTTTTCGGCAAACTGATTTATTAAATCATTTATAGCTGATGATGACTTTAGTTTTTCTAAAGTTTCTGCCTCTATGGACAATAATGACAGGTCTGACAGGCGTTCATGTCCCATTGAAGTTCTTAGGTATTTTTTTATCAGTTTTTATTTTGAGAAACTTCTTTCAGCAGTTGCAGTTGTAACTGGAAGGGTCAAGAAGCATGCTGTTATTACCTCCAGAAAACTGGATGCAAGACTATTGAATTTTATCAGCAATAATTCAATGAGTTCCTTAATGGAATGATTTTTTTTAATTTCAGATTTTAAGCATGTTTTTAGAGCTTTTAATTGGTCATAAAGAATAACTGAGATGTCTTTAATGTATTTAGTCGACAGTTTTCCGGAAGCGTTTAATATCTATTCGTTTGAATAAGACAGGAGTTTCCCCGGTTGTAATATTTCGAACATACTACTCAGGTTGCCAGGTTAGGTCAGGTCAGGTTGGGGGCCCCCGTGGCCCGGGGGGCCCCGTGTAATTGATACGGCAGATACGGCAGTAGCTACGCCCCTGATTATAATACAAACAGGTGAGCTTATTGCCATATGGCAATGTCTTACAACTAACCTAATCACAGTGGTATATGCGTGCATTAAGAAAATAAAAATGAGTGTAGATATTCAAAACTAAGAATGCCCGAGGAGAGAATATTGGGAGAAGAGGAGGAGAGAAAGGGAAGTACTTGTTACTTCTTAGAAAAGTAGATATCTTTGAGGTGAATCTTAATCTAAAACCCTATGTAATGTAATCAATATAGGTACGTAGGTACATGAATCAATGTACGTAGGTACAAACAATTTAAAAAAACATTAAGGAGATACTGATAGGCCACCCTTTTTATAATCTGACCGAATTCGAGGACCATGATTTAGCTTTAGTTTGATTATTTAACAATTTACTTACTACTTTGGATGTTACTATGTACGGTTTTTAGTATGAATATATTCGATTTATTGACTATTTCAATTGTTAGGCTTCTGCTTTGATTATTCAACTTTTTAACTGACTATTTTAATTATTGTGTGTTTATTAGGTAGCCATTAGAATTATTGACTATTTTATTAAATAAGCCTTTAATTTGTTTTCTAATAAGATTCTACGACGAATAACTTTTAGTAGGTTCCAAAGTTTCTTAGATACTATATGTACGTTAAGTAAAGATTAATGTAGAAATGAGACTAACTACTTAAAACACAAATATATTGACACGTCCAAGAGCGGTTTTTAGCCGCCAATTGGACACGACGTAAATGTAATGTAATGTACTTAAACTGCAGCACTCCCTGATCTCGGAGGTGATTAGAGAAAGCAATCTTGCAGCAAAATATTTAATCTTGGTATTTGCAAGATTTCAGAGGTCTAATCTCGCAAGATCTCGGTATTTTACGGGATCTCGCAGATTTGAGAATACATTTTTTTATAATTTATAATTATTTTGATTATTCCTATTGCAACTTGGTAAAGTTCTGTCATAAGGGCGAAATAATGAAAAAAATATTTGTTTATTTATTTGAAGGAAAAATTTGGAATCATTTTGAAAGTAACTTCTCAAATAACAAAACACATCTAGAGTTTCGTCAACTAATCGACTTCGAATGCTGCGTGTCAGATGTCCAGCGGCAGAAAATGTCCGTTCTGCCTCGACACTTGTCAGTACCACAGATAACAGACATTAGTAGGCAAACTGCAGGTATCCTTTTGTCCCGTCTAATTCAAAGCGATTAATTTCTTTTCTGATACGTTTATCAATGGGCGAACCAGTTTCACGTGAAGGACGTAATAATAAGAATAATAATACTTAAACGCTTTATTTGCTTAAACAAAAAGGCGAGCCTATTGCCTAAAAGCAATATATTAAAGCTAACCTTAACCTAGTGGAATAACATATTATGAGGTAAAAATAAACTAATAAATTAATTTTTAAACATTTAAATTCAGCAGGAAAACAAAATAAAAAAATTATGAAAAACCAAACAATTAACCTATAATGACGCAGGGGACGCAATAGGGAGGAAAAAAATAAGGAAAAATAAGAAAAAGTTTATGAGCCTGGGTTCAAGTGTTCTTTGAGTCTCCGTTTGAAGCAAAACAAATTGGGTACTATCCTTATACGCGTGGGTAAAGCATTCCAGAGACGGGCTCCACGTACAGAGAAGGAATGCGAGAAGAAATCACTACTGTGACTAGGAATGGAGAGCAGTAGGTTGTCTTCAGATCTCAGAGGGCGCCCGTGAGAAGATAGAGGTTTGAACCTACTTATAAGATAGTTCGGAGTGACCCCCTTCAGGGTTCTGAAGAGCAAACCTAGGACTCTCGTATCTCTCCTTTCTCGGGTCGTCAGCCAGTGAAGTCTCCTTCTGTATATGCCAATTTATAACGTACGATTAGAAATCCTGTCGCGTTTTACCAAGAAACAAGAGCGCCACCGCATTTATCCAAAATGCGGAAAAAGAAAAAAATACCATGTTAGGTTAGGTGATGACCAAAAAATGAAAAAGTAACCACAGGGTCGGGGAAAGGATTTGGTTTGTCACTACATTTGGCGAAACAGAGAATAAACCTTCGCAATTTTAAAATAAAACTACAAATTTAAAGTTAGAAAAACAAGATCCTTTAATTAGCGTAGGTAGTTTCCTCCTTCTATCTCCTCTTCAGACATGTGGTACAGACTTCAGACATGTTGTATTTCAGGTTCAATTTACGACATCCAGGCGAGAAAAACTCCGGGCACGGTTGGCCGATTCGTGGAGTCGAATTTACATTCGTAATATAAAAGGCGGCACAGGCAAAAACACACGAAAAAGAGGACCTTGCTCACATTACTTTAAAAACGCCGCACTTCTGGTGAACACACCTCGCGGATCACCTTGCTTTTAACTGGTTTTTTGTCGCCCGGCGCGAGTCAGAAGTGCTCTTCCTCGCGCCATCTTGGAAAATATCACCCCCTCAATTACTGTGGCTAGGATGGACAGACTGGACTGCCTGCAGTTATACCAACTTTAGGAGATTTAAAAAAAACTCATAGCAACTCATGTTCACTAAAATAGTAATATTTTTTATAATATTTATTACATTTATAAAAATTCTTTTGAACTTGATTTTTTAAGTAAATCTTTTGTTTTTTTTGTCATGGCAAGAACACCAGAAGGGTCACTTTTTATTGGGCCGTGCAATAAGGATATTTCTATTATGACAGGTCTAATGTCAACGCTTTTAGCGATTTTTATTGTTTTGGCGATATATTTTGAGATTTTGAACCATGATTCCGAAACAACTCAAAAACTGAGTAAGACCAATATAAAGAACACGAGAAATACAAGCGAAACATGTTGCAATGCGTGCAACATGTTTTTGAAACATAACATGCCACGCAAATTTGGATTTTTGTTACAGCCTCTCCCACAAAAAGAAATCGGCAGGACACTAACGATTTCCTCGAGTCGTCCCCTTGTCGAAGGAAAACCTGACGACCTCCAAACCATAAAGCAAAACTAAGTAAACTATATGGTCAAACTTTCTTAGCTCATAAATGAATCGAATGCACACAATGTGCAGCCTTTCTACCCTAGTGGCCAGATCTTCCTTGATGTTACTTGATGGACGTACTGGCCGGGCTTTCACAATCTTCTCTAATTCTTCTTTAAGAGAGAGAGGTGTAATTGCGGTTGCAGCTACTAAGACAGAGGCAAGTTATCATCATCATCATTTTCGTTTGCTGGGTCTACTATAACAACTGCATCTGCAGATGTTCCCAAATGGTCATGGAATGTGCTGCTGCGCGATCTTCTTGCGATATAGCGAGATAGCGCGTGATTTTGCGTGCAAGATTAATCTTGCAAAATCAGTGCGAGATCTTGGTATTTCGAGATATCGGTATTCCGAGATTGCATTCCCTAGAGGTGACGCATACAAGAGTTGACTCCAGAATAAAATTTAACAATACCTATGGTAAAAAACATGTAAAATTTAAACCTCCTATTATTTATTCGCAAAGGAATACCTCTGGTGTTATTAGCGAAGTCGCCTTGTCAGCCGACAATCGCCTGCATAGCACAGCCAGTCTCCTTTATTTTAATGCTATCCCTTTCGCGCTTAGGCTATACTCTTATTGTCTGTCCCTCTCGGCAATCATCGCGTAACGGAGTTGGACCGACACTGCACCACCCACGGAGGATAAGACATATCCAATGGACGGAGTAACGTGTCTTGATTGTTTTTATGGTCCTACCGCCAGTCAACTAAGAAAAGACCGCTATGGAATCGCCCTGGTTGTCTTTTACATGACTGCCTAATACAAGGAGTGTAATGTTGTCAGAGTTCCTGTATGGTATATATGTATGTTTGCCGTTTCTTTATTCCACCATAACTTCTAAATGCTTGAACCGATATATAAATGTGTGGTATTGATAGAATCATTATGTCATCCTGGGTGACGTAGGGTACCTAAACTGTCCAATTGTCAAGTAAATAACACATCTTGTTACACAGTCAGGTTGTAAATGATTGGTATTTACGATTAAAATTACTTCATTTTCTTCAATGTAATGCACTTAATTGTGGATTTTACTTAGTAATCTTAAATTTATTAAGCAATAACTTGCGTTCGGAGGTTAGAACAAAGTAATATTACAATGAGCCTGTTGCCGACCATCGGTCGGAAACAGGGAATAGGCCAGGACAGGCTCATACAATTCGCGTCTGAAATTAACTGACCAAAATCAGCTAATGTTTGTATCAGCTTATATTAGTAAGAGCTGGTAAACATTTAGAGCTTCTAAATAAACTAATGTAAGACAAAACTGTTTCCTACATGTTTCTTCTATTTCAGAAAATTATTGCAAAAAATCGAAATCGTCCAGAAAAATAAAAAAATATCGTAGAAAATCCAAAATGTCTAAGATTTTTTATAAATATTTCGTTTTAATATTAGCCAGACATTTTAACATTTTATTGGTTAAGCTTAGAATAATAATAAATATATTGTGTCGAGAATGATCATTTGTATCGCTTATATAGAGATATTCTAACCAAAAAGAACAGACGATCCAACAAGGCCTCTGTGTACCGATGTCTCTATGTCCAATAATTCGATATAAAAGTATGACTAGCACGCCCTCTGGTAAACCAATTTTGGCCACAATATTTTCGACCCTTACCACGAGCAAAATATAACCGCATGCCAAATTTCAGCTCAATTGGATGAAGCGTTTGGGTGTTGTCGTGGAGGAATACACACATACACACACATAGAGACACACACACACAGACACACACACACAGACAGAGACACACATACAGAGACAGAGGCAGAGGCAGAGGCAAAGGCAGAGACAGAGGTAGAGGCAGAAGCAGAGGCAGAGGCAGAGACAGAGACAGAGACAGGGACAGAGACAGAGACAGAGGTATAGGCAGAGGCAGAGGCAGAGGCAGAGGCAGAGGGAGATACGTCTTTTTCTCGATTTTGTTTTTGCGCTTTCACGATACTTTCCTTGTCAGCCCGACGCTCGGTCGCAGCCACGCGAACGCGATGCCCCGTAAACACTGATCTTGCGCGTGGAATGTGATGGAACTATTCGACTTAAACATAACAGTATTACATCAATGTATATGCCATATACTTAGTTTATTATAATATAAAGTATAGAACACACGGCTTAGTTTAGGTCGCCTGATCTTATATTGTAAGGTTCCGGGTTCGAATCTCGTCTGGGTCACTATTATTCGTTGCGGTGAGCGTCGGGGTGAGCCCGCACCTATTGAAGAATAATGATTAATAATTAAGATAATAATAATAATAAGAATAATAATTTAAAATAGACAGGGACAGAGACAGAGACAGAGGTAGAGACAGAGGCAGAGGCAGAGGCAGAGGCAGAGGTAGAGACAAAGACAGAGACAGAGGCAGAGACAGAAGCAGAGGCATAGGCAGAAAGAGATACGTCTTTTTCTCGATTTTGTTTTTGCGCTTTCACGATACTTTCCTTGTAGGTTGGTAGGCCGGTAAAAATTAACATCTCTGTGCAAATATTATTAAAATAATAAGAGCTATTATTCAAAAATCGTTTGTTATTAAATTATTATTTTATATCATATAGGCGTGTTCAGACGGTAAACTACAGAACATAATAAAAAAAAGGTTAATCATTTATTGGAAGTATGAGTGCTATCTACACGTTTGGTTTTATTTATTTATTTATTTATTAAAGGTAAAGCACAAAATATAATTTACTGCAGCATTACAAAAAAAAATGTTTTTAGACCAGTAGCGAAAAATAGAGCACACTGCAGTATCTTGGTCACTGCGTCAACACCGCCTAACTAGGCCTAGGCCTGTACTAAGGCAGGTGTACCAGGAAATATTTTACCTGTGCACAAAAAAAAAAAAAAATAATTAACAACTAAACTTAAAAATTAAACATGTTAAAAAAATAAATTAAAATATCATCAAGAAGTATTTGAAATTATAATCATAAAATTATCGAGTAAATAAATAAAAAAAAACCTACTCAGTAAAATAAACAAATTAAAAAAAATAGGAATAAAAATAAAAATCATACTAGATAGTCAAATAATTTGTGGCTCTTTTCACGGCCTTCATTTATTGGCTCTGTTTCTTAAAGCAATCTTTAGACTGAATTGTTTTAATTCCATCTTCTAAAGGGTTATATGTCCTGGGGCCCAAAACAGTAAAATGCCTTTGACCAAAAGAGGCCATCATTCGGGGAATATCTATTTTTTTAGCAACGGATCGCGTTGTTGGATGCATTTGTTGTGAGAAAGTCCTGTTGCATTTGAATTGAATAAAATTTACACAAAATTTTAAACCCAGGATTGTAGTTTTGTACTGGTTTCCAAATCTTAGTACGACGTTGAGCAATATAATACGCTATTAATCAATGCTATTAGTTTGCTAATCGTTTTTTTTTTTCAGAATATTGAATGGCTAGTTTAGGGTGCCTAAAGAAATGGAAGGTTTTAATCAAAATGTTAGGCATTCAAGTAGGCCAACGATCTATACTATAAAATAGAGTTTTCCTATCAAAACAAGTATCAATGATGAATAATCCGACCATATCTCAATCGTTGATTGTGGCTGAAGAGCAAAGTCAACAGTGGTTCGTATGAAAGGATTGTAAGAATGGCCGAGGAGTGACAACGTACAACTTTTATGCAGCCTGTCTCAACGCCACGTTGACAAATTGAACCTTTTTTACAACCACTATTTATTACCGCACCACTTAAGGGACGATTGCAGCATACATTTTATTTTATTTAACTAATTATGTATATTTGTAATACACAGTAATTTACAATGAAATGGGTATGTGCAAATTAAATTTTATTTATTTATTTATTTGCAGCTGTTATAAAAAACATATACAAAAAAAAACCAAGAACACACAGATTAAAAATTAAAACTATAAATAGACAAAGACTATGAAATAAAGCTACAAACGCTGCAAATTAGGGGTATCCTCAGGATATCTCTTCTCCTGGTTTTCAGGACACACCTATTAATTATTGATACATAGGTAAATGATTTTAAAAATAAAATAACCAAATCAAATAAATCTTTAAACAAAAAATCCAAATAATCATAATCAAATAAATACACAAATCGAAATAATCAAAATCAAGATATTTAACATCAAATGATATTAAAAGAAAATAACGTAATTACATAAATTTAATAATCTACATATAATAAATCAAAAAAAAAACAAATTCAAAATATTTAAATGTCAAATTTAAATATTTTGATTGTTTAATTAAATTTAAATATTTAAATGTCAAATTAAAAATGTCATAGACAAAAATCCAGTAGCATAAAACTGATATCATGCTATGCCAAAACTGTTGCCAGTGATCCTATTTTAAATTCACCTAACTAGGCTAATGTCTTCAGTGAAAGAACGAACCCCAATGAATGAACGAAACGTCGTTTTTGCCCAAAAATAAAGAAACGTGAGTCTGAATAATATTAAGTATGTTTGTTTCAGTGGCAACATTTTTATTTTGTAATTTATGCGCCTTTTACCTATAACCGTTCACTTTTGACGTGACATTCACCTAAAGTTGACGTGTATCTAAGTTGTATATATTTTCATGATATTACGCAACGAAAATGAATGATAACTAATACATTGTTAGGCAATCGATTAAACTACTACAGAACTCTATTTAATAGTGTGCATTAATTGTATGGTAACATTTTTAAAGGAAATAGAAGTAGAAATATTAGGAGAAATGAAGGGGAGAATTAAATTCAATTTCCTTTATTGCATACGTTATATCAAGGAGGACGTATCAAAGATAATACCATTGATTTTATAGGTAATACTTAGTAAATTTTCAATTATAAGTTTCATATTATCATTAGGCAGTATTCGAGTAAACCTATATGATCTCATACGATCCAGTTAGTTTAGGTCTTGTTATTTTATATATTATTATGTGATTATGCTTTTTGAAACGATAAAATATTTGATTTCATTTCAATATCTCACAGCATATAGATAGATAGATAGATAGATAGAGATTCTTTATTGGACATTTTTTCATAAAGTAATCAAATAAGCTATATAAATGATACAATCAAAGAAATGGCTCGGATCTCACGGTGTATTCGCCTTAAACAGGTTGAATACATGCAATCAGGGGGAACAATTTATGGCTTATTGTATCTCTTCAAACACCCTGTTGACCTGTCCTACTCGCGTGCTATTCTGTGTACCAAATAAAAGCCTTTGCTTCTTTTCTTTTGTTCGTTTCAGAAACTTGTTAACATTCGCGTGTATAATGAATAATGAGAAGCCAAAAGAAACGACAAAAAAAACAGAATAATATGAGTAAATAACAGTACTGATATTCTATAGGAGAATGCATATTGTCGCTCTATATCATGAGACTTCGTACTTGTCAGCAAATTTTCAGGGCCTGGAATAAACTGAATAACGTCGTTGACGATCTGTCTTTTGTAGTTGTATAAATAGAGCAAAATAAAAAAAAACGGTTGTCATCCCAAGACCCTTCTGGCAAGTAGAAGCAAAGGGAACGTTATACGGCCCTGAACCTTCCTGTGGCGTACCAAAAAGCCTTGCAAACCTAATGCTCAAACAAATGTGTTCAAACAAATGTAGCAAAGCAGCTCTTATGGCACTAGCCTCGAATACCATTAATTCAAAGCTAGTGCAAAACTGCATATCACTTCTTGGATTCCCTGTGCGAAATGTACAGGGTAATTCTACGATGAGTTCCCGGCCATGCAGGAATCGAGGGAAATGAAAAAGCCGACGAACTTGCAAAGACAGGAGCAAAGGGAACGTTATACGGCCCTGAACCTCGCTGTGGCGTACCAAAAAGCCTTGCAAACCTAATGCTCAAACAAATATGTTTAGAACAATGCGTCAACCACTGGAACAACACGCCAGGGTTGAACCAATCCAATCCGCTAATTAAGGCTTAGGACCCTAAGACGGCCCGTGAGGGCTTATCGCTAAATAGGAACAATCTACGCATACTGATGAGAGCGCTCACAGGGCATTGTGGCCTTAACAAACACATGTTCAACCTCAAGCTCCGAGACACAAAAATGTGCAGGTTCTGCCAAGGGGAAGAGGAAACTCCCTTGCACCTCATGTGCGAGCGTGACCCGCTGATGCGTAAAAGATACATCCACTTGGGTGGTCATTACCTCCAACCTGAG
Source organism: Micropterix aruncella (assembly GCA_944548615.1). Lineage (NCBI taxonomy): Eukaryota > Metazoa > Arthropoda > Insecta > Lepidoptera > Micropterigidae > Micropterix > Micropterix aruncella. Next base: position 1,989,592 of record OX155975.1, read on the forward strand.
GAGGTAAAACAATCTGGCGCCAAAAGCCTGTTGAAGTTCTTAAATGACACGAGGCTTAGCGTAGAACTATAGTAGGTGGCGAACACAATAGATCAGCAATGGTCGCAGTGTTACAAAGCTCATAAACACCTTAGAAAAGCCCCACACAACAAATTATTTAATTAATTCTGGCAAATATCTAGGGACTTATTTCATCTGAATATTCATTCCATAAATAAAGTCGATGAGCAATTGACGAAAACTTCTCTTAATATCTAATGAAAATTTTATTTTCGAACGCGAGTCGTCTCGTTCAATTTAACCGCCCTACCTATACGAACGTACGTGATGCGGCCGCAATAATATCGCCCGAACGCAACAACCCGTATCACATACGTTCGAATACGCTCGAGTACAAAAACAAAAAAAAACGTAATCCACAAGCGTACGTGATAATTGTTTCAACGATTCTAAACACAAACAAAGGGTAATAAATGGGTCTCTTATGTGAAAAAAATGTTTGGTATATTGTAAACAAGTATTTTTACCTACTTTTTGAATAAAAACCCAAAGATAGGGCGCTTTAAAATCATATTGCAAACGCGGGTCGTCGTGAGCCTTCGAATTCGAATTTCGAACGATTTACGCATTTCGAACGATCGCAAGCGTCGCCGCTTCAAATGGCCTTACTATTTAATTAATGTATGGCTGACTTTTACTATTATTTGTGTAGCTTGTATATGAGGTGGTTAGGTTATACACGGCCCGGTGTCGTAGTGGTTATGTCGCTTGATCTTACTTTGTAAGGTCACGGGTTCGATTCCCGGCTGGGTGACCGTTTTCCGTTGGGATAAAATTAACGGAATTAAATTTCATATCTATCGATCGATTGCAATTACAAGACTGACACTTACACATGTTACACGCACACATACATATAAACACTTCATAGTAACACTTAATTGGAATAGATTGTCATATGACAATAAACCGCCCTATTGTGAAATTTCGCAATTAAAAATATAAACAAACAAACAAACAAGATATTCCAAATAAAATTTCACAATTTGGTTTCGGCCCAATTTTAAGTCTCTAAATCCAATATTTCGTGCCAAATGACCAAATGATGCCTGCCTAACTTTAGCTCAGTCGAATGAAGCGTTTGGGCGCTGTCGTGGAGGAATACACACACACAGACAAACAGACAGAGTTCAGTCTGGAAGTTGGCGGGGGGGGGGGGGGTCGAAATGTATGTATCCGTCCTCATCCCGATTTTTTTTAGCACGTTCACAATACTTTTCCTCTTCCGAGAAAGTAAAATGGTAAACGGAGCCTCTTAAATGTGGAGCCAAGAATTATCCGAGACTACCTTATTGTGAGAAAATTGTATACTATCAGCGAATTATAATTAGATTACTGACAATTTAAACTTCGACTGTATTTATTTAACTTTTTTACTTTGACATTTTTACCATTTTATTGATTATTATAATATTATTATTTTTTCAATTGCCACCGATAATCAATTGTATTTATTATGTGTAGGAAAATTGAATATTTTATTTCATGATAAGTCAAACTCTAGTCTTAAGTATCTATTACAACTATTACCAATTGTGTGGTGAGTATCTTAACCCTTCGAGTAGCGGCATAATTTCATGGCAGACCGCGGCAATTTATTGGAATTTCTTGCTATATCGCCGCGCTCGACAAAAAGTACTATAACTAGGGAACTACTATAGCAATCATAAAAATAATAACTGTGCAATGATCGCATTGAAATTTCGTATATAGAATATTGAAATCTCATTTTGTAAAATAATTAGATAATTATGAATAAATATGAGAATTTCGAAAAAGTGAAAAAAACTCGGCATTTTTAACTTGTACTTGTCTTACGGAAAAATACGGAAACCTATTTAGAAATTGTAAATACTATCGTGATTTATTTTAGATTCTATATCAAAGGCAATATTCGTTTTGCTTTTTTGCGTACAAAAATATTTAGATATGAGCTCATAAAACCAATAAAATTTTTGATGATTTCTCGATCAAAAAATGATGATTTTGACAATGGAATTTTACCAGAAATATCCGCAAAATGGTGCGCGAAATTATTCTAGCGGCCATCTATGTATTTATGGTAATAATGCGATATTTGGTATAGATTTTGGGATGCGTTCGAATTAGAAAATAATATTATTGTGCGCTCCTGGTCGTTACGTGGCCGAAGAGTAAACATTTAGTATCAATTTTAAAGTTATGTTAACATTAGGCGGCTTTATAAAGTATTGTGTCTAAACAACTATGTAAAAGTTGTTAAATACAATAGATATGATTTGATTTTATTTGACCTATCCAAAGTCTTAAAAAATATTAAAATAAAATTCCTCTACAAATAGTCCATTGTTGTCAATCCCTGTTTTGTTATATTTAACTGGGAAGTGGACATTAAAATTATTGTCCCGTGGTTGCCCCTCGTTTTCATTATCCAAAACAATGTGAAATAAATTCAGACGAATAGGAGACTCTCAATGCACCCTATTTCGATTAGAAGACGCGATAAAAGAACGCTTTTACGACCACTCCGGACAAAAACACTATTTGGGAACGAAGAAGCAAAGGTATTCCTTGAAATGAATGAGTGGATTAAAACGAAAAACAAACGAGTAGTCCAAGAACCAGCGCCAAAAAGGGGCAAGAGGTTTCGATACGCTGATACTAGATCAGACAGTATTTTGGCCATAGAACGCCGGGGTAGAGTCAACAGACGGTTAAAACGAAAAACAAACGAGTAGTCCAAGAGACATCTACGAAAAGTGCAAGATTTAAAAAAAGCTGATACAGATCAGACAGTATTTTGGCCATAGAGCGCCGGGATAGAGTCAGCAGATGATTAAAACGAAAAACAAATGAGTAGCCAAGAGCCAGCGACAAAAAAGTGCAATAGTTTTGGAAAAGCTGACTCTTACAAATCAAACAGTTTTTTGGCCATAGAATGCCTGGGTAGTCAGAACGCTAGATTCTGGGACACCCGGCGCTGGCGTACTAGGAAAGGTATGAATTTAATTAGTACCCCCAAAGTGTTTTAGAGAAGCTGAACATTGATCAGTAGACAGTGGATGCAATAAAGAACTCAAAACATAGACTGATTCATAAACACGAAATACAGACTGCTTCATAATCGACAGTGTGGCTTCAGATTCTCCATAAACGTCACGCTTCGCTCTATGACGCATCGGTCCACTGTGTCACGCAATATAATGGTCGCAATGGCGCAATATAATGGTATAGAGATACTGACGCCACGCGTTGGATTATGAAGCTATCTGACCATATGTTTCGAATTCTTTATTGGATGAACTGTCTACTTATGAATTTTCAGCTTCATCAACTACTTTGAGGGTACTAATTAAAATTACACCTTTCCTAGTACACCAGCGCCAGGTGTCCTGAAATCTGGCCGCTGATTTTACCCCGGAATTCTATGGCCAAAATACTGTCTGATCTGTACGTATTAGAGTTTCATAAACTCTTGCACTGTTTTAGTCGCTGGCTCCCCAATTAGAGAGTTAGAGGTTAATTATATTATACCTTGATCCGTTTGAATGCATTAGTGCGTTGGGTGAACCTTGTGGAACTCTTCGATTTTAAATATTTTTTGCATATGAAAGAATTTATAATATTCATTAGTAGGATTTTAATCTTTTACTCTCCGAATCGACACCATTATATCTCCCCTATCGTAAACCCCTAGACCATGATATTTTATACTGTTTAAGGTTATTTATTTAATTAAATTGCTATGTAAGTAAATCAATAAAATATTTTAGGCATTAAATTCACAAGAATTGTTGAATCTTATCGCTTAAAACAAAGAAATTGCCAACATTCCTTTGTAATTCATTTTTTTGTCCCCACGAATACAATTCAATTGAATTCTTTCTTTCGGAACAGTCACCAATTTCAATATAAAATACAGTTTAATAAACTATAACATTGGTTACGAATTTCAATAACATTACAGAAAATACGCTGACAATTACTTAATAATAATAAAAAAATGTCCGTGTCAGCTCCGATGCGCGACTGGAGTTTACTCTAAGTGCGATTGTCATTGAACATGCAATATGCAAAGGGGGTAAATAAACGCATCTCTTATAATACTGAAAGCATGTATATACTTTTATTGATATAAAATTGCTGGCTTGCTTGATCGATTGAATGATTAATTGATTGACTGAACGTATATTATTATGTTATAAAAAAGTTATCTAATTTAAAAGTATTCTGCTTAAATGCGCTAAAATTAATTCATTTATAAAAACATAACGCTTTTTGTTAACGCTAGATTTCACTACCCGTCAAATTATCGTACCGCAGGCTTTTAATGAAATCGACTCTTAAGAAGTACACTCCAATTAACTCCAATAGCTAAATGGATGTGGCAGAACAGTGTCAGACAGAAAGCAGAAAGAAGACAAAAAGGTTTAACGAGATCAATTTTTTCTTTTTCAATTTCAATTTCAATTTATTTCCAAAAAAAAATCTTAACAGATTGTAGAAACTTAATATTTAAGTACATGTAAATTACAGTCTATTAGTCCGTTTTTACAATATTTAAATTTATCACCACGCACATACAGTTACTTCATTATTGTTTTTAGGGCATCCAAATCATTTTTAAGATTTATTTACTAAAACCACAAATTAAAATAATCGATAAAAATAATCAAGAAATTAAAATCAGAAAAAGTCAGAATAATTAAAAAATGCTACTTAAAATTGTCAAAAAAATGGTCAAAAAATTTGAAAAATTATTTAAAATTAACAAACTTATCGATTGAGTAAAAAGCTTTATCTAATAAGAATTCTTTAAGTAACTTTTTGAATAAGCTTTCCACTTGAATAGTTTTTAAACTTTCCGGTAGCCTGTTAAAGTAATATGGCCCGGAGTATTTTTTGTCTTGCCTTGCTGTGTTTAGTTTAATACATGGCATAAAAATGTTTAATTTATTTCTCGTATTTTTAGTATGTGTATCTGAAAACTTTTTATAATGTGTTTCTTTATTCTTAAAAAACTTAAAGAGATAGAGTGAGGTTAAGGTTAAGATCACTTCTTTAAAAACAGTACGTTGTTAAGCCCTGAGCTAAAGACCGCAATATATGTGGTTCTAATATCCTAAATAGCTTCGGCTAAATATGCAAAGCTGCCTTTGAAAATAGAGCGTTTGTGCTTTGGAATAATTGCCAAGTGATCGCCGCGCCGCGGCCGATTTACTGGGGGGGATAATAGGTTGGAGTTTTGTTAATAACTGTTATGTGATGATTTAAGCCAAGTGAAGTTGCTTAATTTGAGAAATATTTAGGATTATTAAGATACTAAGTATCTAATAAGATTATGTTAAATTATGTGATGAAAATCTTCACAAAACTTTTGTACCTATTTTTAGAATTATTTTAATATTAATCTGCTAAAATATTATATCAAATCCGTAAACACTTGTATTTTTTCTGGATTTTTAATCATGCTATGTAATACGATGTATTCAAAGTATTATTCACTTTAGTCTAAAGTTTAGAATAAAATATACTTGATTTGATATGATTTAAAGATGAAATATTTGTATAGGAATGGAGAATCGTGGCTTCTAGGTTTAATATAGAAACAAATTCAGACAGAGGCTTTTTGTAACATTTGAATCATATTTTGGTGTACATCTCTTAAGTAGGTATCGATAATCAATTGTCTATAATATGATAGTATTGATTAGTAGCATCAAATAACCGAATGATTTTATTCCCTTATTCGATAAAGTCACTGTATACGAGAAAACACCATTTAATATTGAATTTAATTTGGGGGTCGAAGGTAAAGTACTCGTCAAAGTGTAATCCAGGATTACGAGCGACGACTGCGCGGGGGTGGCTATTTCATAAATAGCATTATCGGGAAACGTATATAGTAAAATTTTCCCATAATCTATCGTGAGCCAATGACTTAGTATAAAGACTTAGCGGGATTGAGTTTAGGCCCGTGCCTCTTAGACCTATCATATAGATTAAAGATAGTGACATAGTGGTTAGTGGTGGCATAGGTGGCATAGTAATTAGATCGCCTGATCTTACATTGTAAGGTTACAGGTTCGGTTCCCGGCTGGGTCACCATTTTCGGTTAAAATAAAAACGGAATTGCATTTCTATCCTGTCGATCAAATGCAATAACAAGACATACATTTCCACCATGTTACTTCATAGTAGGGTAGATTGCAAGAGATTGTCGTATACAATACGTCTGCAGTTAACAAAATTAATGAAGACCACTTTAATGTTTGTTTGTTTTTTTTTTGTTTGTTTCTACTCCTTATTGTGAAATTTCAAGAGATGAAAACATGAATATCATCTGCATATCGTATTCATATCATATGGTGTTCCACGTATCGTATTATAACATATACTTGATATGATACGATATCACGCATCATTTGATTTGATATGATCATATGACATGATAATTATGATATGATATGATATGATATGATATGATATGATATGATATGATATGATATGATACGATATGATACGATATGATACGATATGATACGATACGATACGATACGATACGATATGCATTTAAGTATCATATCATATGATGTTCCGAAAGTTGGAAATTATCGCCAATATCTATCAAATAGATATAGTAAAGCATAGTTGCAATTATTGCTTTTTGATCAAAGGGTACTCGATGGGATAGAACTACCACTATGAAATAATAAAGGTACTTTTCCTAAAAGTGTTACCAATTGAAATGGTAACAAAACAATCGGTTGAGTCCCTTTTTAAAAATAAAAACAGACTATTCAGACTAACTCAGATTACAAAGTATACAGTTTAACTCTAACTCGGTATACTGTGCACATAGCGGCATAGTGGTTAGGCTGCCTGATATTACGCTGTAAGTTTCTGGGTTCGATTCCTGGCTGGATCACCATTTTCCGTTGGTAATAAAATAACGGATTTTACTTTTCAATTCTGTTGATCGAATGCACACACAGGGGTAGAAATAAACAAACACAAAAGAGTAGATATAAACAAACCTTTCTGCTTCTACATATTCTCCGCAAATCACAGATGGCTTGTCGTGTCAAGTTTTAAAATGAAATTCTTGCCTCTGCTGAAGCAACTATCGGAGCAGTTTTATCCTCTTTTGGCGCTGAAAAATGCACGAGTCTCTCGGAATCAATATTCCTGCACGCCAGCGAAGCGAGGTGGATAGAGCCGACTTAAATCTTTAGTCGATACCCGACGCATACTACTTGAATTTTGTCTACGAAGGAGCGCTAAGTTGCATGCACCCATCATTAGTTATTTATTACACGACTGCCCAGAAATAGAGTGTAATATTTCAGGATTCATGTATGTAGGGGAAGGGTTCCCAGAGCGGGCCCCTTAAGAGAAAGGTAATATTATTTTTATAGGAAGGACATACAGAAACCTATTTCTTATTTTGAGAAGCTTGATTTGAGGCTTTTCAATAATGTTCGGCAAAAATGTGTAACACGAGCTTCGTGTTTTCCTGCGGGTTTTCACTATTTTCACGCATTTTCTCACATTCGTATCGAAGCCGGCGCGCACACATAGTTTTGACAGCTGATGCGTCCGGGTTCAGAAGCGAGCAACATTGCGGCGAGTGACGTAAATAAAGACATCGCGTTGCCAGTACGACTATTGGATACGATTGCGAATCAAAATCATGAAAATGAAAAAAGTCATAATTAGAGATTGAAGATGAGTCAATAAATCGTAGTTATTTGAGTAGTCGCCGAGTAAATTAATTCGTGCCTTTATACACTCAATTTCAGCATGATACAGGAGAGGGAGCCGCTGCCTTCTAGCGTTGGTTATCAAATATTAATGAATACAGGGAATAACCGGGATAAATAAGATATGTTTTCAGTAGTGGTAAAATTCCTTTATTTTAATAAAATACATACACGCAATATTAAGCGCTATTAATAATTCCGGAAATTAGCGTTGAGATGTACGCGGGAAAATCCGATAGGCAAACCCTCATCTAGGCGGAATATTCTCGAAATCGACCGCCCTTGCTAGAACTCCTAGCATTCGAATTCGAGAGATCGTGCGAGCCAGACAAAGTCCCGGAGAAGTCCAGAACTTATAGATAGGACCTCAATATTTTCTCCGGGACTTTTGCAAGGGCGATTATCCGTCGCCCTGTTTTCGGTGAAGCCTGAGGCGTCGCCCATAATCTCCAGCGACCCGCCCTCAGGCAGGAACGACAGTTAAGAGTTTCAAGGCGATAGGTGAGGGCAGCAAACCCCGCCCACCGCCCGGGCAGTTATAACGACGAGGGTCGTCTTGTCTGCCCGGGATGTCGTGCTACGACAACCCTGCGCGTACCAGAAGGGTAAAACGCGCAGGGGGTGAAATAGGGTAAACCACCCCCCCCCCGTACCGCCCCGAGAACCCATTTATTCAAAAATAAAACTTATTTACAAAAAAAAATAAAAAATTTACAAAATATTACAAATTTAACGAGAAAAGAAACAACAATATCATAAATTTAGGAGCCGGTAAGCGGGGTAGAAGACGCTCCAGAACAATGAACGTGAAGGCGCGCTGTCCGTGGGCAGGTCTCGGAGCAGCCACGGGGGGGAGGAATCCCTGGATCCTGCAAAGAACGAAACGCCCCTCGGGGCGGTAAAGAGACGGACACAAAGACGGGCACTTCGGGCTGGAAGTAGCCGCCGAATCACGCCACCAAGGAAGAGGGTACCCCCTGGGGGGTATCCCGAAGCCTCATGCTTTCCCAAGAAGCCACCCAGAGCCCCACAAACTCGCCAAACGACTGGAAGCAGCTCCTACAACTGACCAAATCCGGGTACCAAATTGGAGAACGCCCAACGCACGCGCCCACTGCATCCATCAATTTCTCCCGTGCAGCCGCTAGAATTGGGCAAGACCAAATTACGTGTTCCGCAGTTTGGCGACCATACCCACAGGCGCACCGGGGGTCATCAGCAAGTCCAAAGTCAAATAGTTTGGCTCTGAACTCTCCGTGGCCCCCAACCAGCTGCGTGGTATGGTGGTCGAACCGCAGAAACGAATTTGCCATCCGCACTGCAACAGACGGGAAGAAGCAATGGGTGAGGCGGCCCGTACCCCCGGCGTCCCATCTAGCCTGCCAGACACGCAAGGACTCCACCCGAATCAGGCGGGCAAACTCCCCAGCTCGGTGCGCCACCGGGTCGATCGATAGGCCATGAAGGACTACCGGCTCGCCCCGGCGGTACCGCGACAAGGCTGCACGCTCCAGAATCTCTAGGTCAATCGGGAGAACGCCAGCGATGACGGGTAACGCAAGAGTGGACGTCGTTCTGTACGCCCCGGTCAGGGCCACGAGAGGGATGCGCTGTCCGCGCAGCAGCGCGGTCAGCGCATCCCTCTCGTGGCCGAACGACAGTCGAGTGGACCTTCCCGAGGCAGGAACGACAGTCGGGTGGACCTTCGGCCCCGACTCCACATCAGCAGCTGCAGTATCTCCAGACAATCGTCGGGGAGAATAATACGATTGCGCGGCCGCCAATACTATCGTACGATAGCCGACGCATCGTACCACCAGCCTACCTGCTCGACTCCGGCTCGAAGCAGCGACCAGCCGGCCGCCGAAGACGAACGAGTGAACCCGAAAACATTCGCGGGCTTCCAGGCTTACCAACCTTACCAGATCCCGAGAGTGGTACCAACCGTTCCAAGCCGACCGCGAATATCGGTGTGGCAATTCCAGGCGATACGCCATATATATAGATCAAGCTAGGAGCCGACCCTGACATAAAGTCTGCATTGCTAATAATATATGAGCATATTACTCACCATTTGATAATTTTTCCACCTCTTTGATTTTTTGATTATGTTGTTATTTTATTGTGTAATTTGTATTTTTGAATGTTGTCGAATTAATAATTGATAATTTTAACTGATAAACCAATAGGAAGATATTAATAACTGACTGGATAAAAAAAGGCCACTGTTGGTAATTAACAAAATAAATTATAAATAGGATAGAAAACGAATTTACCGCGTGAAATTTGTAGGACCCGACGTTTCGGTGACGTTGCAGCCGCCGTTGTGGCGGCTGCAACGTCACCGAAACGTCGGGTCCTACAAATTTCACGCGGTAAATTCGTTTTCTATCCTATTTATAATGTCAAACAACCGCGATAGTCTTCGATTTTATATAACAAAATAAATCTTTTACTATTTGGTAATATAAAAACCTGTAACTCTATAGATTCCAAATATTTTCCAAGACTATATAGTAACAAAGAAAAATATAGGTTACAAATGTCAAAACACCAATAACAAAAAAGTATACGTCAAATTACCACACTTGCACGAATGTTCGCTTTGCCCGCAGCGGAAGCCTAAGGCTAGTGGCATAGTGGTTAGGTCGCCTGATCTTACATTGTAAGGTTCCGGGTTCGATTCCCGGCTGGGTCACCATTTTCCGTTGGGATCAAATCAACGGAGTTGCATTGTCAATTCTGTGCATCGAATGCAATAACAAGACACACACTTACACACGTGTTACATGCACACATACATATAAATACTTCATAGTAGGGTTGATTGTAAGAGATTTTCGTGTGACAATAAACCAGCCCATTGTAAAAAAATCACAATAAAGAGTATAAACAAACAAACAAACAAGCTAAACTATGGTATAATTGAGAGGGGTGGGTGCTGCAAAACCCTCCTGACGCCACTTCTAACAGCGCAAAAATGTATTTTAAAAATCATGCATCGCAAACCATATCAATATTCTTCTAATGATCTCTTTAAAGAGGCTTAAGTTTTGGATGCTAGGTTATTATTTATTAAAACTGCACTACGTTGGGTTTTCGCGGCCACACAAAATAAATCTTTTATTATTACGCACTGTTTAACCCACTAGACAACTCCTGAGTGATAATTTGAATGTACCTAGGATGAAGACGACTTTCGGACAGCGACACTAGTCTTTCATAGCTACAAGACTTTATAATAAATTAAGCAGTGACATAAAAAACCAGCCCCAATGTCATTTCTTTCAAAGCAAAATAAATAAATGTCTGTTGCAAGAAGAGCGTTTATCTATCCATGCCATGATCGATGTAGTTTGTGTTTATATGTATGTATATGTGTATATGTGTATTCTATTTAGTATTTCTATTTCCTATTTAATATTGTAATTTTTATTAAATTTTTATTATTATATATATTTATTATTATTGTTATTATTATTGTGTTTGGTTGGTTCATCGACCCTCGCTTTAAATGAAAAATATAAATTGCTTGCCCTGGAACGGGTATATCCCAGTTGGGCAGCAATAGCCAGTGAATGAAAGAGGAAAGTTTTTGCCATTTGTTTTAATATTATCCTTATTGTAAATGGTTAATTTGATAATTCCAATAAAATAAAATAAAATAAAATAATAAAAAAAAAACGTATGATGAGACGAAGGCGACGCAGGTCCAGGAAGCGCAGGGCGGAGCAGATGTTGTATTGTATGAACTTACTGAGCGCGTACGCTGCGGCGCAAACACGTGCAACGCAGACATGTGTCTACCCTGCTCTGCGCCTCGTTGTAGTGCCGGCACAGATTTCTGCATAGTAACAATAATTTAAACTGGTAATTTTGAGATTTACTTAGAGACCCGGACACTCGGGTATTTTGGACACGTGATGTGGAACGCAAAGTATGGTCTACTGCGGCTTATAATCCAAGATAGAAAGCCTTAAGGAAAAGGAAAACCAAAAATAAAACTAACTTATCTAATAGTACGTTCAACTTTGCGCACGTGGCTCGCTTCCGCGAAGCCAGGGCACGTTCCGTAAGGTAAGGGAATAAATTGCGGATCTGGTGCGATCGGACAATATAAGGGTTTCCCCGCTCCCAACCTAAACCATAAAATCACTCAACCCGCCACCTCCGCCTTTAACTTTGCCACAAATTATACCACCTTACTCACCTGCGGGCTAAGTGCGATCTCAACCCCTGAGCACGTAGTCAAATGCAAAGTTATGTCTAAAGGTTAATGCTATCTTTAATAATTCCTTAATAGCCAGGAGCCAGATTCATTATACTACTAACATTTCTCTTATTATTCCTACGGTACTACGGTGAAGTGACTTATCATATTTAACTTAAAATATAGAAATAGAAATGGAAATATATTTATTGTCCGAAATTTTGTCTCTAACAATTACCTTATAAATAGGATAGAAAACGAATTTACCGCGTGAAATTTGTAGGACCCGACGTTTCGGTGACGTTGCGGCGATCTGCGAACGATCGGCGATCTGCGAACATATATTGGATAGCGGAAGTAACCACTGGATGCAGTTTCAAAATCCCATTGTTCTATCCAAGGAACAATTCTACTTTCCTCGCATGATCCGGGAAGCCATTGAAATAAGAAGAACTCCGAACTTCAATAGAGATGACGGCTACAAACTCTCTTCTACGTGGAACCCTCTTCTTAAAATGTTCCCGCCGCCGAACGCCGAACGCAAAGACGTAAAACAGGATACAGTGAGTGTTGTGTGCAAGACGGATTTTAAAAATTCCCGCGCTCCGAGCCCGGCCCCCCACCACCGTTATAACCTACGCAGTGGCGGCAGCGGTTTGCGGCCTACCCGCAAAACAACGGACTGACAGCTCTTCAGTCTACCCTAGACAACGGCGGCTGCAACGTCACCGAAACGTCGGGTCCTACAAATTTCACGCGGTAAATTCGTTTTCTATCCTATTTATAATGTCAAACAACCGCGATAGTCTTCGATTTTATATAACAATTACCTGTTATTATAACAGATTGACAAATTTACTTATCTGCCAATTATGTAATTTCTTATTAAAAAATGTTATTATTTCACTGGTTTGCCTATAATATCAATAATAATTCGTAATTTTCATTGAATGGCCTGAAATAACATTTTAAAAAGAAATGTAACATGAAAAAAATCTAAATAAATTAGGAATAAATAAGCAAAGCATATACTTAAAATTAATCGAAAATGCGACATAGACATTTCTCATGGGATACTATTGTCTTAGGGACTACTTGGTTTTTCGTTCGTTGTTCTTTAACTGTATATGATACTGTTCTTTAACTGTATATGATAACTCTATACGATGGTTTATATGATGGAGTAATTTTTTCTTAATTTTCTTAACTTTTCAAATTTTTCAAATTTTTATTTTTTGTACTGCACATTATTACTTAAAATCTATTAACACCCATTCCTTCCTTTTCCTTTCCTTTTCCCCTCCCAACCCCCACAGAATGCACTGTGCGTATTGGAGACTTAACTAACTAAAACTATTGTTGAAAGCATGTCATCGGCCAGAAATATTGTATTTAATGTAATTGTAATATTTTTTTGTAGCGCTGTATGTTTTCCCTGTTAAATAAATAAATAAATAAATAAATAAATAAATAAATAAACAGACCGGATAGGCAGCACTAACAGCAGAAGACAATTATTATTAATAAAAATAATTCACCAATAATATAAAAAATAAAGAAAAAATAAAAAATCAAGGAATAATCTAAAACCGCCTATAAATACGAAATGTATATAATTTAAAATGTGTAATCTTCCTAATTGAATTATTGTTAAAAAACTGCATGCCCACAATATAATATTATGAGAAATATTCGTTTATCGTGTAAAAGCTTTTTTCGATAAGCCATTTTTTCATTTTATATCGATATTCCCACCTACCGATTTCCTGCCAAGTAACTTGTTGCTGTGTCGTGTCTATCTTTTGCTTTCCCAGCTCACCAACCTAACAGTGCGGCGGGGTCGACCACAACGGGCGAACCCGTCACCCCAGGCTGGTATAACGATATGAGAGCGTTCTTTCAGCCGTAGGATCAAAAATCTAATATCTAGCTAGGCCAACACACCAGTCAGAAACCAACGCCTTGATTCGAGGCACCGGAAAAGGAAGGATATATCAGTCTGAAATTAACCGTCAGGATACCTCCTTCCTCCTAACTGGTTACAGTTTCGAGGTCTTTTGCGCGGTCCTCTCCCTTACGTAGCGGTGACTGTTGTCTGCCGAATCTATCGCGGACCACGACATCCTTTGCCCGGATCTTCACCCGGTATCGAGTAGCTAGATGGTCGTTTCAAGAGCAATTGCCGCAAGGTTAACAACTATCCCCGCTCTATAGGAAACAATACTGTATCCAGACTCCCCCGGCTGTCAGTCGGAAGTAACAATCGATTGGCTGACGCCGCACTGTGCGAAAACCGTACAGGAGCGCCCGACGGTTGACTCCTAGGGGAGACTGGCACGTAGGCCAGAGTCCTACCCGGGTTAGCACTTCTGCGTGCAGGCCGCCGGATGGATGTTGACCCGTGCGTTTGGCCGACCTTACACATAGGTCTTAGTGGCAAAACTGAAACAGGGCCCATTAGCACCAACCGAACAGAAGGAAAATTATGAAATCAAAATCTATCGCTTTTTTTGACATTATAAATAAGATAAAAACGAGTGTAGTAAAATTGGCAGCACCCGATGTTTTGGCAATGTTGCAACTGCCGTTGTCCAGGATAGACTGGGTCTACCCTGGACATAGGCAGTTGCTACATCGCTGAAACCTCGGGTGCTACAAACTTCGCAGGAAAGCATTGTGAACGCGCCAAAATATTTTGATGCGTTGAGAGAGGAAGACGGAAACATATATTTTGAGCCACTCTGAAATATTAAGACCATTTCCAGAATGGAGACTGACTGTGTGTCTGCCTGTCTGTTAATCTGTTTATCTGCAAATATTCCTCCACGATAGCGCCCAACCGCTTAATCCGATTGAGCTAAAATTTGGCATGCAGGTTCAAATTTATCATGACAATAGTTAAAAAGATTGTGATTAAAATAGTTAGACCGCCAATCATATTTCAATCGCGAAATAATAAGAGTTCTATTGTGATAAATTTTGGTTTCCAATACGAAATCACGATATTTGTAAAAAGTAGGAGAAAATGATCTGGTGAGTAGTTTTATCGGCTTGCTCTGACGAAAGAGTTGATATCTGTGAAAACAATATAAAACAAAAACGGCGGCTTCAAAAAGATGTATAAAAAAGTTCGCAACATACAACAGCATATATACAACTTTTATATTTAAATTATAATAACTTCTATTATGTCTCAAATTTTTACAGGGAGTTAATGGGCCCTTGCTGAGGTGGCCACGAAGACCCATTCTGTTCAGGGTTGGTCACACTCGCGGGTCAACACCCATCCGACGGCCTCCACGCATGAAGTGCGAGCCTGGGTAGGACTCTGGCCTTATGGTCAGTTTTCCCTGGGAATCCAACTTCTGGCGCTCCTGGACGGTCTGCGCACTGTGCGGCGTAAGCCAATCGACTGTGCACTCTGACTAACATATTGAGATGTCAACCACAACGGGCGAACCCGTCACCGCAGGACGTTTTAACGATTCGTCGTTCTATCGACCGTGCAGTGAGCGTAGAAGACTTTGGACATTACAAATCCGACGTCTAGCTACGCCACAACCCGCAAGAAACCAACGCCTTTACCGCGAGATAGCCAGTAATGTTACCTGGCGGGCCGACACTCGCGCCCTTGCTTCCAATTGTGACCAGATTATTCCGGTCTCTCGATTGGTTCCGAGTTCGAGGTCGCTTGCGCGGTCCTCTCCCTTACGAAGCGGTGAAACGGTGTATACCGAATCTATCATTAGCAATAAAATATGACTTCTTATCAAAATAAATGTATCCATTGTTACGGGTGTTAAATGGAGATAAAATTAGCCACTGCTATAACTTTTTAGGTGGTATAGTTGTAGAGATATCATGAAATTAGTAACACGTGCAAGCACCTCGCTATATGTACCTATCGGGCGGCAAGGCGGCGACTGTCCCAGCATGGTCAGCGTTCAGCGGAAGGCGGTGGGTGGCGATGAACAAGACGCGTACGTTTACGAGATAGCTTGCATATGAGGGTGGCCGTATTGCATATATATCTGAAGGTAGCTTCTAAATAGGTAAAACGCCAACCTTACTTACGCCAATACTTAAAATAACAATTCGATTCGAAACTTTACGCGAAGCGAAGCCGCGGGCAAAAGCTAGTATGTAATAAAGAGTGGAAATTTATAATAATAATAATAATAATAATTAATCGTTTATTTGCTTCATCAAAAAGGCAAGCTAATTGCTTAAAAGCAATATCTTACAGCTAATCAAGCAAACTTGATTGTAATATTGGAGTCCTGTCCACCCTAGAACGGGCTAGTCCCAGTTGGGTGACATTAACAAATAAGCAAAAGGTTAAGGTTTTGCCATTCGGTTCCTGTTATTTTTATAAGCTAATCAATGTTTCATAGTAATTAATTCTTAAATAAATAAATAAATAAATAAATAACCTTAACCTAATGGAACAACATGTTATGCGGTAAAAATAAGACAAAGTAATACATTAAATTTATAAAGGCAATTCAAACATTTACATTAAGCAGAAAAAAATAAGAAAAAAACAAACAATAAACCTATAATGACGCATAGGACACAATAGAGAGGGGATTATATGGAAAAATAGAGAAAAGTTTATTATCGTGGGTTCAAGTGTTTTTTGAGCCTGCATTCGAAGCAGAACAAACTCGGTGCTATCCTTATACGTGCGGGTAAAGCATTCCAGAGACGGGCTTAACGTACGGAGAAGGAGTAAGAGAATAAATCTCTACTGTGTACAGGGATCGAGAGCAGTAGGTTGTCTTCAAATCTCAAAGGGCGCCCGTGAGAAGTTAGAGGTTTGAACCTACTTATAAGATAGTTCAGAGCGACTTTCTTAGGTCATAAATGAATCGAATGTAGATATTTTGGTAGAGTTCTTATCCTCCCAGAAATTTTGAAGTTTATCTAAGAGTTCTTATTCTCTCGGTCCCAAAATTCCACCCAATATATTTATTGTTTGAGTTTTGAAAATCATTTTTCTCAAATATTATAGGGGACGGGCGCCAATGTCGTTTTTGCCCCGTCTCGAAAAAATCATAGATCCGGAGGTGATTTATTTCCATAAATTTGCAGCCATTTGCAATTTAGTTTTCTTTCCTCCAGAGCTGGCGCCGGCACCCGAGGCACTGCCTAATAATTATTAGTATTTACACTCTCTAGGTACATTGCTTGCAATAACAACATCGGATCGAATAGACCTCTTGCCAGAATGTGTCGCGTTTTTGATAAATCGTGTAAAGGATTAGATGTATTTTATGATTCCATAAATATAATAAAAGATTCGATCAAACCTAGCCTATCTCCTACTTTCTAAGATTTCACTAACTGCCATCCAAATGTACTGTATTATATGCTTATTATATTATAACATTTATTACTATTGTATTATATCATACTAGCTGCGCCCAGCGGTTTCACCCGCGTGGTGATGGAAAATTGTGATAATGATGATAGAAAACCATATATCTTTATAAATTATGTGTTAGCCTATGTGTTATTCTGATGTGTAAGCTATATATGTTGAAAACCTCGACAAGGGTAGTAAAGTTTTAGCGACATTTTTAGATTTATCGAAGGCTTTCGACACGGTGTCACATATAATATTAATAAAAAAACTGGAACATTATGGAATAAATGACACAGCATTGCAGTGGTTCCAAAGCTACCTTGAGGGAAGGACGCAAACAACGTCGATACATGATCGACAAAGCGCGCCACTTAATGTATCTTTCGGTGTTCCCCAAGGTAGCGTCTTGGGACCCGTATTGTTCCTAATATACATAAATGATTTATGTGATCTACCAATAAAAGGAAAAATAGTGGCGTTCGCGGATGACACCGTGTTACTTACGTCTGCTAACAATTGGGAAGATGCATACCGCAAAGCTCAATCGAACCTAAATCTGACGAAGCAGTGGCTCGACAACCATATTCTCACTTTAAATATTTCTAAGACTAAAGTTATACAATTTCACATCAAGGCAACAATAAATAATTCAGAAACCGAAAACCAAGTAACAATGCACTCAACTTTTTGCTCTAGATCTGACGTCTGCAATTGTCAAACCATTGAAAGGACTAGGGAATATAAGTATCTGGGTGTCACTATAGATGCAACATTGACATGGAAGCAACATGTAAGCAACCTAGCCACAAGAACAAGGAAACTCGCCTACGTGTTTAGAGAGCTTCGAAATATTCTACCAAAGCCCCTTCTCAAAACTGTGTATATGGCGTTGTGCCAAAGCCTGTGGTCCTATGGCACAATTGCATGGGGTGGCTGTACCACACAAGTACTCCTTCCTTTGATCAATGCGCAGAAGCTGATTCTAAAGGTCATCAATAAAAAACCCCCTAGATACCCCTCAGCGAAACTCTTTACAGAATATGGAGTACTTGATGTGAGGCAATTATTCATAAAACAATTACTAATTGAGTTTCACAGAATCAAGGATCAGCAGACAAGAAGCCAACAAACTAAAAACACAAGGCAAGCTACTGGGTCGAATTATAATATTCCGATTGTAAAGTCCTCATTTGCCCAAAGGCATTTTTACTTCCTTGCGCCGAGATTTTATAATAATTTAAATGAGAGTTATAAGAATGCAAACAACTTAAATTCATTCAAAATACTTATAAAGAAGTACCTGCTTGAAAGGGGTCCAATGTATGCGGAGTCTCAATTGCTCTCGCTAATAATTTAAGTTGTTTTATTAAATTATATATTACTAACTAATATCAAATCTCGTGTATTATTTGCTATGTATATATATGTGTAGGTATGTATATATATATATATATATATATATATATATTTATGTATGTGTGTATGTATGCGTATGTATATATGTATATATTCTTATGTATCATGCAATACAACTTAAGTTCAGAATATCAAAAGAGTCAGCTCGTCGATACAATTAAACAAAAATCAGCATCCCTAGATACGGGTCTCTGACCTAGTTAGGAATGCGGATAAACATTTCACCATAGGATGTGCTCAATCTCTCCCAACTCAACCATATTATGTAAATGGTGTTTATATGACATATTATATGAAGTTATTGTAAATTAATAAATAAATAAAATAAAAAATATTATTGTAAAGTTTCATCAAAATCCATTCAGTAGCTTTTGCGTGAAAGAGTAACAAACATCCATACATACATACAAACTTTCGCGTTTATAATATTAGTAGGATTATATATAACTAGCTGACCCGTGCCCACATCGTGGGGCGGTAAAACTTTTTACTTGTGATGAAATTATAAGTGTGGTTCGGTTAGTACTGAGTGCTATGATTTATTTCCTGCCAAAAGAAGGAGCATATTTTTACAGCATATGTATGTATGCATTTGCATGCCAATTTAACTATATTACCGTTATTTGTGAGTGTCTTATTTGTGAGTATATTATCTCTTTAACGATTTATGCAGTAAAAGGGAAGTTATATGCAGTAAAAGGGAAAAGTTTTTTGTTAAATCATTGAGACGATAAATTTACTTATTTTGATAAGAATTCATAATTTTTGATAATGACCAATAAACATAACCTAACAATTTAAATTATTTTTTTAATATAAAAAGCTACTTTTTGTGACTTAAATATAAAAGTTAGATATATGCTGCCGCTGACTTTTTTGTAAGCATTATCAAGCTCTATACCTTTTCTTTAGAACTTAATCATATATCTCTCATCGTTAAGGCAGCGTTAGTTAGAAACATTTTCGTTCGACCGTTTTTTCTCCGACTTACTTTGCAAATCCGACTACCACGAAAAAATCTCTTCATTTTTCGAAATAATATATAGTCTATGACGCTCACAAATAACTTGACTTTCTATTTTCCACGAAAAAGAATTTTCAAAATCGGTGCAGTAGATCCAGAGATATTAGTAGGTAGATCCAGAGATATTATTATCCAATTACTCATACTTATATTTTGCTCTATCCAAATAAGCTTATTAAGAATTTATTTAATTATTACTTTTCTTACCCTTACCTATATTATTATTAGCTTTATCATATTTTTTCTACTATCAACGTATTCATGTTATTTCTATGTTTCTTAATATGTAATGCCAGCATTGCAAACTATTCATAGGATAGTAAATTTGTTTTGTTTAAATATGTTTTTTGGATACTAGTATCATATATTAACTATCTGTAAGTTTGCTATAAAATAAAAATAAATAAATAAATTAGTATGCTGGAAAGGGGTGCAGCCTGTAATAATTGAAACAATTTTTTAAATATGTAATAATATGTCATTCTATTAATTCCCACAATACCGTACCTCTGTTTAAATATTCATTTATCTCTGCTTACTGGATTGTGGGAACACTAAAATTGGCAAATGAATGCCCGTAGTCATTATTTCGACAGTGAATAAAGTAATCGCGTTAAACTAGTGTAGCCATGTAATACACTTCAAAATATCGTATTTAATCAAATTGAAAATTAAAGGAGAATGGACATGTTTGTAAGAAAGGTGTACCGAGAGTGTAAATACTTAGGATTTATAATAATTAATTGTGCTCGTGTAAAGGAATTTCTAATTTCATCTCATTAAAAGGCCGTGCCGGCCGTGGCGGCCAAAAGCTATATGAAGCATAATTTTGTGGCCTGGTTGTTAGAACACGAAAAAGAATTTTAATACAATTATGCCGAAATTTAAAAATCCGGTTCTTAAGCTATCATTTCTCCAAAACGAAATTGGTAAATTATTTCCATATTAATTGTAAATTATCTTTATTCTGTTACTGCTATCCAAAAAAATAAAAACGAGCGAGATTTGTCTTCAGTTTTTGAAAAACTTAGAGATGATTCTCTGATTCTTATCTAGATATGCAAAACATAGATTTAGGTTCCCTTCCGAGTTAACGCGACTAAAAATTTAGATATTTTTGCAATGCAACGCACCCACGCGCTTTCGAAATATACAAATGTATAGGTATACCGCGGCGACAAGGGAATACGTCCCACCGTTGTCAGTGGCCAATTACGAATGACGATTTCGGCTTCGCGCGTCGTCTAATATAGTCGATTTGGAAATAAACAAGTTATTATTTTTTTATTGAAAGTCGGAAACTCGAGTGCAAAATATTTCCTACCACCCATACAATGAGTATCTATCTCTGACTTGCTTATTTATTGTATCTCAACATCCATAAACTTGTTTAGACAACCCCAACGTAAAACAAATAATGGCGATGGCCCATGCGTAAAATCTTACCTGACACCCGCACACTGATCATCTATCTCTATGTTATTTTTAGCTATTTTTCTTTTATCTATCAACTTATTTACTGCTTAAGCTTTCGGGATAAGATAATAGTAATCACTCGGCACTAATCAGTTATTTTTAATATTAATGTTTCATAATAATATACTTTTAGAGTTTGTGATATTTTCTACATATTTTATTTATGTACCTTTTATATCAATAGTATAAGCAGCTGTATTGTTCAAATGAAACGAAGCAAATGAGGCAATTGACTTACACGAGGTGTTAATATTAAAATAATAATTATAATTGTAGCATAATAAATATTTTTAAAAAATCAATGTAAAACGATAAGGATTACGGCCCAGTCGAACAAAAAACTAATAAAGCATTACTAAAATCTTAAAAAAATCCAAAAATAATAAAATTTATAAACAGATTTAAAAAAAAATGGTAATAATTCAGTTGACTTCTGATGCCGCCGTCGCTGCTGCCGACGCAGCTACCACCGCTGCTGCAGCCGTCGCCGTGCCGCCGCTGACGCGGTCGTTACGCCTTTACCGCCAACGCTACAGCAGCAGCAGCAGCATTAATAGTATTATCTTGCGCTAATATTGAGTTTTAATAGCGAATGGTAATTTTTTATTTTACACGACAGGTATACATGTCGATCGCACCAAAATAAACATTTTCCTTGACATTCACAATAATACACATTTTTTTTTTTTTGGGTTGGATTATTGGGGTATTTTTGTAATTTAATTTTAATGGGTCATACTAGTAATGCCAGTTTCCTCGCCAGTTATGGTTTTAGCCGTCGAATCGTTAAATTCAATATGTACCTAGTGAATAATGCGTTTAAAAGTGATAGTGCGTTTCGTTGTGTGTAAAAACGAATAATTCTTGAAGGTGAAGAACGAATAATTCAATCTCGTAATGTGAGTTCGTCTTGTATGTATTTGTCACCTGTCAAAGTCAACGCTCTCGGACCAAACTGTTGTATAGGTTTTTGACATATTTTTAAATTTCAAAATCTCAATTTTTCCCCAAAAGATTTCAATCAAAAGTTGCTTACTTTAATGTACTGATTCGCCCACTGGAATGATGTCACTAATTAAAAACTCATGGTGTATTTATACATACATATCAATTGTATATATATATGTGTATATGTGTATTCTAATGTATTTAGTATTTCTATTTCCTATATAATATTGTAATTTTGATTATTGTTTTATTATTATATATGTATTTATTATTATTATATATATTTTTTAATTATTAATAGTATTATTGTGTTTGGTTGATTCATCGACCCTCATTTTAAATGTAAAAATATAAATTGCTTGCCCTGGAACGGGTATATTCAAGTTGGGCAGCACTAGCCAGTGAATGAAAAAGGAAAGTTTTTGCCATTTGTTTTAAAATTATACTTATTTTTAATGGTTAATTTGATATTTTCAATAAAAATTTAAAAAAATATAACAAAAAAATTTGGTTAATATTTATTTGTATGTGTACATTACACTATTAACCCATCGAGTAGCGGCATAATTTCATGGCAGACCGCGGCAATTTATTGGAATTTCTTGCAATATCGCCGCGCTCGACAAAAGTATTATTACTATGGAACTACTATAGCAATCATTAAAAAAATAACTGTGCAATGATTGCATTGAAATTTCATATATAGAATATTGAAATCTCATTTTGTAAAACAATTAGATATTTATGAATAAATATAAGAAAGTCGAAAAAGTGAAAAAAACTCGGCATTTCTAACTTGTACTTGTCTTCCGGAAAAATACGGAACCCTATTTAGAAACTGTAAATACTATCCTAATCTTTATTAGATTGTTGGAGACTCCGTCCAACATACCCACAACAAAAAGGTAATTTCTATAGAATCGAAATCGCAAATACGCTCGAATATACACGAGCCAGCAGCAATTGATTTCCAACTAAATTCGGCATTTTATGCACAGTCAAACGATGACTAATGTCATTTCTTCTGATCGATACGAATTAACACACTTATTTCTCACCCCACTCATGACTATTGCATCATTCACACGATATAAAACGCAGTACATTTCGATCGATCAACATCATTCCCTGGCGGACAGTAACCGCTCTAAGTACGCGCTGATACATCGATCATTCCCTTATTGGACAGTTACCGCGGCTACACATCATTGTCCTGTTGGGCAATGATGTGTAGCCGCGGTGAAGAAATGACGCGCAAAATTATTCTAGCGATCGTCAATGTATATTTAATAGGTAATAGTGAGATATTTGGTACGGAGTTTAGGATGCGTTCGAATTAGAAAATAATATTACTGTGCGCTCCGGGAGCAAGCCGCCAATATTGGTCGTTAAGTAGTCAACGGTTTTCTGATGTGCATAGCCGAAGGGTAAAATATATGTTAAATATATACAATATTTTATGTAAGTATGGAGGTACCAAAAATAAAAAAATACATTATGTTACAATTACCAACTAAAAAAACAATATATGAAAGTGTACCTTTGTACATGCAAAATATAATAATATTAATAATAATAAAAAATATTATTGCTGGGCAAGGTAGATTTTAAATTTTGTATCCTACTATTTTAAATGTGTGTGAATATATTAAATAAATAAAATTAATTGAATAAATAAAATACTCTTATTTCGATCGTTTGTGTGAAAATGTCGGATCGTTTAATTTGGCAGCTATCGAACGATATTTACCATTTGTAACGACCTCCCTACTCGCGCTGTATGTGAGGTCGTCCGAATATAGCCGTCGCTTAGATGATGTGAGCGAATTTGACAGTACTCCTTGTAATTTATATATTCGAGCTTTTTACCCAGCATCGCGTGACAGAGATGAAGCGATATTTTCAAGATGGCCAGACGGAGATAACCCTACAAAGAAGTCATTGTCACCGGAGCTTTTAATGCAGTATTTCGGATCTTTATCGCAAGGAATATTTTTAGTACAGTTGCCTGTAGTGCAGGTACCTGACGGTTCCGTGCAGCTTGGGCCTGATGGCCAATTTGTTACCTTGGGCCAGCTCAACTCTCGGCTCACCTCTCATTCTGTAGCCATCTTGGAGAGCGACTAACCTGGAAAAGACTGTGAACCCTGACTGCGGCTGTAAGCCCAGTCTTGGACATGTGGAATCGGTTGTTCAAATCTGGAGGAACACCTAAGCCGCTACTGGGCGTTTACCGCATCATAATCATAATCATACTCATTTTTATTTTTTTAACACGCTTTTATTAGGTCGACCTGTATGTAACTAACTATGTAATGGAATCTAAGCTAACTAATTTAACCATCTTCCAAGGATCGTAGCGTCATGAAAACTGGCAGCTGTATGTAGTTCTGATGACAATACGATAATATGGTACTGTCGAACTGATCTGATGATGGAGTCGGAAGATATGAACTGGAACTTCATGATGGAACATCGTATCATAGCTATGTTTCGACTAGTTAGAAAAGTCTTGGAATGAACTTTGACCACGATTAGGTTTCAAGGTCTGATGATGAAGCCGGAAGATAGGCACTGGCATTCCATGATGGAATATCGTATCATAGCCGTGTTTGGACTTGTTAGAAAGTCTTGTAATGAACTTTGACCACGATTAAGTTTCAAGGTCTGATGATGTAGCCGGATTTTTTGGTTTTTACGTGCATGTATGAAAGCGTGGTTTTAGTGTTTTTTTTTAACTATTAATTTATTTAAAAACTAGGTATCTACATCAAACACATAGGTAGATACATGATCCGTGAAAACGTCAAAAAAATACATATTAGGATATTAGGTAAATTACATATTAGATAAATCATAAATATAGGTCAAAAATCTCAAATGGAACATAGTAGAAAAATAATGTGCCAATAATATCAAATTAAAAGACAACAAAAAGACACATTTTTTTTAACTTTAAAAACAAAAAACAAACAGAAGTGAAAGAAGCCTCGTGCGGCGTTAGCCAATCGACCGTGCACTCCGGCTATTGACCGGGTGAGTCTGGAAATGCACGTTTCCTAAGCAGCGGGGGTTGTTGTTGACCCGATATCAGCCACCTTTGAAACGATCCGTTGGACACCCGATCCCGATACGGGCAAAAAGCACCACGGTTCACGATATATTCGAACTGAATTAACGATAAAATCAGGTAGAGGCCGCGCGAGCGACTCAGTACTGCTTCCTATAGAGCGGGGGTGGTTTCGTACCTTACGGCGACTGCTCTTGAATTGACCATCGGCCATCCGATCCTGGGTGAACGCCGGGCAAAGGACGCCATGGTCCGCGATAGATCCGGTATACAGGATCGATCGATAGGACCGCGCAAGCGACCTCGAACTCGGAACCAATCGAGAGACCGGAGAAATCTGGTCACAATTGGTAGTTAGGGCGCGAGTGTCGGCCCGCCAGGTAACATATCTGGCTATCTCGCGGTAAGGCGTTGGTCTCTAACGGGTTGTGGCGTAGCAAGATGGTGGACTGTTTTGTCCTAAGTCTTCTACGCTCACTCCAGGGAGATAGAACGACTAATCGTTAAAACTTCCTGTGGTGACGGGCTCGCCCGCTGTAGTCGACAACCCAATTTGTTACAATCGCATTCATGGCCGCCCCGTCCCATATCGGACACGGCACCCAAGAAGAAGAAATCTTTTACAGAATTGATCCGCATTTACCCATATTTCCAACGGTGCGTCCGTTGTTGTGCTTGTGGTTGTGACCACTATAATAGAGCGGTGAATTCCACGGCTAAACCCATTAGTTGTTAGTTGAATCGACCGTAAAACCTCGGCCAGACGAATATATCTTCCGTTTTATTTTGCACAACAAAAACAAGCAGGCCAATGGAATCCATCCGAGCAGCTGTAACAGGCGACATCAATATGCCACTAATAATAGAATATTGGGTAAGAGTTTACAAATGATAGCTATAGGACAACAAGAACAATAACTAGGGTTGTTGACTACAGCGGGCGAGGAATTGAGGACAAAACAGTCCACCGTCTAGCTCAACCACAAGCCCGTAAGAGGCCAAAGCCTTAACCGCGAGATAGCCAGGAGTGTTACCCGGCGGGTCTACACTACCTTACTTCCAATTGTGACCGGATTACTCCGGTCTCTCGGTTGGTCATGAGTTCGAGGTCGCTTGCGCGGTCCTCTCCCTTACGACGCGGTGAAACGGTGTTTACCGAATCTATCGCGGACCACAGCGTCCTTTGCCCGGCTGTTCACCCAGGATCGGGTAGCCGATGGTCATTTCAAGAGCAGTCGCCGTAAGGTCCGCAACCACCCCCGCTCTATTGGAAACAGGCAATATCAAAGTTTTTCAATCGATTCAATAAATACTTTCATCTTCAGTCAAAACCGCCTTTTAATACGGAGATAACTCGTAAGTTGATACCACCACCTCACACTGCACAATTTGAGACTGCACACTGCAGTCTAGTGAGGGATGGTCCCTCACACTGGTGACCTCACACAAGCTCCGCTACGGCCCATTGACGCGTGTTATCTCTATAAACATCCATCAGTGCTTAAAGACGATTGCGCATTCTATGAGTCAATCGACGTGCCTTGTCCAAGGTCCATGACGCCTTCCGCTGGGCAACTGGCCTTCAGCGGGGCTTCAAGCGAGCCGGGCCCATTGACTCGGTTTTCTATGTGTGGCGTCGCATGGGACGCGTGCACTGCGGAAGTTATCTCGTGACGATCGCACTCCACTCGTTACGGTACATATGGCCTCGCGCCGGCAGCAGCCGCCGCACGCAATCGGTTGCACTCGGTGCTCAAGCAATAAAAGGTTTTTTAATAAATATATGTTTATTAGTGATCTCCTTATGGTGGGTGAATCAGTTCGAGCAAGTAAGGAACTTTTGTTTTTTTTTTGTCAAATGTATAATCTATTGAAGAAAAAATTGAGAAGCTTTGAGCACGCTGCGCCATCTAGCGGTACGTAAAATATCCTAATAAACAATATTAGCGATATTTTACCTAACACTGGATAACGCAACGTGCTCATAGCTTTATATACTATTTTAAAATTAAAAATTTAAAACAAATTTACACTTTGTTTTTTTCAAATTTTACTATGAAAAGTTGCTTAGTTTGTCTTATTATTTGATTTACCCACTACAAGGATGTCACTAATTAAAAACTCAACCTGTATATGAATAAGGACAAAAACCACAAACGTTTCATAAAAAACCATAAAAAAAATATTAACAGCAGAAGTTTTTTTTTTATTATTTTAAATATATTTACTTTTCCTGTCTATTTTTCTATCGAAATCTTGGGCTATCCAACTTGACTGTTTCCCCCGTGTTATTATTTAATATCGGTGGATAAAGAAATTTTATTCCGACTGTTTGAGCCGCGAAATAAGTTTTTTAACCCTCGGTTCCAAAACAATCAGCATGTATATGCTGTATATATTGTATAATCGAAGACTATCGCGGTTGTTTGACATTATAATTAGGATAGAAACGAATTTACCGCGTGAAATTTGTAGCACCCGACGTAGCACCCGATGTAGCACCCGACGTAGCACCCGACGCAGCTGCGATTTAGCCTACGTTGGACAAACGAAACGGGCCATAGCCACGCGACTGTCAGAACACATCAAAGCTGTTAAAAACGTTCAGCGAGAAAAATCGGCAATCTGCGAACATATATTGGATAGCGGAAGTAACCACTGGATGCAGTTTCAAAATCCCATTGTGCTATCCAAGGAACAATTCTACTTTCCTCGCATGATCCGGGAAGCCGTTGAAATAGAAGAACCCCGAACTTCAATAGAGACGACGGTTAGAAACTCTCTTCTACGTGGAACCCTCTTCTTAAAATGTTCCCGCCGCGGAACGCCGAACGCAAGGACGTAAGACAGGATACAGTGAGTGTTGTGTGCAAGATGGATTTTTGAAATTCGCGCGCTCCGAGCCCGGCCCCACCCTAACCTACGCAGTGGCGGCAGCAGTATACGCCCTACCCGCAAAACACCGGATTGACAGCTCTTTCAGTCTACCCTGGACAACGGCGGCTGCAACGTCCCCGAAACGTCGGGTGCTACAAATTTCACGCGGTAAATTCGTTTCAATCCTATTTATGATTATCAGCATCTCGGGATTATGGACAATTTTGTCATTTAAGATTTCGTCGATATATACTACGTGAATTATTTGAAAAAGTTCATTAATGCCTTTGCTGTGATTATATACTCACTCAATTAGAATATTTGCCGACAAGCGTTACCTATTTAATATCAAAGACAGAAGTTGAAGAATGTTGCAAAATAATTGAAAACCTTTTTGAGTCCACTGGGTTTTCCCTAAAATTCAATGACATTTCATTATTTCTATTTCTTCCTTTTAGTTTTTTGTGAATTGTATCTGTAAAGAAAATATTGTAAGAACTGTAAAGAAAATAAATAATTACAAGCAGTCGATTTAATTACAATACTTACAATACATCCGTAGTAGGACCGGTTTTCCATCATTTCGGCTGGTCTACGTATGTACGAGTATATACAGGCTGCTCCTTATTTAAATATTAAAATTTTGGTAATATACTCTTACATACATTTGAGTTCAATGTGTATGTATTTATAGTCCGGTTCTAATTTTAAATATATTTACGAAACAATCAAAATACAGTATAAATTAAAATGTCTTGTTTTCCGCGCCCAATAGATTCGGCATCGTGTGACATAACAATATATATTCATGAAAGCAATGCGGACGCGGAGTGAGAGAGATGGATTCCCCTGGCTAACGGGTCGAACGAAATATACAAAACATTTGTGGACAATTTCCCACATGAGGAGAGAAACAAAACAAATCGACACAGAGTTTAAACAGATTAATCGTGACTCGAAAAAGTCGACGACGCCGGCGAGGACGGTGCGGCCAACTCTACAAGGCGCATCATCATGTACATTTTCAACAACCGAGCAATTTGTACGTAATCATGGCCTAGTCTCGTAGTTTTCTTTCATATCCCATGCGAGCTCGCCACTATTTATGTAGCTATAATCCCCATTGTATGCCCAGATACAGGCTGTTTGGTCTAGTTGGGCATTCGTCTAGTATGATCGTATGGGTTGTGTTCATTTTCTTATTGCTTATATAAATAGTTACAAATTATATCTGTACGATCTCACTGTTATCTCTCGATCTCTCTGGGGGCTAATGGGCCCATGATGAGGTGGCCACAATGACCCATGTGTTCAGGGTCGGTCACACTCACGGGTCAACATCCATCCGATGGCCTCCACGCATGGGGTGCGAGCCTGGGTAGTACACTGGGTCAACCAGTCTCCCCTGGGAATCAATCCTCTGGCGCTCCTGGACGGTCTGCGCACCGAGCGGCGCAAGCCAATCGATTGTGCTATCCGACTAACAATCGGGGGTGTCTGGGAACTGTATTGTTTCCTATAGAGCGGGGGTAGTTGTCTACCTTACGGCGAATGCTCTTGAAATGACCATTGGCTATCCGATCCCGGTTCAGAGTCGGGCAAAGGACGCCTTGGTCCGCGACAGATTCGGTGCACTCCGTTTCACCGCTTCGTAAGGGAGAGGACCGCGCAAGTGACCTAGAACTCGGAACCAATCGAGAGACCGGAGAAATCTGGTCACAATTGGAAGTGAGGGCGCGAGTATCTCGAGCCCGCCGGGTTTATTCCTGGCTCACTCGCGGTAAGGCGTTGGACTCTCACGGGTTGTGACGTAGCTGGACGTAGGATTGTACTGTCCAAAGTCTTCTACGTTCACTGCAGGGCGACAGAACGACTAATCGTTAAAACGTCCTGTGGTGACGGGCTCGCCCGTTGTAGTCGACACCGCAAGATGTTATCTCTACCAAGTTGTAACAAATAAATAAATAAATAAATAAATAAATAAATCTCTAAATACGTGGCCACTAGTTTTAGGGGTAGCTTTTCCTATTGATAATATAGCGTATTAGATTGCTCAACGTCATACTACGATTTGGCAACTAGGGTTTTACTACGAAACGCAACGTGTAGATGGCGTGTAGATGGCTCTTCTCTAATTATCTTCAATATGGTGACTTTCGTGGTATAACAGTATAGCGCTGTAGATGACGCTATAAACACGCCTATGGGTATAAAACAATGGCATAATAAGCAAACGATTTTTTTTAAATCATAGCTCTTGTTATTTAAATATTACTTACATAAATATGTAAATTTTTAATATGGTATACGGGGTCTGAATACGAAATTATTACGCACGTTAAGACTGCGCAGACCAAAATAAGCGAAAACGTTAGTCACGGTTTTGTCGCTGTAATCCATAATCTTTCAGTAATAAATATTAAAAAAATATATATAAGATCTCAACGAATGTGTTCACAATAATACACCTTCTATAATTAAAACCCATTTACAGTTATATATTTCTATCAACATAAAGTTGGGAAAAAACTTAAGAAAAGCACTCCGGCGTTTTGCTCACTATGAATACAGAAATAGGATTTTATTTCATATTTCAAATCGTAATAAATCACAAACGTTCAAGCGTTTTCATATAGAAAAATAGACGGCATTCTGTCTCTCCATATTATTTCTGCGATGTAAACCGACAAAATAAAAAAATCTAAAGACAGTACTAATAATTGACCATTAATGTTATCAATGGTTAAATTATTGAGTATTTTTAGTCAATCAGTCCTTTGTAAAAACCCATTATATAGGGAATTATATCTCACGGTAGCACGTTAGCTCCACCGGCGTAATCGGCAAATATTGTACTTCGTCGTTCCGTCGACCCGATAAAGAGAATATAAATATAAGGTCTTGTTTATTTCCAATTAATTATTTTATTTCAGTTTTCATTCTAATCATTCATGCCATTTAAAACGTGACAATTGCTGATTAATGAAATGTATTAATGAATCAATACATATTATAGATGGCCAAATAAATTGCTGTTAGTTTCGCCGGTGATACTATCAGCGCAACCTGCATTTCGCGGGGCCGATGAGTAACCAAATCGTACTATGAACTTAAGCAATTTAATACCATAACTTATCAATGCTTCTCCTAACATTCTACGCTTGTATGTAATCAGCAATCAAGAATTGAATCAAAAGAGCAAGCAAAAGAGAAAGCTAATAAAACAGTATATGTTCTGGCAGCACTGAAACGCTTCTTTTTTCCGAAGAAAGATCTGCATGTGAGGCGGCCGTCTCATCGGCCTATCAACACTTTTAACGCATATAAATAGCCGGTAAACTCGTGACAAATTGAGCCATATGCGTACGAGACAACGACTGTGGGTCAGTTGCGGAGTAACTACCAAATCTGGTAAACTAGCGATTGGCTAGTCTATGCCACTTCTAGCCTTAGAATCGCAACAATCGACATCAATGCGCTGTTACAAAGGCCTATAATAATAATAATAAACTCTTTATTTCCACTTTAAAATTAAAATACAACAAGTATAGGTATTTAAAAAGGAATGAAAACACGACTGGCGTTACAGAAAGTGTACTACTGTATTTATACCTATTTATGTTACGGTTTTTTTATGAAATATTTGTTAATGTATTTATCTATATGTAGTAGTAGTAGTAAAAGAAGTGGGGGGCTTGTATCGAGCCCTTGATGTTACCTGGATCTATAAGATATTTTGTAACTACCTAATTTGTGGTTGCGTCAGTGGTCTGCTAGAAACCCGCAACTGTTTACTAGTCCTGACTGACCCACTGTTACTGACCTTCAGGTTGGGCCTCGATCAACCATATGTATGCTGTCTTCAGGTTCTTCGCGACATATTCGGCAGTCCTTGCTCTCGGTGAAGCCAATGTTGAACAGATGTGCTCTTAAGGGTCGTGTGTCCGGTGAGGAGACCGATGGTGGTTCTGAGGTTCTTCTTGCTCATGTCAAGTAGGGCCTTGGTTTTCTTAGAAAGTGGTTGCTCCATCGTGGCCTTTGCCTGGCGACATCCTTGGCTCTGTTTCCAGGATGCCCGATGTTCCTGCTCCAAGCAGTTCCTAATGATTTTCTTACCTATGGCGAAGGGGACCCCAACAACTGGCTCCGCCGGGCATTCCAGTGTGCCCAGTTTTGCCAGTCTGTCGGCCCCTTGCTTGTATTGCCTGGTGTACATATTAAGGTGATTTTGTTGGTTTTTCCCAATTTGTTGAGATCTTTTATACAGTCCCAGACCACAGAAGATTCTGTGATGGCTTTAGCCAGAGCGTCCAATGCTGCTCTGCTGTCAGAGCAGATTAGGATTTTTCTGAAATATTTGTGGTTTATGTATTTATCCAGATATATATTCATATCTTTCGGAATGTACTCAATCAGGCCTTTCATTTGAGACTGAAAACGAGATTTGGACATTAAAAATACAAATTTACTTAATATTTAGAGATTTTTGAACTGTTGAGGTTCCCTATGACACTCGGGATGACAATGCAACTCATTTCAAAATCGATTCAAGCGTTTTGAAATTAAATTGGAATTAGGAAATGGAAAACATGCATTAATGAACGCTGAACATATTACACTCATTTTTTGTTGGGCAGTCGTGTAAATAGGCGAAGTGCGTAGTATTGTTAAAATCGCTATTTCATCCCGAGTATCAAAGGGTACAGTAATTGTCCAAATATCGAAGTAAATAGTTGTCTAAATGTCTAAATCTCCAAATGTCAATGAATTAACATAAACATATCGTGTTTAGTGTCAAATGAAATGCCTGATTGCGTACATTCTGGAAATATACATGTATATATATATATATATATATATATATATATATATATATATATATATATATATATATATATATATATATATATATATATATATATATATATATATATATATATATATATATATATATATATATATATATATATATATATATATATATATATATATATATATATATATATATATATATATATATATATATATATATATATATATATATATATATATATATATATATATATATATATATATATATATATATATATATATATATATGGATCAATACATAAACCACCAATATTTCATTAAAATAATTATAAATACAGTAGTTCACTTTTTGTAACGGCAGTCGTGTTTTTTATTCCTTTTAATATATTTACTTGTTATTATTATAATTTTGCCCGGTTAAAATTTTTTTGGTTCCACCAAAAGCCCAATTTATGAATTCTCTCCGTGACTTATGGGACATTTCATGATTTATCCGGTGTAAAGTCGCTTGAAAGAAATCGCTGCTTCTATTTTTACCATCTTTTGAAAACGATCCTTTCAAGACGACATATTTTACACCCGTGTTATGGGACTCGCAAACATTTAGCTACGTCGACGCTGCGTCTATATTAATAGCCGGGTGTGATGCACGACATTGCCCTCTCCAGCGAGTGAACTTGAATTTCAAAAAAGTAAATTTTAGGGTACCGTATCGAAGATTAAAGCTATCGGCGAATTTTTTATGTCTGTATGTCTGTCCGTCTATCTGTATGTCACACTCGAACAGTTCGATGCCATTAGATTATGTTGCGACGCTTTGCTCATTTGATCTACGAGCAGGAATGTCACCAAGGTCTTGGAGAAAACGGACAGAAACAATTGAAAGGCGACGCGGACGTGACATGACGTATGACAGAAAGTAAACAAAAATTTTCGCGCCAATTCAGCTTAATTTAGCAACTATGTATTTGCTAGATGGCGGTGAAATTATTAAAATGTTTAAAATTTGATTTTAACTATATTGAGTTTAAAAAATCGGTTGTACCACCCCAAAACTTTCCCGGCAAGCAGACAGACCTCCTCGCGCTACAAACCCCCTAAACCCTCTTCCGCAACAACCCCCCTCCCCTCCCACTACCCCACCCCCCTCCTTAAACTCATGCACCACCTTCTTCTCCCCCTCCGCTCCCCTCCCCCTCCCCACACTTTCCTCTACCCCATCCCCCCAACTTCGCCCAACCGCCCTCTCTCACTACCCCCTCCCCCATTCAACCCCCCCTCTCTCCCCTGTGCCGGAAACCAGCAGATGGCGCTATCATTTTTTATTTTTCTATTTTGGTGACTTATATTTATGACTTTTTTATTTTTCTCTTTTGATGACACATCTACAGACCTAGAGCTTTTTTTAGGCATCCAAACAAAGTTTTTACATCTAGCCGTTCTCTCGATTCGGCGGTTATAGAAAAAACACGTTTTAAGTCAAAATAGAGATTTTATATTTTTCCCTGTTGACTTTTTGTATTTTTTTCTTTTGGTGACACATCTACAGACTGAGAGCTTTTTTTAGACACCTCAATAAAACTTTTACACCTAGCTGTTCTCTCAATATGGCAGTTACAGAAAAAAACACGTTTTAAATTAATATATACAAGATATCACTAATTCGCAGATAATCCTCGTAATACATAATCTGCGATCTAAAAACCAATTTGCGAAGCAGAGCTGTCAACTAAAATGGGTGAACCCGTCACCTCAGGAAGTTTTAACGATATTAGATCGTTCTGTCTCTCGTGAGGCGAGCGCAGAAGACTTATGACCAAAAACAATCCACTGTCTAGTTACGCCACCTGCGCGTCAGAGGCCAACGCCTTACGGCGAGGCACAGGAAAAGCTCTATAATGCAACAACACTCCTGTCCCATAACAAAATGCTATAAGACATAATGATATTAAAGTAGCTGAAGTAAACTAATCGGGCCGTCACAAGAATTCTTCACTAATGGACTCCATTATGGCCGAATGGACGCGAATAAACTGCCGATGACTCCATCGGCAGTTTATTCGCATCGCGACTGAATCGCATGCACCGAATCGCCGGTCGACTAAATTCGCGTAAATCGCGAACCGCGTCGACGCACCGTTTGTCAACGCGGGAGAGATGAATGCTTTTGTCTGGAAAGGAAAAACGAAACGATCGAAAGCGAAATTAACCCGACTGCAACATACGCATATGTACCGCAGTATAAAACTGCTTAATATGTACCCATGTTACTATTATTTTGTATATTTTGAAATGCAGAAATAATGTTATATGATTAAAAAAACGAATACTTTGAGCACCTAACCCAAACTAATCACAACTAGTTATTTTTCTGAAAGATAATTATTAGGTAGTCCCCTAATAATTTCTGAATGATAATTATTAGCATTTCTGACGAGAAAATTAAAAGAAAAAGTTTTATATTTTGGTCGTCGTAAATTGATAATTCGGCCATATGTGCCCCGGTGCAAAATTTAACAAAAGGCCCCTCCTGCTTAGCTTCATTATGGCATATAGGAAATAATTTCTGTATACTAGCCACATTACATATTATTAATGCAGATACATTATAAATCGGCATTATACATTTTAACATGCTGCGGAATCGAAAACGAAAGTTCAGTTGTTGACACGTGACAGGAATATTTAAAAATAATATTACTAACGAATAAACTTCAGCAAAACTGGCTGTCATAGCATTGTCCTTTATAATAACTGATTCACCAATCTCAAAAATAGTTGCAAATTTCGCAATTTCACTTGTTATGGACACGAAGTAATAATTGTAATGCGCATGACTCCGAAAGGTTGCTTTAAAATTGTTTTTTACTTTGTTGCATGTGTTAGAAATTGTGGTTTCGTCCCTTTTGGGCCCCCAAACTACAGTAGGCCCCGGTGCGCCGCACCGGCTGCACCAACTTAGTTACGCCACTGCCTCTGCCTAATCTACCAACGTCTTTGTGCAACAACAACATCGGCAGAAAAAATAATAAACGCAACACAATTTTAACAACTCAGAAACTATGACGCGGGTGGAATTGGGCGTACAGCCTGCATCATTATTTGCAAGTAATTTTGATTCTCGAGAACGGATTTTTTTGCCTTGCACTGCCTTGTATTATCATACTTTGATAACATATTCTTCTTTCTATATTCTCTATAGAAAGAATAATATACTATCAAGAAGCTCTTATATACTATCAAGAAGTATCTTACATGCATTAGCGGGCCACACTCGCACATGGGGTGCAGGGAAGTTTCCTCGGCCCCTTGGCAGAAGCTGCACATTTTTGTGTCTCGGAGCTTGAGGTTGTACATGTGTTTGTTAAGGCCACTATGCCCCGTGAGCGCTTTCACCAGTATGCGTAGATTGTTCCTATTTAGCGATAAGGCCTCACGGGCCGTCTTAGGGTCGTAAGCATTAATTAGCGCTTTGGATTGGTTCAACCCTGGCGTGTTGTTCCAGTGGTTGACGGATTGTTCTAAACATATTTGTTTGAGCATTAGGTTTGCAACGCTTTTTGGTACGCCACAGCAAGGTTCAGGGCCGTATAACGTTCCGTTTGCTCCCGTCCTAGCAAGTTCGTCGGCTTTTTCATTTCCCTCGATTCCTGCATGGCCGGGAACCCATCTTAGAATTACCCTGTTCTTTTCGCCCAAGGAATTCAGTAGTGATACGCAGTTTTGAACTAGCTTTGAATTAATAGTATTCGAGGCTAGTGCCATAAGAGCTGCCTTGCTATCCGAGTGGATATAGATACGGTGGTTGGCGTAGTTTTTATGGAGGTTGATATCCGCACATTCAATAATGGCGTATACCTCCGCTTGGAATATGAAGGCATATTTCCCCAAGTTTACACTTCTTTCGAAGTTTGGTCGCTCTCCATATATACCACAGCCTACGTCCAGTCCCGATGTGGACCCATCAGTATACCATTAAGGCTACACTTTTATTTAAAGGTAATATTCAGAAAATTTCGAAGCACTTTTCAAATACTCCTCGAAGCTCCTTAGGCTAAGATTGCATTTGACCAAAGGGAAACATAAGAAGAAAGTGCCCTCGATAATTTACTGCTCCTCTTTTACGGCCGAACGTCCTGTGGATACGTTTCAAAGAGGCGAGGATCGGTGCGACTAATCTGCAGGTAAGTTAAGCGAGTTAATTAATGTGGAGTTAACAGTAAGTACTTGAGAGTTACCAAGTACTACGGACGAACCCGCCACCTCAGTTGGGCGGTGTCGACTACAACGGGCGAACCTATCACCCCAGGCTGGTATAATGATATGTGCTCGTTCTTTCAGCCGTGGGATGAGCGTAGGTGCATTCGAGACAATACAAATAGACTGTATAGCTATGCCGACATGCCCGACACAGGCCAACGACTTACGGCGAGGCACCGGGAAAGGTACAAAGCGGGCAGACTCGCCCCCTGAATACCAGTTTTGGAAGGATATCTCCGTCTGGAATTAACCATCAGGATACCTCCTTCCTCCCGACTGGTTATGAGGCCTAAGTCACTTACGCGACCGCTTACCTGTTGTATTTCAGCAGTAATTCAATAATAATTTATCGCAGACCTGGGCTTCCTTTGCCCGTCATACACTCGGGATCGGATGACCGATATGTCGTTTCAAGAATGGCATGACATCAGATCAACATCCACCCCCGCAGACTCCTTTAGCAATTAGTCAGAGTGTACACCCGTTTGGCGTCGCCGAACGGCGCGCAAACCATCCAGTAGCGCCGGGAGGCAATCCCACCAGGAGAAACCGATCCATCAGCTCATCTTGCGGTGTCGACTACAACGGGCGAGCCCGTCACCACAGGACGTTTTAACGATCAGCTGTGAGGCCTGAGACACGAGGAGGCTTCTGTATAGGAGCTGAATCGTGAGAATAAGCCAATCAGAGAACAAATAGGTTTTTTATGACCCAAGCTGCACGAAACCATTCGCTGCCAATCGAAGCTCCTCACCCGCCACCCCAGGAACTTATAACGATATTAAATCATTCTTTAGCCCATGGGTTGAACGTGCCTGCTAGAGTCCACGCCTTACCGCGAGGCGGAAGTGAACGCAGCGGGACGACCTCACGTCCTCACTGCCAGAGTTGGCCGGATTTCTACGTCCTCCAGTTTGGACACGAATTCGAGGACACTTGCGCGGCCTCTACCTGACGTAAGCTGTAATTGCACATGAGTTTGAATTTATTGCAGACCGAGGCGGCCTATGCCCGTCTATTCACACGGGATCGGTTGGCTAACGGAACGTTTCAAGAGCTTCTGACACTAGTTTAAAAACATCCCCCCCCCCCCGCTTCTTAAGAAACGTATACGCACATTTCCAGAACCCCCCCCCCCCCCTCCCGGTTACTAGCCGTAGTGCACAGTCGACTGGCTGACGCCACATGATGCACAAACCAACCAGCAGCGCCCGAAGGTCATCCCCTAGAGTGGATCTGATCTACCTGTCGTGACAGAGGAAACGGAGTCCTTACCTGAACAGACCCTCTTAGAGGAGTCTACCAGATGGGGGGTTATAGTAAACACTGTACGCGTTGAACGGTTTTATTGACATTCAGGTAAATTCGACCACAATATTGCGATCGACGCGTGCGTATTTCGAGACGGGGGTCTCGCTCTCGCCCTTTCGATTCGCACGTTCCTATCGCATCGCATCGACCAGATGGCGAGCGGCTGTCTGCTCCAGTCGTCAACGTACACCTGCGAAATCCGCACGCGTGTCTCGTTCGTCTTCGGCCATCCAACACGTATTTATTTATTTGTTATTCCGGAAACACAGAGCCCTTCTTGAATTATTACAAATTACATTGGTACAATGTTTCACTGGCAGATTAATTGTTTCCTATAGTGGTGTCTTACAGTATTTCCTTGTATGATAAATTATTATAAATAAATTAAATTGCTATCGAACTACAATATATTTTAATCGCAAATTCGATAATTGCAAGCAAGAATGATAGGGGCTAAAATATCAAAGGAGGGGGATGGGATATAGGTATTTATATTAATGTTTATTGTTTTATTTCCTTTTCGCTCTTTTTGTTTTTAAAGTGTATATTATACCTATTTCCTAGACGCCAAGTAAGCTATGAACAGCCTCGCTAAATGCAGATTGGCTCAAATTTAAATTGGATAAAATATGTCGATATCTTAAAATCGATCGTTGTATTAGTCATCAAACGGTACATAATAAATGTTAAGGGTGTAGGCACTTGGATGCGTCACAAAATTAAATGCTAAAAGGTATTTATTAAAATCATAACTATCATGATAGTTGTCATGGCTGCAATATTATATTCAATATTACATACATACAAATAATCAAAATATGCTAATGCGATTTAATAATCAGGGAGAACAATATATTAAAATAGAAATGCAAATTATATGCAGAATAATCAAAGTAAATTTATTTAAATTTTTAATCTAGCAATATGCCTTCGTTTATTTAAAATGAATAGATTTGTAATAAATTATATGAGAATTAGAATACTATCGTAACACCATTAGGTCTAAAACTTTGCAAATTTTACTAATCATCAACATGGAAAATAGAGTCAGAATTTTCAAACTGCCTATACCATAAATTGGGTTTGTTAGAGCTTCAGTCCAACATACCCACAACAAAAAAGTAATTTCTACAGAATCGAAACCGCAAACTTGCTCAAATCTACACGAGTCAGCTGCAGTTGATTTCCAACTAAATTCGGCATTTTACGCACAGTCAGGTGATGACTAATGTCATTTCTTCTGATCGATACGAAATTAATACATATTTCTCACCCCACTCACAACTATTGCGTCACTGCTGACAATATAAAACGCAGCACATTTCGATCGATCGATGTCATTCCCTGGAGGGCAGTAACCGCGCATTAACAAGTACTCGCGCTCTACACTTCACTTCGAGTCAACAAATCACGCATAGTATACGCGACTACCATTATCTTCGAATCTATCGCGGCGCTTCAACTTCGGATACACAACTACGGCTTCACCTCGCGCCCACACTACCTACACAACGGCGAAATATCAATCAAGGCATTACGAACTGGCAACCTACTACAGACCTTCTGATTAAATACTTCAACTTCAACATCCACGACTTTCATTAACGGAGAAAACTTCCTGATGAGAACCACCCTTCGCTCACAATCAATTGGAGTCTAGTGAAGGGTGGCCAACTCTCACAGGTTTCATAACAAATTATTTATAAGTGTCTTCTTAATTATCATGTAGATTTAAGTATTTTTGGTTTAGAGATCAAGAGCCGGTTCCCAAAATTATGTGTAGGTAGTATGTCCGATTTGGTGTAGGTACTATGCCCTTTTAAAATGATTTTCACAAACGCGGTAACTTGTGTTGTTAGGCTTGTTTGATAAATCATCTCGACACATCTGCCGAAGCCATTCAGATAGTCTGAAAAAAGAATATGTACTTATACATTTATTCGGGTTTACAAATAAGGACATATTATTGCATGATATATTTTTTCAAAATTAAAGTTATCATTATCACTCATTGTAAGGTAATAAGAATATTATACGTTATGGTGATTATTATATTATGAATCATAAAGTAATCAAGGTACACAAAATAAACTCGGAAAAAATGTGTTATTTTTATAGTCATACCTTTTCGACTGAGTTGGTAATCTAAAAAATGTTAACTCCGGTTTCGACATAGACGAATTAAAACATCCATACACCGAACAATACTGTTTAGGTCGTGACATAAGTAGGTACGTAATAAATGCGCGGGAGCGTCCCGCGCCGACAGTACGTAGCCATGGAACACTCGCGACTAAGGTCTGATTTACATTGATCCAGTAGCTGGATCCAGCGTCACTGGGTTAGCTCGCTTGATCGGTATGGGCACTGGGCCGCGCCGTATATATATATACGCGTCCAGTAGTAATCGGTAAATCATTGAGGTGACAACACGTTCTCGAAAATGAGTCTTTCGCATTTGAAAGAGCGAAGCGAATTAAAGGCATTGTCAAGAAAACTTTGCACGTTATTACTGGACAAGCTGTCTGTGATGTTTGAAGAAGAATTAACGAATAACACGCGACTAAGGATGAGAACACGGAGGATCTGCTTTACTCATGAACCAACTAAGGTTAGAAGACATCAAGGAGTATACAGTAGCTTTAAGGATGACTCCAAAAGTTTTTGACGAATTGCTGTCTTTGAGCGCAAGCTCAATTCGACGCCAAGATACGTTTATGACGGAGTCCTTGTCAGCTAAAATAAAGCTTGAACTAACGCTGACTTATTTAGCAACAGGAAATTCTTTTCCGAGATTGAGTCACTTTTATCGTGTGTCCAAACCCTCTATTTCAAATATGATTTCAGAAGTATGCTGAAAAACTTGATTAAAGTAAGTAACATTTTATTTTTTTCATTCTTCAGGCATTCTTCTTGTTTATATAATTGGAAAAATTTGATAAGCTTTTCATCAGACCACTTTTTTGATGAGTAGACGCTGTATGAGTAGACGCTTAATGTCCTCCTCATCGTGATCCGACGACGGCGACCTCCTGGCTGACAGGACTTCTTCGAAGACAAGTCCGGTCCGATGTTCAAAAAGTACAGGTCATCTACTCGTGAATAGTTTACAGTGAGTAAGCGGTTACGCTGGTGCAGACTCACTCTCTCATCCCTGCAGTCCGTGCGCCAATGGAGCGAAGATCCGCCACGATTGGAGGAAAGAGGGATGCAGTTTCTGGCCGCCGGTTTTTAGCCCTCAACCGGACGCCCTAGGCCTTCCACGATGCCGTGCTGTCCCGCCGCTTCCACCAACATCCGTCACTTATAAGCTATCGAGTTGCCTTCTTCGCCGGGTCAGACTTCGTACACTATGCAGGAGGTATCCGCAATCAGAGCTGTCCACCGAAGCGTGCAGGCCCCCCTCGACCAGGTTTAGTCCACGAGCCGACGTGGTTTACCGCGCTGCGTGTACAACAGCGACTTGGAGCCACTGGTGAGAGAATTGTAGAACGCCTGTGGACCAGTGTGGTTCTCCACCCTCCGTAAGGAGAGACGGCTGAAGTAACCTGAAAAGTGCTACCACTAGACGCTCTACTACAGCGCTCTACTACTAGACGCTAGCAACTCCCTGTATACTGGCACGTAGGGTTTATACGAATTCAGCGCCACTGGCATGGGCTGCGCGGTGTGCGGGGAACCGTCACTGGACCGAAAAATAGACGGCCGGTCCATTCTGATCAAGTACTTGTTGGAGCTTCAGTCCAACATACCCACAACAAAAAAGTAATTTCTACAGAATCGAAACCGCAAACTCGCTCAAATCTACACGAGCCAGCTGCAGTTGATTTCCAACTAAATTCGGCATTTTACGCACAGTCAGGTGATGACTAATGTCATTTCTTCTGATCGATACGAAATTAACACACATTTCTCACCCCACTCACAACTATTGCGTCACTGCTTACAATATAAAACGCAGTACATTTCGATCGATCGATATCATTCCTGTTGGGCAGTTATCGCGCTACACATCATCATCATTCCTTGGAGGACAGTATCCGCGCATTATCAAGTACTCGCGCTCTTCTTTATCTTCGAATTATCCGCGACGCTACACACTTCGGACACACAACCACGGCTTCACCTCGCGCCCACACTACCTACACAACGGCGAAATATCAATCAAGGCGTTACGAACTGGCAACCTACTACAGACCTTCTGATTAAATACTTCAACTTCAACATCCACGACTTTCAATAACGGAGAAAGCTTCCTGATGAGAACCACCCTTCGCTCACGATCAATTGGAGTCTAGTGAAGGGTGGCCACTCTCACATACTCTTTACTGGACGTTGAACTGGATAGAAACGTGTTTACATTGATACAGTGGCGATCCAGCGACGGAACCCAGTGACGCTGAATCCAGCTACTGGATCAATGTCTGGCCTTGAGATAATTGCTGAGGTATGCTGAGAATTAGAGGCGCGTAGGTATAACTCGCATTTCGGCCGTTTGTATAAAGACGTTTTACTGTTGTTATTATACTGAGGCGTAACTCTGGTTAAATTCTGACTTAACTGTCCTCGAAAAAAACTGGACCTATTCTTTGCGGCTGGGGAATTCGCTGCCTTGTCCGCGCCGGTGTCAAGCCCAATTGTCTTTGATCGTATAAATAGAGGGCTGCCATTTGACGTGGCTTGCCCTAAGTGCGCTAAACTCACATCCAAAAATAACTACGATTGTTCGCTGACTCCACTACGACTAATACATACTACCAGTGGCGGCGCTAGACCACACTTGAACGTCGGCGAAATTAGGTTCGCGAGGCTTTTTTTATATCCCAGTTAAAAAGAAAACGTTTTATCCCAGTCAAAAAGAAACGAAACGATTACATGAGCCGAATTATAGTGAAACTAATGTAGGAGTAAACGAGTTTTATTGCTAATCAAATGATGTTAAAAATTACACAAATAGAAATTAAAATAGACGAACTTTTCGGCTTTTGGCCTCACTGAACTTTTTCAGGATTATGTCATAGCTAATACTAGCCGCTATTTCAGCTTCAATTGATAGAATTGATAACGCAGATAGTCTCTCTTGGGTCATCGTGCTTCTCAAGTAGGTCTTATTCAATTTTAACTTTGAGAAGCTTCTCTCAGCGAAAGCTGTACTGACGGGAACTGTGAGCATGATTCTAATTGCTATGTAAACATTTGGATATATTTCTTCCAAATTATTTTCTAAAATGTACTGAATGAGTTGTTTCGTGTCGTTGACAGTCAAGTGAATTCGCTTTTAAAAGCTGTAGCTCTTCATATAGCTCGAAAGGTTGTATTTCACTGTTTTCGCCGTCCCCTTCCCGCAGTAAATCATTACAATGCTGTTAGAAGGTCTTCTTTGGATATCGATTTCAATAATTTGGATAATACCCCTAAAGTACTACTCACTCACTTTACTCACGCAAGGGTATGAAAATAAATAAGAATAAATAAATAAAATTTTAATAATTTGTAAAACTTTTGCGAGGTCCCCCCCCCTCAGGTGCGAGGCCGTCGGCGGTCGCCGACGTCGCCGACGCCTAGCGCCGCCACTGCATACTACGTCAGATTGGAGCAACACTAAAAATAATTGGTAATACATTTTTAAACAAAGAAAGTTTCTATTAATAATAGTACTTATTTAACCGCCCTAGATATACGAATGTACGTGATACGCTCGCTTTATTATTGCCCGA
The DNA here is from genome assembly GCA_944548615.1 of Micropterix aruncella. Taxonomy (NCBI): domain Eukaryota; kingdom Metazoa; phylum Arthropoda; class Insecta; order Lepidoptera; family Micropterigidae; genus Micropterix; species Micropterix aruncella. The sequence goes on from OX155975.1 coordinate 2,033,883, forward strand.
ATGCAACAAAACGTGTCCCATGTTCAAGTGAAAACATAAAAAAAACAAAACCCAAAAAGCATGCGTGTTACATCAAATTGTTCCGATTCGAAATACAATAATAGACAAAATTTTAACAAAAGAAAAACCCACTCATTTTTTTTTAATAAATGCAGCAGCCATGTCATGATGATACTTAGTACTGGCTATTGTAATTGAATGCGTATACAAAATTTTGTGTCTGTGCTGTTGACCGTTGAGAAGTTTCCTCGTTGGAAGCCAACCATGGGTGCCGCAGTCCTGTCTTGGTGAAACTTAGAACGGGCTGTCGTAATTGAATGCATATACAAAATATCGTGTCTGTGCTGTTAACCGTTGTGGAGTCTCCTCGTTGGGAGCCAACCCTGGGCACAGCAGCCTTGTCATTGTGAAACTTAGAACGGGCTATAATAATTGAATGCGTATACAAAATTTCGTGACTGTACTTTTGACTGTTGAGGAGTCCCTTCGTCGAGAGCCAACCCTAGGCTCAGCGGCCATGTCATGATGAAACTCATAACGGGCTATCACAAGTGAATGCGTATACAAAATTTCGTAACTGTGCTGTCGACCGTTGAGGAGTCCCCTCGTCGAAAGCCAACCCTGGGCTCAGGAGCCATGCCATGATGAAACTTATAACGGGCTATCGTAATTGAATGCGTATACAAAATTTCGTGACTGTGCTCAACTGTTGAGGAGTCCCCTCGTCAGGAGCCAATCCTGGATGCAGAATCAGGCCTTGCTTACCATAAAAATGCATTGTCATCGAAACTGAACCGACATGTAAAATTTGAACTTTATAGGTTTATACGCCGAGGAAACAAGACGTCACAAAGTTGGACTCTGATCATATCGGTAACTCATCATAGAAATCAACATCAGAGAAAATCCTTTAGACCAATCTAAACCGCTATTAGTTAAGAGAGAATGAAATGGACATTGATTATATTTATAATATACATATATGGTAGAAACAGAGACGTTATCAATTAAGAGCGCTGGTCACTAAGTGATAGACAGATAGACACTTGCCTTTTGTGAATCCAGCAGATAAATTAGGCAGGCACGGTCGTGCTAACTAACCACCAGTAACGTGTTGAGTCAGTGACATTCCTTTAAATTGAGAAAACAAATCTGTCAGTCGCGTCCGCGTCGGTCAGAGTCAGTAATTACTGTTCCCATATATCTTTCATGTCCGCCCAAGCACATATCACACAGCGGACAAAATATGAAGAAATTAATATTCCTGAGACAGCTGGGCTATGTTGACTAGAATGGGCGAACCTGTCACCCCAGGCTGGTATAACGATATGTGATCGTTCTTTCAGCCGTGAGATGAGCGTATAAGACTTTAGGACGGCACAAACCTAACGTCCAGCAAAGCCACGATCCCGCCAGAGTCCTACGCCTTTTACGGCGAGGCACTAGGAAGGTAACCCAGTGAGCCACCTCGCCCCCTGGCTACCAGTTTTGGTAGGATATCTCCGTCTGGAATTAATCTTCAGGATACCTCCCTCCTCCCGACTGGTTACGGGACCCAAGTCGCTTACGCGACCTCTACCTGCCGTAATTCAGCGGTGATTCAATTTGAATCTATAGCGGACCAAAGGCATCTTTTGCCCGGCTCTGTATTCAGGATCAGGTAGCCTAATGGTCAATTCAAGAGTGGTTGACGACAGGTCAACATCCACTCCCACTGCTTAGGAGACAGTGTATTTCCATAGTCTCCAGACTCCTTCGGCAATGGAATCGCCGAACGGTGCGCAAACCGTCCTGTAAAGCCGGAATGCAATCCCGCCAGGAGCAACCGGTCCACCAGCCGTGAGGCCTGAGACGCGAGAGTCTTACCCGGAGTAGCCTTCCACACAAGGAAGCCTCTGAATAGGAGCTGAATCGTGAGTTGAGCCGATCCGAGAACAAAAGGAACTTATAGCCCAAGCTGCACGATACCATTCGCTACCGAATGCCTGAGACAATGTTATCAATACAATTGAAGACTATCGCGGTTGTTTGACATTATAAATAGGATAAAAACGAAATTCCTGCGTGAAGTTTGAAGACCCGACGTTTCAGCTATGTTGCAACCGTCTATGTCCAGGATAGACTGTGAGGGTAGACGACTCTACCCTGGACAACCGCGGATGCAACAACGCCGAAATATAAGGTGATACAACCTTCACGCGATAATAATATTTTGTGAAACACATAGTCTGAGAGAAGAGGGCCAAAAAGTCACGACGTTTAATGATGAAAATACCATCGACAGATACATATTCATATTTTTTTTATTAATATAATGGTGTACACTTCATAATAACAACTAGAGCTGTCAACTACAACGGGCGAACCCGTCACCTCAGGAAGTTTTAACGATATTGATCGTTTTGCCTCCAGTGAGGTGAGCGAAGAAGACTTAGAGCAAAACATTCCACCGTCAAGTTCCGCCACATGACCGTAAGAAGCCACGCCTTACCGCGAGATAACTAGGTTAATTATCCAACGGGCCAACTCTCGTGCCCTTACTACCAGTTGCAACCAGATTACTCCGGTCTCCCGACTGGTTTTAGGTTACAGTTCGCTTGCGCTGTCCTCTCTCTTACAAAGCGGTGATACGGCGTTTGCCGAATTTATCGTGGACCACGGCGTCCTTTATCCGGCTTTCACCCGGAATCGGGTAGCCGATTGGTCGTTTCAAGAGCAGTCGCCGTAAGGTGAACAACTACCCAGCTCTATAGGAGACAGTACTGTGTTCAGACTCCCCCGACTGTCAGTCAGAATGCACAATCGATTGGCTGACGCCGCACGGAGCGCAAACCGGATGGGCGTTGACCCGTGAGTTTGACCGACCCTAAAACATAATATGGGTCTTAGTGGCCAACTGTAACAGGGCCTATTAGCTCCCACTTCATAATAACAATAAGCATTTTTTTTTTAACACAGAAAATGTATGAAAACAAAAAGAAATATAATGTATAAACAAGAAAAAAAACGCAAGAAAATACAAAGATTAGTCTCAATACAAAATACAAAAATCAAAGATCAGTAAAACGCATTACAAACAAAAAGCATTTAAACTTTTCATTTTAGTCATCAGATGAGTAATATTCCTCCAGTGTAAACGCCTTATCTGTTCTTAAGGCGACATGATACCTGGGAACGACCATATCTGAAGAATTTTAGTTTTATGAGTTTTTTTAAAAACATAAGCATTAATTTTAAAAAGTTTCTAAGTGAAGCCCTCGATAAGTAACCAATTTGAAATTTGGACTCAAAAAAGTTGCTCATTGCCTTGGACATTAAGGCTTTAAACTGACTTCGAAAACTTTCAGGCGCGTTTACTCCTACAATGTAAGCGGTGAGTGTGTTTTATTATAATTTTATTATATTGACTGGTTAATTTTCTAGGGTAGCACTTAGCCACATTTTTTATTTAGGCCCTAAATTAATTACAATTAATTTAAACGTGAGAGCGCTCTGAGAGTTACGGTAAATATGCTTTGCGATTAACACCCTTATACAACCACTGCGTAAAGATAGTTATTATGTGCTAGCGCTGCGATAGAGCATTTAGTGTGTGCCTAGTTATTTATATGATCAGTGCGCCTAGTAGCCGGCGCGAGCGGACGTAGAATCTGCGTTTGACGCTTCGTCAACGCTGGATTTTTATTGGTCAAACCCTACAAAATTGACCCCGCCTATTTTTTCACGTGTTCGCCCATTTCGGATATTTTTCTGAGGTCTCGATAAACACACCAAGTGATTGCGATTGTCGAATGTGATCGCTGAGTTTTGTTTTAGACCGCCCGGGACGGCGATGTATTGCACCATATTGGCCTATTTTGTCGTACAAACGAGCGTGACGCGTCTCGATATATGTTTTTAAACATGAGGATTTCAAAAAATAACTTTTAACCAACGTTGAGCTACGCGTTTATTCATTAATTTTCGAAAATGAAACAAACAAGCGACTTTTTGGCATCAACAACTAACAGAAACTAAAAAAGATTTGTAACGGACCTTAAGTCCACTACATACTATCAACAAATGCATCGATTTCCAGTGAAATCCACAGATACAATTCAGCTATTATTTTGACTCATGCAGCTATGAATCAGCACGATGAAACAATACTTTTACTCAGAATATTTCGAATTGCATCATTCCACGGCCTATATAAACCGGCCAAAAGGCAACCAAATTATCATTCTCCGAGTGATCACCTTCCCCCAAGGTTGCGACGGCATATTCGGCACTCTCTCTCATGAGTTAGGTCAACGAATCCGGCTCCTTGATTTCCTTTCCTCATTCTCCCTGAGCCTCGAAGCATCAGTCTGCAATCCCACAGACTCGAGCCGTGCCCAGTACAAGATACTAGGAGCACACGCACAATCCTCATCCACTATTCCTGCATAACCTCCGTCGCGCAACCCTCGCGTCTCGATAAAGTAATCCGGGCTCTCGTTAATTCGGCAAGCGTTTATAACTGGCAATATTCAATCGATTCAATCAATAAAAACCTTCTGCTTCATCAAAACCGCCTTTAAATACGGAGATAACTCGTAAGTTGACACCACCACCTCACATCGAATAATTTGGAGTCTTGTGATTGGTGATTAGTGGGGGTCTCCAGAATTAAGACTGGTACTTTTGCAGTGAGTACAGAGTTTTATGCCTTGCATAAAATGTTGTACTCCCTGCATACGTACCTGTCTTAATTCTGGAGACACACAGAAATCTTTTTTAGTTTCTGTTACCCAAAAAGTCGCTTGTTTGTTCCATTTTCGAAAAGATTTCATTGAAAGTTTAGCTCAACGTTGTTTTAAAGCAATTTTTGAAATCCTCATGTTTAAAAACATATATTGAGACGCGTTACGCTCTTTTGTACGACAAAATGTAAATGCAATATATAAATATTATTACACAACATCACGCACATTAACTGTATTTTACCAGGAGACTATTTTGGCCGTAATATTGTTATTATTATTTATTAACTTAAGACCCGAGCGCTGTTTTTCTCTTTTGTTGGAATAAAAATAAAATAAAATAAAATAAAAATAAAAATAAAAAAAATAGGGCGAAATGGCGCTGGCGCCATCTTAGCCGCCATCTTGAAATACCGGACCGATGTTTTTTTAACAGTGTATTTTTTAATTCCCCATGCTCAAAAACATACATCTAGACATTTTGGACGCGTTCCTATGTCATACAGCGCCGATTTTGGGTTTCATGCCATATTGTCCGCCATCTTGGATATTTCACTTCCGGTCAGGATTTTGCCTGGGCAACCGGCATTTTCGGATTCAGCATGGTTGAAATAGGGAAAAAATACCGGTTGCCTAAAAGTTACATGATTTGCTTCAGAAAGTTCGTTTTTAGAAAATTTGACTAGACTAGTCTTGAGTTTTAGAGTCATCAAGTCATCAACATAATATGATGACTGTCATAACACAATAAACACGAAACACGGCGATTTATATCAAAGACGCTGCTTTCTCCTTATATGGGAGCAAGGGGTCGTCTCACGAACCCTATGTATGATACTCGGGATGACATAGCGATTCTAACAATACCACACACTTCTAAATCGATTTAAGCATTTAGAAGTTATGGTGGAATAAAGAAACGGAAAACATACATATACGAAACCTAAACACATTACACTCCGTTTTTGTGGGCAGTCGTGGAAAAAACTAAATCAACAGTAACTGTCAAAGAAATGTTGGAAGATGCTTTATCTTAGCAAACACCATAACATTTTATTTTATTTCCATTAAAATCACAATTCCATTTTATTTTATTTCAATTAAAATCCCAACATTAGCTTTTAATGTTGCTTATCGCCACCTGGCGGTTGCTTCGGTAATAGTGAAAAGCTTCGAAATCACGCGTCGATGTGACGAACCGCGGCCAGGGCTAAATAGTGCAATTTGCAGGTAACAGATGGCGCTAACTGCCAGCAAAATTTAAACGGAAGAAAATAAAATGGTAACATTTAAACAGGTAATATATTAAAAATAATAAAAAACACGACTGCCGCTACAGAAAGTGAACTATTGTATTTATAATTATTTTTATTACGGGTTTTAATGAAATACTTGTGGTCATACTTGTGGACATAGTCTAATGCGTTGTTTGAAAACAATAAACTTAATAGAGTCAGTAAAATATTAAGTAGGTATCTATATAAAACTAACATCCGAATAAGAAAATAAAAACTTGATATTTATAACCTAAGAAAAACTTTGAGGTACAATTTCAACACTTGGCTGAATGATAGAAATATACCTATCTACAACTGGCGCAGTCGATGGAAGGGCATTTAAATGCCAAGAAGTCTTAGATAGTATTGTCATCACTTCGGCCAAGAGTCATGAAAGGGTCACCGGCAGCTGAACCACTTTTCCGTGTCATAAATGCTAGCTGTAGAAAAATAGACTGATTAGTTTAAAACATTAATTTAAAACCTAATTTGCGTCAATTGTCAAATTATTTGCACGTCGTTATCTATACTAATATTATAAAGAGGTAAAGTTTGTGAGGTTGTAGGAAGTAATCTCTGGATCTACTTCACCGATTTTGAAAATTTATTTACCAATAGAAAGCCACGTTATTTGTGAGTGTCATGGGCTATATGTATATTAATCCGAAAAATGAAAATACTTTTTTGTAGTAGTCGGATTTGCCAAGTAAGTCGGAGGAAAAACGGTCGAATGAAAACGTTTCTTACGAACGCTGCCTTAACTATGAGAGATATATGATTGAGTTTTAGAGAAAAGTTGTAGAGCTTGATAATGCCTACAAAAAAGTCAACGGCAGCATATGTCTAACTTTTATATTTAAGTCACAAAAAGTAGTTTTTCATATTATTAAAAAAATAAATTAAATCGTCAAGTAAAAATGTTTACCGCCCAACGAAGTGGGCACGGGTCAGCTAGTAAGTTATAATTGGCATAAGAACATATTTTTTTTAAGGAATTATGTATCTAGTTATAAGATCATGCTGTTACTTTACCTAAATAAATAAAATAAAATAAATACAAAAAATTACCCGGTCCTCATAAAGTTTGTAAAAAACCGCTGCATCCTGTCTCGCACTAAGTAGTCAGCTGGTACTCCTTGCTTTGCGGAACATCTGAGTATAAGGTATGCAGTGGTCCGGGCTCCTCACCTTGATGAGGTGATGCGACCCTAGTGGAGTCCGGCGACAAGTTCTCGGGACGCGCGCTCTTCTTCCTGCGTCTCGAGGGGGCCTGGGTAATATTGCTATCTTAGGCAATGTCATAGAGTCCCGTCCTGAGGACGAGCGGGCGCCATACCCAGGTCCTCTCGAGAGGTTTCCCTACCTCTCGCACGTCCCCAGTCCTTTTCCCCTGTGCAGACACTGAGGAAACCCTCCAGTGCCGCTGCCTAAGTCCTAGGCCACCAGCTCAGCTATCCGGTTCGCTCAGCGGAAGGGGTGGGTGGTGAATAGCTGGTATTAAAATACGCGCTGGTGGCCGACTTGGCGTGTTCTGTACCTGTGAGGAGTCGCACTTCTTCCCGTTCAAATGAGAAAGACTGTATTTCGAAACTAAAGATTTATTTCCCTCTATGCGGGTTCAAGGTTAATTTTATAATGTTTCCCACAAACGCCTTCCAGACTCCTTCTCTTAAACTTTATAATATCACTTTACAGCATTAACACTCTCGTTTATCTCGCGGATGGCGATGATAATGACTGATACAAAAATTAAATTATACTATGTTGATTTTTAAGGTTTTTACAGTGACTACTATTTTTAGTTTATTAACATTGACATTTTAATTAGCACAATTTATTTACTTAGATACACTAGTTAATCGACACGCTTGATAATTGACACGACCACTGATGTACTTTGAACCTTTTTCGCCGCGCGACATGCGGCAGATAATTTGATATTAACCTTTAATTATTTTAGCCTTTTGGGTTATTTTTAATTTTGAGATATTTTTTAATTAATTATTTTTTTACTATGATTAATCGAAATTAGTTTCACTATCCGGTTTATTACCGGGTCCTTAGCTTCAGGGTATTTCGAACCTTACGCCCCTGCTACGTTTTACACCCCTCTATTGTATCGAATTCGGAACACTCGAGGAAAACTAAAGAGTTGCCTAGACCTTACATAAAATCGGAGTGCTTGTACCTTGACTGAATCCGCGGCGTACACGTGCTGCATCAGCCTGCTGGTCGAAACTCTAGCTGCTTTGCTGCTACGTCGGGCAGATACTTTCGTCCTCAGAACTATATAAGTGTGGTACATCCGTCAAGGGCGAACACGTGGTTGACTTCAATCGCCGTCGCGCGTGGATAGTCTTTGCGGCGGCGAATTCTCAATTTATGTTACAGTTGATAGTGGAGGCGATAATCCAAGCCAATTAGATAACAAGAAAAACCCTCTAGAAAACAAGAAAAGGATGGTCTAAGCCAGAGTCCTATGAATTACTTTAGTAATAGAAATTTACTCACGCCAAAGGAAGGGAGCCACTTCTCGTAGGAGATATGCGGGACAAGTGAGTACGAGATTCTCTCCGGTCTGCGCTAGCGACCGCCGTCACCGAATAGGGACGTTTAAAGTACGGCGAATTATGTCGACGACATTTCGCCGGCAATGTTGGGGCCTATCGTTCTACGTACGATTTTATAGAATCTAAATATGTCGAACCCCAAACATTACAATGCCGGCTAGTGAACGTCGTGCGCGACCTCGTGCACCCTAAACCAACAACAGGGACAACGCCTAGACCAAAAACAAAATCCAAAATCGAGCGGAAATGCTGACCTATCAGTGGAAAGTAGAAGAAAATTCACCTATATCCCTATTTCCAACCTTCATAGCTATATCAGTAGCGTCTAAAAATTATGACTTTTTTATATAGTTATACTCTAGTATTATTTCATTGAAAACTTAGCTGTCCTTTTTCAATTATATTATAGTCAATATTTTTTATTTATCCAAACTTTCTTTATATTTATTTATATATTTAGATTGTTAAGTTATTTAATTAGTGTTCTTTTATATAGTACCATCAACGATCGTGTCCTTTACCATAAACCTTTAAATATTTTCTTTATACAGTTATTTGCAATTGTACATTTCCATCCTTTCTTTAAAGATCTTAAAGTTACATTTTTTTACATATTATTTAACAATAACCTTTAGTATGATTAAACATGATATTACATTTCTATACATCAACAAGAAAAATTTTAGTACTCGATAATTATTACAACTTTTTAACATATGTGGTAATAACCACCAATCTTTAGTTATTAATCTTCAAAATAAACTTAAACATTAATTTACATGTACTTATTATCCTAAAAATTGTTCTGTCCATTTCTTGCCACTTCAACCCTTTCACCATGATAGCTTAATTTTCCCTTGATATTTTCCTTTCGGACACGGAGGAGACTAGTTTGTTAACACATACGCGAGTTTAGTTCATTACGGGACTTTTCTGCACTCTAAAGCGTCTATTTTTAAACTTTCATGCAAACTCGATTTTGATTAAACTGTCACTCATTGAATGTCTAATTTATACCAATAAACCTTATTGCCGGCTGCGGAGTAGTAGTCTTCCGAGTTTTCGTACTCGCCGTTACTCTCTCTGGCAGCGTTTCTCCTTCGTATTATAGTGGTTTCGTCGCTGTCAGCTCCTTGCATGTTTGTTGTTATATGTGTTTGCCCGTCTTTCGCTAGTATGGTTCAATGCTCACCCCGCGTCCTGAAATTTAGAAAAAACAGCAGCAGTATCTAGGAGTTACTTGTTCATGTGGTGTGTGTGGGTTGGTGTTTGACTTCTCGGTAATATTTTGGTTCTTGAGGTGTCAAGGACAAGTTCCATTTTTCGGTAAAGCCACCCCTTTAGTTTTCAATTTAGTCCCCTTCTTAGAATTTTCAAATATTTACTTTTAATAACTCCCAATGTATTCACAATGTCAATATCAACTTTCTATAATTTTTTCAAAATGTTCTATTTCCACTTTCAACAATAGTAGTATTTATTTTATTTCTTCTAATTTACTCTTTAACGACTCCTGTGTTTTATTTTAATATTATTATGAAGACTTATTATTTAATACAATAGATTAATACCAAAAAATATTAAGTGTAGTAATTAAATGCAGTTACTTTTCCATTTTCCCCAGAAAGATTTAATAAAAACAAGAAAAAAAACTTATTGTTACCCATTACCTTTTATAACTATTACATGTTTTATTTATAGAGCAGTATACTTATAACTACTTTTAACCCCTCGAGTACCAGACGGCCCGAAACGTCCAGAATTGATATTTACCGTCGAACCCCAGACGGCCCGAAATGGCCAGGCGAGGCCGAATAGGAACATAAAACAGGTCTTTTTTAGACGATCGGTGTGACAGTTTCGGAGTAATCGTTGTTTTTCTGAAACGCCATCTTTTTTTTGAGACTCGCGAATTTCTTACGGGCCGTAAGGCACACATTAAAATAAAACCGCGGGCCTCGAGGGGTTAATATTTACTTGCTACTTATCCTATGACTTGTCCCGTCTTTTCCTACAACTAACATATTTTAATTTAAGCTCTATATTATTATAAATTTGTTTATTTATTATTATTTATTTTTTATTTTCTTTTTTAATTAATTTTTTTTAAAAAAAAAATTATTTATTTATTTATTTTTTTTTTTTTTTTAACATTTACTTTGTAATTTAAATGGGTTATTTCTAAAAATTTCTCCTTGGCAATTTCTTTTGGCATCTTTCCTTTGGCAGGGTTTTGTTTTTACGAGATAGGTTATTTTGTTCGCCTCCGCCACCTATTATGAGTATATAGCTCAGCTCCTTGTTATACGTTAATTGTCATTTTTATGTATTCTCATTAACTTTTTTTTTTTTAGTCCATCCACCGTGATATTAATCACTTTACTATGTTCTTACATTTGTCTAGTTTAATACTGTAGTTAATAATATCCCATCATCGGTTTTACATTATTCTATATTATTTTCGCCGTGCTTAATCACATCATATTATTTAGTAGTTTTATTTATTATAGTTTATTCTAAACAGGTCTATTTCCGGTTATCGGGGTATACTGGCGGTGTTTCAAACTTCCGCGACCCCTTATCGGTATACATATTTATTTTTTTTAATAATTATTTTATTTATCAGATTATTTCAGGTTTTATATTTTCAGTAATGTTATTTATAACTTCAAACTTTATATTTATCATTATTTATATATCCAGTAGTTCCATCAATGATCGTGCAAATTGTCCAAGTTTATCACCCAACTTATTTTATTGCCTACGTCTCGCAGTGTTGCATTTTATTATTTATTAGATCATAATATATGTACTTTTATTAATTTACAATGCTGCGGTTTTAAACGTATTAAGCTTGTATTTAATTATATATTTTTAATTATTATTTAACCTTTTATTTTCATAGTTTTGTTGTTTTTCGGTCTGGGAAAAATATGAATGAAATCTAGATCTTGCCAAATCGCTGTTTGTGGTCGATTTTTATAGCAAGGTTGGTCATAATGACCGCTTCTTGATGGAAAATGGAAAATCATAATCCTCGAGCTGTGGACTATGGCTCTCCTTCGAGTCACAATGTTTTGCTCGTGCGACACGATAATTATATTTTAGTTTACATGATGTCTCAATCTTCATTATATTATTTATACGCAATTTTTGTATACTACATGGTGTTTTAAAATTTTATATCCACTCTTTCGGCCCATTCATAACTTTCCATTCTTCTCTTCAGAGGCTCCTTTTTCTCGCCTTTCATACTTTGTTTATAAATTTTGTGCATCCATGTAGTTTGTAAAAATACAGCATGTTTCATAATTAATATAATATGTCTTTATTGACTTTCATGTTTTCTAAAATTGGTTTTTTTAAAGAAGCATATGGGAAAGGTTTTGGCTACTGAACTTACATGATTATGCGCTATATACCCTAGTTATTAATATTATATTCGACCCTCCTGCTGCACGTCATGCATTGGTCTTTTTACTTAAATTTTACTACCGGTTTAATTATTATTATTTTCTTTTTTTTTTTTAGGTGAGTGCCCGTTATTCGAGGAATTATCAATGTTCAGTTCGCTAGACGTCCCACTGTACCTCTCCTAAACAAAGCAGGGTAAAGATACGGTTTGATGGCATACTTATGTATTGGCCGCCGTTCTCCCTCTTTACTCAAAATACATAATATTATTTTATATATATATAGTTTTATTTCTCCCGTCTGAAGCTTTTGGGCTTGTGTAGGAGAGCCTCAACTCCTAATGTGCATTATTTCAGCACGCTTTCCATCAATCATCATATTTATTACTATTTATTTTATATTCCGGACAGTTTTTGCGCTAATGTCAGTAATGTGCCGTGCGATTTCAGCTACATATTAGCTTGCTACTTTTTAATTACTTATTTCGGGATTTTAATTTTTATTTCTAACCCATTTCTACAGATTCTAGAATGTATAAGCGATTACTAAGTCGGTTTAGCCGGCTTAGTGAACGTTTAAAAAAAATAAAAATAAAATATCTTATTCATAAATAAAAATTTCGCCTTTATCCACCATCTTCCCAGAGGAGGTGTTATGGACCTTCGTGTCTTATCTTTGTGCTATATTTTACATTTTACTTTACTAAATTTCTTTATTTATTTATTTATGTTTTACTTTTAACTTTAGTTGTCAGGATAGTATTTAGTATTTTATATTTTAGAATATTTTATTTTTAACCAAATTTAACACAAATTTTATTTTTAATTTTTTTTTTTTTAACCCTGTAATACTGATTTGACCTATTTATTATTTTCAATTTTTACCGCTTTTTAATATTATTATTTTGTGAGGCTTTCGGAACTACTATAAGTTGTGATTTTAGACCTTACTCAGGATATGATTTTTGATTTTACATTAAATGACCTAAGTATGCTTTTCTATGTGCTCTTTTAACCCTTGCCATTTTATTCAAGATTTTTTTCGCCTTTGCGCCCATGAGTGCGTTTCTCCGTATTGTTTTACTCGTTATGGAGTGGACTTTTATAGACGTCAATCTGCCTTGACCATATCTTTGATGTGGAACAGCCCTTTCCGCTTTCCTGCCATATCCTCCAGCTCGTAGGCCACAGCTGACTTCTTTTCCGCAACTCTACATTTTAGGAATCTCGGGGCCAATTTGCTCGAGAAAAATTCCGCCTTTTTTGATAGGTAGTGCTGTCTTACCCACACTATGTCACCAACATTATATTCAATTCGTTTTCGCCGTAGATTGTAACGTTGTGCATTTGTTTGAAAAGATTCGAGGATTTTTTGTTGGACCACGTTATACGTTTCTGCTAGCGTCTCGAGGCCTTTCGAGTGTTCGAACGCGTTGTTTACGTGCAAGGGTTCACCGTCCTTCGGGATATAGCCAAACGGTGCATGGAAACGCCCATCTATGATCCCAATAAAATGCCTTACCTTGGCACAATTAAATTAAGCAATGAGTATGTGAAAGTCAAAAAAAATTTTTTTAAAAAAAACAAAATGTAGACACCTGTGAAAAATTACATAAGTCCAAACGTCTAAGTCCCAAATACACAATGTTAAAAATAAATGTACAAGAAACAAATTTACTACAACACCTTCATCCTTATTTTCAGTATTCCAAACTTCTAAGCATTTCCTAAATCCTCATTTCTTAAAAAATTGAAATTTAAAAAAAATTTAAGTGTTGTAAGTCCCCTTAAGTCTTAATTTTCCCAACTAATTTTAAAAAATTTCAAAGTCCCCCTTATTTAACAAGATTAATTTCCGAAAAAAAAAATTTATTCTATTATTTTATTTTTATAGCAACTTATTATTTGATTTTAAGTAATATTCTTATACATTGTTCCTTTATTATTTACCCCTTTACTCTTACTAATATTATTTATTGATTTATTTTATTATCAAAGTGCGGCATATCTACTTTTTATTTATCATTCTATGTCCTACGCGTGCATACATGACGGTGTTATTTGGCCGGAGCGCCGTATTTTATTTTCCGCGGTTGCCGGTATGTACCTACTCGTTGTACGCTCGCATTCCTGCAATTTGATTATTTCGTTGTCGCTAACCCAAACGGTAATATTCGATGAATCGTTTGACGGTAGAACTTCGCTGTGTGCGCCTAATATCGCGCCGTGCCCTGTCCGTCATCGATTTCGTTATCTCGGAACCGGTTTATTCGGGCGCTCGGCCACTTTCTCCACCGCGAGTTTTATTTTAATCGCACTTATATTGACATTTTATTTGTTACACAGAACACGATTATTGTTAGGCATATGAAAATATTGTTACATTAATTTATTTTGTATAATAGGGTTATAACATTTTATTTTCAACTGTGTACTTTTGCCGTATTATATATAAAAAAAAATCCCTATTTTGGCAATAGCACTATAAAAATTTTTAATACATATGATTATTTTATAATATTTTGTTCCATCCAGCGAGGTACCTATACTGTTTGGAATTAATGTTTAGACGTATTGCATATAAGAAATACTGGTTTCCGTATGGAACCGCCGGAATGTATTTTACTGGGTATGATTTTATATTTTACTGGGTAGATTTTATATTTGAGGTACACTTTATTTTACAGTACTTCTGATATTATGAAAAAATAATATTGGACACGAAAATTTTACTTTTTAGAAAGAGTTAGGTTTAATAGACAAATAGGAAAAAATTAGGAAAAATATATCTTTTTTTTTAAAAAAAATTTTGCCCCATGTTGGGAAGCCAATTTATGCAGTGGTCCGGGCTCCTCACCTTGATGAGGTGATGCGACCCTAGTGGAGTCCGGCGACAAGTTCTCGGGACGCGCGCTCTTCTTCCTGCGTCTCGAGGGGGCCTGGGTAATATTGCTATCTTAGGCAATGTCATAGAGTCCCGTCCTGAGGACGAGCGGGCGCCATACCCAGGTCCTCTCGAGAGGTTTCCCTACCTCTCGCACGTCCCCAGTCCTTTTCCCCTGTGCAGACACTGAGGAAACCCTCCAGTGCCGCTGCCTAAGTCCTAGGCCACCAGCTCAGCTATCCGGTTCGCTCAGCGGAAGGGGTGGGTGGTGAATAGCTGGTATTAAAATACGCGCTGGTGGCCGACTTGGCGTGTTCTGTACCTGTGAGGAGTCGCACTTCTTCCCGTTCAAATGAGAAAGACTGTATTTCGAAACTAAAGATTTATTTCCCTCTATGCGGGTTCAAGGTTAATTTTATAATGTTTCCCACAAACGCCTTCCAGACTCCTTCTCTTAAACTTTATAATATCACTTTACAGCATTAACACTCTCGTTTATCTCGCGGATGGCGATGATAATGACTGATACAAAAATTAAATTATACTATGTTGATTTTTAAGGTTTTTACAGTGACTACTATTTTTAGTTTATTAACATTGACATTTTAATTAGCACAATTTATTTACTTAGATACACTAGTTAATCGACACGCTTGATAATTGACACGACCACTGATGTACTTTGAACCTTTTTCGCCGCGCGACATGCGGCAGATAATTTGATATTAACCTTTAATTATTTTAGCCTTTTGGGTTATTTTTAATTTTGAGATATTTTTTAATTAATTATTTTTTTACTATGATTAATCGAAATTAGTTTCACTATCCGGTTTATTACCGGGTCCTTAGCTTCAGGGTATTTCGAACCTTACGCCCCTGCTACGTTTTACACCCCTCTATTGTATCGAATTCGGAACACTCGAGGAAAACTAAAGAGTTGCCTAGACCTTACATAAAATCGGAGTGCTTGTACCTTGACTGAATCCGCGGCGTACACGTGCTGCATCAGCCTGCTGGTCGAAACTCTAGCTGCTTTGCTGCTACGTCGGGCAGATACTTTCGTCCTCAGAACTATATAAGTGTGGTACATCCGTCAAGGGCGAACACGTGGTTGACTTCAATCGCCGTCGCGCGTGGATAGTCTTTGCGGCGGCGAATTCTCAATTTATGTTACAGTTGATAGTGGAGGCGATAATCCAAGCCAATTAGATAACAAGAAAAACCCTCTAGAAAACAAGAAAAGGATGGTCTAAGCCAGAGTCCTATGAATTACTTTAGTAATAGAAATTTACTCACGCCAAAGGAAGGGAGCCACTTCTCGTAGGAGATATGCGGGACAAGTGAGTACGAGATTCTCTCCGGTCTGCGCTAGCGACCGCCGTCACCGAATAGGGACGTTTAAAGTACGGCGAATTATGTCGACGACATTTCGCCGGCAATGTTGGGGCCTATCGTTCTACGTACGATTTTATAGAATCTAAATATGTCGAACCCCAAACATTACAGGTATGAGTCTTGATCGCAGTGCGTGGCACCCTTATGGACCATATGCAATAATTGTTTGAAGTAGTTGAAGTTTCCGTCGTACCCAAAGCAATATAAGTATATGTTCGGATTGTACTGAGCTACGAGCTTCGCCGATATTAAAACGCCAGATGCAAATACAGCGTCTCCGAAGAAATCAATCACGGAATCTGGAACCGTGTCTCCCGCAATTTCCTCGATCTTGTACACCTCTCTGATCCTCGAATCAATCTCCGACTTTCTATCTTTTTTTATCCCACATGGTAAGTATGAGAATAAGTCACCGCTAGCCGCGGCTTCTTTGATTTTCATCGGATGTGCTCTATTGAATGTGCCTCCTTCGCGGTTGCGTATTCCGATCATATAAGGCACTTTCGTAAAATTTCCGGATTTCAACAAGTCGAGTGGATCTGCCCCGAGGAAGCAAGGAACTCCGTCGAACGATTTTTCAATCACTGGAGCTAACAGAAACACGAATCCGCCTTTCTTCGTTTGATGCTCTCGCTTAATCTTGCGTATATCCGACGGCAGGGTATCTTCGAAGAAGTTCAATAGCTCCATCTTATCACTACCATTGTAACCCAATTGTTTCCCTATTTCAAATGCTAGACCTACCGGATCCTCGCACTGGGCTAAGTGATTTGTACTACTCGAAGACGATGCTACTATTTTGTGAAAGAGTCCATTCGACATAGGCGATAGCATATGCATCTCGGCTTGAACTGCAATGCGCCAGTGCTATAACCATAAAGGCATACGTTGTTTGGATTCCCTCCGAAGAAAGCTATGTTGTTTTTAACCCATTTCAACGCTAGGGTTTGATCCTTCATCGCATTATTTCCAGGGACTTCCGGTATATCCAAACATAAGTATCTGAAACAAGAAAGCAGTTTTGTTTGAATCGGAAAATTAGAGTGGTATGATGCACAAAGGATAATGGCCAAAAATGTGTAGGCGTTGGGCCCACCTGTCTAATAATAATAACGTATTTACCATTGTAAAGATCTATTTATCCAGAATATTTATGACCTTTACAACTTACCTCAACTATGAGCCATTTCGAAGTGTAGAATCTTCTTAAATATGGCTAATTACACGACTGCCAATGCCAATTATTTATTTAAAATATAATATTTACAGTTCCATAAAATATAGTATTTTATGATGTACGGTCACTGGGCACACCTACATACGTCAGTAAAGGAAGCGGCAAATAAATCATAAGTCACATTACAGAGTTCAAGCAACATATCTTAGTATTTCCCCTCCATTTACTGTTGACATACTTGAGCATTCTCAAGGTACCCACCTTGAGAATGCTCAAGTATGTCATATGCGAATCCATTAGGTTCGCACACCAACTTTGCTCCCCGCACCTGCAACTGCTCCTGTAAAGAATACGTTGGCGCTCCTGGAGCGTGCAACATTGCACATTCCGCGGCGAGCGCTCCGAGCGGTGGCGGTAAATGCGCGAACACAAAGTAATGAGCAACTTGGGTTGTCGACTACAACGGGCGAGCCCGTCACCTCAGGAAGTTTTAACGATTAGTCGTTCTATCTCCCTGGAGTGAACGTAGAAGACTTGGGACAAAACAGTCCACCATCTAGCTACGACACAAGCCCGCAAGAGGCCAACGCCTTAACCGCGAGATAGCCAGGAATGTTACCTGGCGGGCCGATACTCGCGCCCTTACTTCCAATTGTGACCAGATTAAGCACTGACTCGATCACAACATACTTACTTTGAATATAGCTAAAACAAAACATATGAGAATTGCCATCAGTAACACCAATCGCCTCCAATGTAGTATACCAAACCTTTAATTACGCGACTGTGTACATGCTGACTACAATTTCCCTCATTACCCATATACGACTATTGAGAAGGTAAGTAAAATAAAGAACCTTGGAGTAGTTGTAGATGATAAGCTCAACTGGAAGGACCACATACAGGACACTGCATCAAAAGTCCGCCAACTTATCGACATATTTAAGGTACGAAGGAGTGTAATCTCAAAACCCTTAATCAAAACCATCTATTACGCTTTAGTCAATAGTATACTATCATATGGGATCCTTGGATGGGGTGGCGCGTCACTTTCAGCTCTAGATCCCTTGATTAGGGCTCAAAAGTCAATAATTAGGGTAATCAATAAAAAGCCTTTTAGGTTCTCCAGCGACCACTTATTTAAAGATTTCCGAGTACTAGACATACGCCAATTATATGTGAAAGTATCAACAATTTATTATTACACCCACACAGAGAGCCATATGATTAAATCTCACGCTATCAGAACACGCGCAGTTTCAGCCATGCAACATGATGTCCCCCTTAAGAAAACTAAATTCGCCCAACGACATTTTTCTTTTCTAGCTGTCCGACTGCACAATAAAATAAATTCGGAATTAAAAGTGAAGTTAGATACCATACGAGGAAGAAAAATTACGACGGAATGGTTGATTGAGCTAGAAAGGAACGAAACGGAGAAATTGGTTAATTAATTATAGTGCTGTATAAGAATACCTAACTACATACAATTACTACTTTTATTCATTTTTATGTATATCTATAAATGTAAAACATTTATATATGTATATGTGTAGATGTACGAGTATATGTATAAATGTATATAGCTATATATGCGTATGTATACGTGTAGATGTATATGTATATATGTGTATATACGATAATTTAATTTTATTATGTATATTATATTATTAAAATAGTATATATAATATTTTGTGTAAATATAGAGCTACCACATAAAGCAATGCTACATTATGTTACGCTTAACAACTAAAAAGAAAAAGGAAAAACAATACATAGAAGTCTACCTTAGTACTGGCATCAATCCAGCAAGGTAGACCTAGTATTTTAATTGTGTGTGGAGTAATACTATTCAGTATTTATTTATTTATTTAAATAAATAAATAAATAAATAAATACTGAATAGATGTACGTCAGGTAGAGGCCGCGCAAGCAACTTCGAACCCGTGACCAGGCCGGGGTGGGGAAAAATCCGACCAGATACGGTAGCAAGGGCGTGAGGTCGGCCCGCTGGATCACCTCAGTGCCTCGAAACAAATAGTTGGTTCCTTACGGGCGGGTTGGCGGAGCTAGACTGTGAACTGTGCTGTCCGTAAGTCCCTGTGTAATCACCTCACGTTTGAAAGAACGATCTATATCAGTATACCAGCCTAGAGTGCCGGGTTCGCCAGTTGCAGATGACAGCTTTAAAATGAATGGTTGCCAATATTGTGGAATATTGAACTTCCGCATATTCGACGCCAGACTGCTCTGTGCAGAGAGTGGACGCGAGCAAAGGGAGACGTTAGTGGGTACGTCTCGAGCATCACGTTCGGCGTTCAGTAAACGCGAATCGCGTTCGCGGTCGCGTACGCGATCGCGTCTGCGGCAAGGGCGGTCCTAGCCTTACATTTGGGGGGGGGGGGGTCACAGTTATGGGCTTAAGGTTTGGGGGGGGCGGTCGCTGTTATGGGCCATTAGATTGGGTTAACGGTTTGTAAATAAAACAAAGTTCCCCTTTATTATACAATAATTTATTTATGGAAACAAGTGTATTTGCATAAGGAGCTTATTATAAAACATATATTTAAGATTGGGGGGGGGTCATGACCCCCTTGACCCCCCCCCCCCCCCCCCCCCTGGGACCGCCCTTGGTCTGCGGTCACGTTTGCGGTCGCGTTTGCACACCGACCGCACCGACCGCACCGAAAGACGAAAAAACGCAAAAACTGAAGTTGTCAGATGTCGATAAAATCAATCGCAGACGTCTAATCGTAAATCGCGACTAACGATTGAAACCAGTCAGTCCGAAGGATGAGGAATTAAAAAATACATTCTGCGATGACATGTTCGCTCAACGTTCAATGAAAACTGCGGAGCACTCGTTGTTCTCAAGTAGATGCGCGCGCCGCCCCCATTTGAGCAGTTGTAGATGCGCGGAACATGGTTGATGGGCGAACTAATGAATAACCAACGTAAGATGTCAGATAACTCACGCAACTTCACTTTACGGTCTTTTAAAACTATTTTGTGGACTTTTTTATGTTTTCCGAAACAACTACCAATTTTGAGCGACTAGAGCGTTCATCAGCATCGATGTTTATACGACCGCGTTTAAATTCAGCATAACAGTCAATAATAGTTGATTTTCCAGTATAACTGCAGTATAGGAACCATATGTGTCAGACCGGAAACTTATTGAGTGATGTGTTATTCAGAAAAAAAAAAGTTTTCTACAACTTTTAAATTTTGACTTTTTCGTAGAACGAGACCGAAGATTTAGCTATAAGTCAAATAAGGCCAAAAACGTAATGCATTTTTGTTTTTCAAAAACAGCGTATTTTGAGCGTGGCTATTTTAGAAACCATGCAAGATAACGAAAAATGAATATGATCATTATTTTTTATTTTTATTTGTGTGTGGGGCTTTTCTTAGGTCTTTATGAGCCTTGTAACACTGCGACCATTGCTGATCTATTGTGTTCGCCACCTACTATAGTTCTGCACTAAGCCTCGTGTCATTTAAGAACCGCAACAGGCTTTTGGCGCCAGATTGTTTTACCTCCTCAGGTTGGAGGTAGTGACCACCCAAGTAGGTGTATCTTTTACGCATCAGCGGGCCACACTCGCACATCAGTCACAAGTTTAAAACAGTCACTAGTGCAAAACAGTCAAAAGTTTAAAAACAAGTGCATGTGATATACACGCATCAGCCGCTGCTAGTGTATAATATAATAATTATAATAATTATAACCAAAAAACGGTTATTTAAAATCAAAAATTTTGTGTAATTTATTTTGCTAAATTAATAATCGAAATAATCGTTACTAATCTATTCATGACGGAACTATTTCTGACGGAAGACAAAGAAAGAAAAAAAACTAAACTGTCAGATGATGAATGTCAGTCAACACACACCGCAAACACGGCGATTTATATTAAAGACGCTGTTTTCTTCTTATATAATGAGAGCGAGGAGTCGCGGCACCTATGACACTCGAGAGGACAAAACGATTATAAGTCAGTCAAAAATGTGACCCTTCCATTGCCTTCTGCTACTCTTTATTGACCGGACTAATTGGCAACTTTATTGTAACTAGCTGTCTGTATAAACTTACATATATAAGAAAAAAAATATTTCAACAAGTTTTTATAAATGTAGATATAATTTTGTAGTAATTTTTTGTTGCTTATAACTAATCACAGATTAATAAACTATTATTTCCACTTTTTCGTGCTTCGAAAAAAATATCTTCCCACAGTCTTAGCCGTTTCCCGAGTAGGTTTTCCTCCATTCGGAGATTTTCCGTAATATCCAGATAGTTCATTCTTTGGTGATCTAACGTTTCCCAGTGAGTGTCGATCAGCTCGGAGCGTTCTGGAGTTGGGTTTCTGTAAATGAATAGATTTATTTGCTACTGGAATACAGAAGGTTTTATTTATTCTTGGTGACTGCTACGTCATTATCGTAGATGATATTCAAGTGTAGCATAATAATTGGTGCAAACCCTGAGAATTTATTGTAAGCGTTTCGAAGGATGAGAAGCGTTATAAACACATATCGGGCGTAGTTTTAGCCGCGTTTAACAGGAAGCGTTGTCGTAGATTTAACGTCGGGACGATCGATCTACCATAATGGGTCTAGCGAATTATGCGCTGTGCGGAGTGCGGAGTGGATCAACACACTCAAAAATGATCAACGCTGCTGTGAACGATGCTGCGAGAATCGTCTCCGGCTGCCTCAAATTTACTCTAGTCGAAAAGCTTTATCCGCTCATTGGTATCGCTCCTCCGGCAATACGTCGTGGTGGCCTGGCTGATTCTGAACGCTTAAAGGTGATAGTAGAACCAAAACACTCACTGCGCGGGCAAGAACCACATCAAAATCGCTTCAAATCACGAAAGTCATTCTTGAGCCGCACACAACTGCTCCAAGGTAGTCAATCTACGAACCGCACCACTCAATTCAGGCCTTCACTTAGCGAGGACGTATAGGAAGAGATAGCACTGGGTCCCTCTCCCCTATACCACCTGATGTAGTCATAACAGTCTGAGGTTGGAAGCGATATGATGCCGAGGCAATCTCGTCCCTGGGGCCACACAGAGAATCCAATATGCGACTGTGGAACGCTGCAACTAGAGCTGTCAACTACAACGGGCGAACCCGTCATCCCAGGCTGGTATAACGATAAATGATCGATCTTTCAGCCGTGAGATGAGCGTAGAAGACTTGGGGACAAGACAATCTACTGTCTAGTTCACCAGCAACCCGTTAGAGACCGACGCCCTACGGCGAGGCACCGGGATAGTTAGCCAGCGGGCAGCCTCGCCCCTCAACTACCAGTTTTGGCAGGATATCTCCATCTGGAATTAACCTTCAGGATACCTCCGTCCTCCCGACTGGTTAAGGATCCGAAGTCGCTTACGCGACCTCTACCTATTATATTACAGCAATAATTCAGTTAGAATTTATCGCGGCGCTGGGCATTCTTTGCCCGTAGTGCCACACGGGATCGAGTGGCCCAAGGTTATTACAAGAGTGGCATGACAACAGGTCAACATCCACCCCCGCTGCTTAGGAAACAGTGTATTTTTATAGTCTCCAGACCCCTTCAGCAATTAGTCAGAATGCACAACCGATTGGCTTCGCCGACCGGTGCCCAAACCGTCCAGTGGCGCCGAGATGTAATCCCGCCGGGATAAACCGTTCCACCAGCTCTGAGGCCTGAGACACAGGAGTCTTACCCGGGGTAGCCTTCCACTCGAGGAGGCTTCTGAATAGGAGCTGAATCGTGAGTTGAGCCGATCCGAGAACAAAATGGATCTTGTGGCCAATATGCACGAATCCGTTCACCAGCAAAGGAGACAGTACTGTTTCCAGACTCCTCCGACTGTTAGTCAGAATGCACAATCGATTGGTTGACGCCGCGCGGTGCGCAAAGCGTCCAGGAGCACCAGAAGATTGACTCCTGGGGGAAACTAGCCCTCAGGCTAGAGTCCTGCCGGGGTTCACACTTAATGGGTGGAGGCCGCCGGATGGGTGTTGACCCGTGAGTGTGACCGACCCTGAACAAATGGGTCTTCATAGGCATTTCCAACAGGGCCCATTAGCTCCCTGTGGAACGCTGCAGGATGAATACAACCTGATATCCTGTCCGCAGTTAGTCCTAATCACACACCAGGACCTGCAAGAGGCGAACGACTAGGCCATTTAGGCCGCATACTTTTTGAAGAGAATTGCTTTAGAATTCCTAAACTGGCCTGGACACGTTAACGAACGATCTAACGCTGTTAGTGGGTGACGATTCAAAGTTGGGTGACGAAGGCCACCTTGTAAACACGGAAGCTATCTACTGTTTTATGCACGAAGAACGAATGAAATCAGAATTAATACAATAATCGGAAACTTAATAGTAATCGGCGATAATTGTTTGAAATAATCAGAATAGAAATCGTAATCGGTAAATCAATAATTGTTGCATCCCAAGTTTCGACTAAAATAACTGCTACGGTGTCTGACACTGCCCTTACCTTAGGACCGAGTTACACGATGCGGTGCGGCTGCGGCGGGGCGGCGCCTGAGCGGTACCGCTCCGGCGTCCTACATACAAATAACCATGGCATGTCCACAGGAACTCCTGTGGCATGTCGCACGGTGCGTTACGGCGTCGCACCGCACGCACATCGGACCTGCGCCGGAGCGGAGTGCTAAAGGAGGGTACATTCCAACCAGTTCGATTTGTTTTCACCTATATTTGTTAATATTTAATCCAAGTGTGTAAAATGAGTACTATCGAAGAAGATATGACATTGACTACCTCATTTTACTAGTTCAAGGAAGAGAAATTTTATGGGATAAGTCTCATGTGGACTTTAAAAATAAAATTTTAAAAACAACATCTGTATTCTTTGATTTAAAAAAACAACACTGTTACATAAGTGTTGATAAGTGGACTAATCCAGTACTACATCTGTTTTTATTTCGATTTTGACTGTGGCGTAGTAATAGGAGCAATGACACACGTCTGTCCCGATTCATTTCCGATCCCAGACTGTACTAGGTACATCATACTATAACACTCTTCGCCCACTGCGGCGTCGTAGTAACCGTGCGGTACCTCACCGTGCGCCGCACGCCGTGTGTACGCCCATATGGTGAAATCTTTGCGGTGCGGCGCCGCACCGCATCGTGTGGACCGGCCCTTACTATTTGCACTAAGAATAAAAAATGTATATACCCGGTTTTCACGAAGTCCATAGAAATTCGCTGCATCCTATCTCGCACCAAATAGTCCATTGGAATCGTACCCTCACTGCATTGAAGCTTTTTAGACATAATGTATGCATCCGCGTCGACGTGAGTTGCCCCTCTAGTCATAAAGTGCGTTCCTTTCTTGTAGCTGAAATTTCCATCGTAGCCAAAGCAGGATAAGTAAACATGCGGGTTATACTTTGCTGCTAGTTTCGCTGTTATTGAAATAGGCGCTGCAAAGTCGGAGTCCCCAAAAAAATCGATCACAGAATCAGTAAAAGTTTCTCTATGATTATAAAGTTCTTCAATTCTTGATGTGATTTCCGCACTTTTCTCTCGTTTTATTTCATACGGTAGATATGCGAATAAGTCGCCGCTGCTCACGGCTTCCTTTACTTTTTTCCCATTCAGTAAACCGACTAGTGCGCCTTCACGATCGCTCATGCAAAGCATGTAAGGCACCTTTGTAAATCTTCCGGACTTTAAATAGTCGAAGGGATCCGCCGCGAGAAAACGGGTGACTCCATCGAACGCCTTTTCTATCACAGGTGAGAATAAAAGCTTCATTCCGCCTTTATTCGTTTGAGCCGGCCACCCAAGCTTGTAAACTGCCATCGTTAAAACGTCCGCCGAACAATCTTCGAATATTTGTAAGAGTTCTGCCTTGTCAGTGCCGTCGTACCCAAGTATTTTTCCTACTTTAAACGCTAGCTCGATCGGATCCTCGCGCAGTCCCCAATGGCATATACTACTACCACCGATCGCTATTGCTTTGTGAAAAAGACTTTTTGACAGCGGCGATATTATATGCATATCCAATTCAACCGCACCTGAGCTTATGCCATAAAGGCACACGCTGTTGGGGTCCCCGCCGAATGCAGATATATTGCGTTTGATCCATCGCATTGCCAGCGTTTGATCCTTGAGACGATTATTACCTGGAACTTCTGGAGTATCCAGACATAAGTAACTGAAACAAGAAATGACTTTGACTTGGAACGTCACACTATATTGATAGGAGTATGCAATATCGAGTCATTAACTTTAGGAGTATACAATCAGGCAATTAGCAAACAGCCCTATATGAATGGGACTTTATTCTAGTAAAGTACATACCCGTATATGCCCAAGCGCGATTGTATGCCGACGTATACGATTCCTTGTTCGAGCAAGTAGTCTGGGTGGACAGTTGTTTTGCTACTAGTTCCCCACATGAAGGCACCCCCATGCAGAAAAACCATCACAGGCATTGGTTCAGATTGCTATATTTACTGTTAGCTCTTCTGTTCCTGAACATTGCTGTTTTCTGATGCTATACTGTATGTATTGCAAGGCTTCGTGAGTACAATCCATAATACCATCCCATTTCCCAATCGGCACCGCTTCCTGTAAAGATTAACTTAAATCTGCTCAAAATAGTTACACCAAAGGTCAGTGACATGGGGCCTTTCTGGTGCCAGCCATAAAATCGTATTACTTGCCAATGTGCCCCTAAAATAGGTTAAACGTTATAAATGCATAGAATGCTACTTAAATGAGCAGTAAGGAGGTAACGTTTTCCCTTCCCATTCTTCTTCATGGATCGGAAATGTGGACGTTACTACAATCGGAGCTCAACAAATTCCAGGTCTTCCAAATGCGATGCTTGAGGCTGATTCTTCGGTGTCTCACTCTTCGAAACGAATTCGAAACGAGAAAGATGCGATCAACTAAAAACGATCGAAGAAGAAATACAAAAACGTCGACTACGATGATTCGGCCATGTTTGCCGAATGAACAATAATCGCTTGCCACGTAAACTTCTTTGGCGAGACCGTCCGACAGAATGGAGAATTCAGCGTTCGGCACCGTAGAAAACCTGGCTATATAATATCAAAGACGACTGTAAGAATCAATCATTATCGGTTATTGATGCTCGAGACGGCGCCGAAAATCGTCAAGAATAGAAGCGAATCGTGAATGGAGTACAAGATCCAGCGGCACGACAGCAGCGTATTGGCGGCGAGGACGACCTCTTCCCCAATCGCCGGCTACGGAATGAATAATAATAATAATAAATAAGGAAAAAACTATCCAAATTGAACTTGCTCGAGCTAACTCTTTCAATGTGAAGAAACTTCCTTACAGCCGTAACATATCAAGATGCTAAGTACGCACAGTCCTTTTCTATAGGATCGAATGCTGGGCCCTCAGTCAGACGCTGTGTAAGAAATTGGAGGCCTTGGAGATGTAAGTTTACAGAGGTATGATCCGCATTTTAGGGACGGACAGGGTTAAATGCTTCTGCGATTAATATAATCATAAAATGTATAGAAGTATTCAATACAAACAAAAGGTGCGAACTCCAGTACTTTGGACACGTAGTGAAGATCTCGAAATGCAGCAACTAGTCATGCATGAGCATCGCCGAAGTCCGGGCAGAAGAAGGATAAAAACCCTAAGGATAACTTCGAGAGTGAAGATATAATGATCGACTACCTTTACTACCCTCGCACTAACCCCTACTACACTTTAGCAATTTTAGTCTGAGAGAGTAATCGGAACTACCCGCGTCGCGCGCTGCACTCTCATCTCTTATCAAAATTTGTGTTTTATTAATTATTTATGGAATATTTAGCAAAAACAGTGATTTTAGTGTTTTACAAAGTTTAAGCGAGTGGTACAATCCATACGGTGTATACAAAAAGGTACATTTAAATCATTAATTGAACATTTCATGTTACATCGTATCTGTCAAATCAAATGTTGTTGATCTGTGAAGTAGTTTGAATCATTTAGCCATTCTACTGCCATAGAAAATCAATTGCGATGCATCTAATGCAATAATTAATATCGCCCTGGACCCTGTTCACAACTGACTAGCTCTTACATCGTGAACAATGAATACGGATGCTGAAATTGTTGAATTGAAAGTGACATACACAGCTCAGATGAAGGAGTTCGAAAAGAAATTAAAAGATATAGCCTCCTGCGCAGGTTCCAGTAAACCTGAGAGTTATACTCTGCAAAGTCTTATATCAGATTTCATATCATTTCGTGATAGTATGTACAACAAAGATGCTGGATATAATTAGTAACCATATCGCTCAATCAAACAACCGAATGGACGAGCTGGACGCTAATGCCAGAAACAAGCACCTCGTATTTCACGGGGTGCCTGAATCCAGCAACGAAAACCTACAAGCAGTGTTCGTTAAGATATTACGGGAAAACCTAAAAATAACCAGCCTCAACAGCTCGGATTTCGAACAAATTCGCAGGCTTGGCCCCCCGAAGACTGCAGCTTCGAAGCCCTGTCCTGTCATTATTTAACTATATTCGAGAAGAGATCGTCAACTCATCGTCAAAGAAGCAGCTGAAAAGATCCGGCTTCGTCTTAACTGAATTCCTGACGCCCGATAGACTCTAATATACACCGATGCGAGGAAGACATTCAAGGCGGGAAATAGCTGGACACGGGATGGCAGTATCTGCGTACGCTTTCCAGACGAATCGCGGCGAACCATAAAAACAAAGGTGCAATTGGAAGCCGCTATCGCCCATCTGTCATCGTTTAATATAGAAGAGGTTCCTAATAATGCTGTCAAACGTCGCGATCTTCGCTCACGGATATCCAAAAAGTGATCACCCCGGAAAACACTGCTCCAAAGATGCCGCTGATTTCCCTTGTAAATACTTCTGCTATAACAAAATTTCATCACCAGCTCGACATTTCCGCATCGTCCAAGTATATCTATTTATTTTCTTATATGCCACAAACTTTGCAGTAATTATAAATAGGATAGAAAACGAATTTACCGCGTGAAATTTGTAGGACCCGACGTTTCGGTGACGTTGCAGCCGCCGTTGTCTAGGGTAGACTGAAGAGCTGTCAGTCCGTTGTTTTGCGGGTAGGCCGCAAACCGCTGCCGCCACTGCGTAGGTTATAACAATGGTGGGGGGCCGGGCTCGGAGCGCGGGAATTTTGAAAATCCGTCTTGCACACAACACTCACTGTATCCTGTTTTACGTCTTTGCGTTCGGCGTTCGGCGGCGGGAACATTTTAAGAAGAGGGTTCCACGTAGAAGAGAGTTTGTAGCCGTCGTCTCTATTGAAGTTCGGAGTTCTTCTTATTTCAATGGCTTCCCGGATCATGCGAGGAAAGTAGAATTGTTCCTTGGATAGAACAATGGGATTTTGAAACTGCATCCAGTTTTTGGGATTTTGAAACTGCATCCAGGATTTTGAAACTGCATCGGTTACTTCCGCTATCCAATATATGTTCGCAGATCGCCGATTTTTCTCGCTGAACGTTTTAAACAGCTTTGATGTGTTCTGTCAGTCGCGTGGCTATGGGCCGTTTCGTTTGTCCAACGTAGGCTAGACCGCAGCTGCATTCGACTTTATACACACCCGGGGTTTGCAGTGGTATTACATCCTTTACAGGCCTCAAAAATCGAGCTATATTTTGTATCGGTTTGAAGATCGTTTTTATATCGAATCTGTTTAGCATCTTACTTATTCGATCAGTCACGCCCTTGACGTATAGTAAGAATGCTCTTTATCTGCTCGGTTTTTGAGTTTCGTCTGTATTAGATCGTGTGCGTGTCTCGTGATATTTTCCGTATCCATTTTTCCTAAGCACATCATTGACATGTTCCATCTCCTTCGGAAAATGCTCAGTGTCGTATAGATCGCGTGCTCGATTCACGAGCGACGTTTGCACTGAACGTAGATGGTAGGGGTGATGGTGTGAGCTTGCATGCAAATATCTGTCCGTATATGTGGGCTTCCGATATACCGTATGTCCGAGAGTATTGTCACTTCTCCTCGTCACTTTGACATCCAAAAATGGTAAGAAGCCGTCCTTCTCTACTTCATAGGTGAAACTGATTTTTGGGTGTATGGAGTTTAGATGACCCAGGAATTCTTTCACCGTTTGAATGTTGCCTTTCAGGATGCAGAAGGTATCATCCACGTAGCGAAGCCAGAGAATGGGTTTAATTTTGGAGGTTTTTATGGTTTTTATGGCTAATATGGCTTACCTAAAATCCATAAGGATAATGCACCATTGAGACCGATTGTGAGCCAAATCGACAGCCCCACATATCCTCTGTCAAAACACTTGGCTGGTGTCTTCCAACCGCTTACGGGCAAAACGACGTCTTACGTGAAAGACTCGCGACATTTCGTAAGCATTATTAGATGCTTAAAACTGGCCGAAGACGAAATAATGGTGAGCTTTGACGTCGAATCTCTATTTACGAATTTGCCCATTTCGGAGTGTCTTACGGTGGTGAGAGATAAACTAAGGTCTGAGGACCTCCCTATTAGCTACGCCGACATGCTTCAACATTGCATGACATCCTGCTACTATCTATGGAGCGGCGATTATTACAAACAAATCGACGGAGTAGCAACGGAGTAATAATGTCGGTAGAACATTTATTTATGACATTATATTCTACTTAATATTATAAACGTGAACGTTTGTAAGGATGTATGGATGCGCTTTCACGAAAAACTTTAAAAGCTTCAAAGTATAACGTTTAGCCTTTTACGCCTTATGGCCAACATATTTATAATTTAGCCTTTTTACGCCTTATGGCCAACATATTTATAATTTAGCCTTTTTACGCCTTATGGCCAACATATTTATAATTTCGTTAGGATCCAGTTGGACCGCTATATCACGATGAACACTCATCAATGTAAGCCAAGTCAGTCGTTCATCTCCCGTGCTATTTCTCAATTAGTTTTTCAACCTCTTTAAGGTTGAAAAACACCTATCTGGGGTCGCTGTGGACACTGGGAGCGTGGTCAAAATAGTGAGCAGCATTTTTATTGCAGGAAAGAACTGATTCTCGCCCTGGTGAAGAATTTCTAAGGCGGTGGATGGTTCTTCCGTCATAGATTTCCAATGATTCTGCCATATTTTATATTCAATTGGAAAAGTATTCGCTTCAGTTTGCCCCAAAAATAATAGCGCTATTTTTTTAAGGCTTTCTTTTATCTCAGAGTCATCATTGGTCTTTTCAGGCAGAATCATTTGAATCCCTTCGATTGTCTCTTCATGTGGCTTAAAGCGTGCATCAAGTTCTGTAACCACATGGAAAATGACAGGGTAAAATACATTTCTACGGTTATATATTTTGGCAGTTTCTCCTTGAGGATTGCTGCGCTGGGTTTGCCTTCCAGTCGTTCTTGGAACAATTATGTCGCTTGAACTCATCTGCTTTGCTTGCTCGAAAAGAATGGTGAACTCATTTTCGTTCCGAATATTGTGTAAAATAGTTTTTATTGTTTTCGCATAACTACAAATGTTGGTCAAATCGACATTGACCTTCTGCATTGCTTTGTTTAGGTTTGATGTGTATGAAAATACTTTTCTTAGTATAACTAACGACACGATAAACTGGCTGTTTTCCATGGCTGTTTGCATTTGGTATGCTTGAGTGGCAACATCTCTATTAGCAGAATCATCTTGAAGTGCCTCAAGTGTTGCGCGTATTACGGGAAGCATTTCTGCAAATCTTTCAACAGACACATGTTTTTCTGTCCATCGTGTCTCACAAAGAGAGATAAGCGTTGAATGAGATGATTTAACTTGATCTGCAATTTTCTTCATAAGGCCGTCCCGAAGTGGAGACTGTCGAAAAAAGTTTACTATACTTTTTCGATACAGTTTCGTATCAATGATATCTCACTTGAATGCGATAACTAAATTCAGAACGTGAGCCACACAGTGTACGAATTGCACGATTTTTCTCGTCGTATGCTAAGGGGGGTCCGGACCCCCTAACCCCCCCCCCCCCCCTTATATACGCCCGAGCTGGAAAGAATCGTTGAGCAATGACATAATACTGTTTAATTATATTATTTATTAGCACGACAATTTATTTAGTATCACTTATCTATTTTTCTTAATTAAATTTTATTAAATTACAACTATAAATGTATATATTTATTACATAGATATATTTTTTATAAAATTGGTATATTTATGTGTATATACAGGTGGTGGGTCCAAATAATTTATTAAAAAAAAAACACTTCATTTCTTAAAATTGCATAAAATTATGCACATCTAGAGACGGGCCAAATTATCGCCTAGTTAGATGTGCTATTGGCAGTAAAGGTCATGTAAGATGTGTTAAACCTCCCTATATTAATTATTAAATAAGTTATATAATTATTATAATATTACATGACCTATGAATGAACTGTATACCTAATCCTATGTACCTAAATAAATAAAAAAAAAATAATAAAATGTCTAAACTTGTTTAATGACATAATTAGTAGGCTAAACCATATCGGTAGTAAGAAAATGTATATGGTATGTTTTCGATAATTGTCTTTTTTTAATGTTCCTTTATTTCTGAAAGCCATTTCTTGCCAATTCTAATGTGCCAGTCAATCCGTGTAAATTTCACTTTGTTCCAGCTACTGTTGAAACAGTTTTACTAACATTAAACCGGATAAAATCTAAGGCCGTGGGAACGGATGGTCTCAGTGTAGATATGCTCAAACGTATCATCCAATGTATTCTTCCAGTCGTTACCCGCATAATAAACTCCTCAATGGAATTTGATTCGTACCCAGCTCCTTTGAAAAATGCCTACGTTATACCCCTTCCTAAAATATCAAATCCTGTTCGACCAAATGATTTCAGATCAATATCTATTCTCACTGCTCTCTCAAAAGTGTTGGAGCATATAGTGTTCTCTCAGCTATCAGATTACCTTTCTGAATTCAATATGTTTAATCCCTATCAGTCCAGTTTCCGTCCCGGTTATAGCACTACCTCTGCGCTTGTCAAAGTAACTGACGACGCACGTAAATCTATGGACCAGAGACAACTTACTTTGCTTGTTCTCTTAGACTTTAGCAGCGCCTTCAACTCTGTCGACTTCGACTTGCTTGTTGCACGGCTACAAACTCTCAACTGTTCGCAAACCGTTATTAATTGGTTCAGCCCCTATCTCAGAGCCAGACAACAGCGTATAAAAGTAGGCGATCGATCATCCGAATGGGTTAATCTAACAGCTGGAGTTCCACAAGGTACGGTTCTATCCCCGCTTCTTTTCTCAATTTTTATAAACCCTATCTCCAACCAACTTCGTGGACATACTCATCTGTATGCAGATGATGTTCAAATATATAATCATTTCTCTTCCGAAAACATCAATGCCTCGATCGCCATCATGAACTCTGATCTTCAGGCCATTTGTGAATGGTGTGCGCTGATGGGTCTACTTATCAACCCTTTGAAAACCTAGGCTATACTCATTGTAGGTCGTAAATTGCTCTCTAGAGTAAATGTAAAATCCCATCCGCTTTTAAAACTGAACGATATCACCATACCATTGTCGCAAAAAGTGAAAGATCTTGGTCTAATTATCAATGAACATTTCTCCTGGCAACCACACGTGGACGAGGTAAGTCGTAAAATATTTGCTAGTTTTCACCCTCTGCAAACACTCAGAAGATTTCTTCCTATGGACACAAAAAAAATCTCTTGCACAGTCTCTCCTCTTACCTTTTCTTGACTATGCAGATGTGGCTTATCTCGATTTATCAGAGGAACTGCTCAACAAACTTGAACGTTTGCAAAATGTAAGCATACGATTCATCTTCGGTCTACGTAAGTATGATTACGTGTCCGACTATAGGGCACAGTTAAAGTGGTTGCCAGTACGCCGAAAAAGAAATGTTCATATACTTGCTCTCCTATATGGTGTACTCTCCCAATTAACACCATCCTATCTCCACTAGCTTTTTGAACCACTAAGTTCCCACGGTCTCGTACTTCGGTCAGCCTCTGACAGTTTATTAAAAATTCCGAGTCACAACAGTGATTTCTATTCCTATTCTTTCTGTGTCCATGGTGCAAGACTCTGGAACGATCTCCCAGCAAATATACGAAACTCGCCTTCTTTACCATCGTTTAAGACTCACCTTAAGGGTTATTACCTTTCTAAGAAGTAACCAGTTCTTCCTTTTCTCTCCTGTTCGGCCCTGTTCCTCTCCCAATT
Source organism: Micropterix aruncella (assembly GCA_944548615.1). Taxonomy (NCBI): domain Eukaryota; kingdom Metazoa; phylum Arthropoda; class Insecta; order Lepidoptera; family Micropterigidae; genus Micropterix; species Micropterix aruncella. Next base: position 2,067,571 of record OX155975.1, read on the forward strand.
TCCTCTCCTCGGGCATTATTAGTTGTAAATTCTTCCACTTGTCTGTATGTTATGTAATAATCTTTATTTTCACAATTCGCGCATGTACCACTGTGTTTAGGTTAGTTGTAAGACATTGCCATGTGGCAATAAGCTCGCCTTTTTGTATACGAATTAAGTGCAAATAAAGAGTAATAAAACATACCGTAACAAAAATATTGGGCGTAATACAAGGTGGCGCGAAATTAATCATCCAATTTTGTTTTTGATTACTTTTTACTAAATAAAAAAATATATTTTGGGCGATGGAAATCTTTATTTGAACCTTTACATTTTAATCTGTTAGTGGAAAAGGTGATATCCGTCAAGTGGCTGCCACCAGTGTTGATACACATTTGTGCCCGTTTTATCGCATAGGGTGATTCATTTTGGGTATGGTGATTAATTTTGCGCCAACTTGTATATCAATTTGTCAAATTGGTATATATTTTATTTTTGTGATTATTAATATTAAACTTATTTTGACAGTGTAGATATAAATTATTAATTAAAATCGACTGTATATTTAGGTAAAATAAAATAAAATATCCGATTATACGGCTAGTTTGAAGCTTTTCTAACGATATAATAAGTCGTTTAAGGTAAGCTGGATACTTACAAGAAACCTGCTTTTGCCGATAGGCGGTTCAGCATATAGCACAGTAAATCTGTTTCAACAAAATTGTATATATTTTATTTTTGTAATTATTAAAATATTATTTTTTTTTGAGACAGATTATGAGTAAATATAATTTATTTAAGTAAAATCCGACTGTTTAAATAAAATAAAATATAATGACCCATTTCAGCACTAGTTTGAAGGTTTTCTTACGATCGAATGACTTTTCGAAGTCGATTAGGGTAATATGGGTACTCACGCGAAACCTGCGTTTGCCGATTGGCGGTTCAGCATAGGGCACAGTAAAGCTGTAATAGTTTTTATCATTTTCAGTAGAGCACACTTTTCCACGCACTAATCCATCTAACAGTTCAACTATAGGACCAGCCATTTCCTCTAGTGTCTCGAGAATAATGCAAGCTTAAAAATAATGTTTAGTCCCCATTTTATACAAAAAGCGTTATCAGTGTTTGGCCTTAAACAAAATAACTTAAACAAATACCTCAACAAATAAATCTTCAATGAAATGTTTGATATGTACGAATATCCTTCCAGGAATCGTCGCTTTACCTTGAATAATATGTACGTCCTCAGAATACGGATACAAGTCGGAACCTAGACATCGTAGGAAATAATAACGGGCTTTTGTATTTTCTAAAACGATTGGAGTAGTTTTAGGTAAATACTAAGAGAGCGTACAAGACCAAATTAGTAATATTTTTAATGCCTATGATTCATTCATACAAATTATAAATTTATTGAGCAAGAAATATGACTAAAACACAAGAATTATAATTTGTGGCGGTAATATCAGAGACATTAGAGAAAATCTAATATAAAACTTCGACTCAATACTAAATTTAGGAGCTCCAAAAAATATAATAGTACCTACATTTATTTGATTTAGGTGGATTTTGATGTTTATTTTAGTAAAGAATGATGTATAATCAGCAAATAGAACGCATTGATGCCTTGAGAGTTTCGGTAGTTTATATATGTAAATAAGAAATAATAGTGGTCCAATAATATTTCCTTGGGGAACACCAGTTTTAATCGTTTGGGAATTTGAATATTGTTCGACTATGGGCCCGATTGCGTTTCTTCGTAAACTAAAATAAGAACTTAGTTCAACCGAACGAGACAGAGCGATACGTTAGAACGGAATATGAAATGAACTATCGTCGATTTTACCGCTTTAAAACTATCTGTCGAACTTATAGACACCCGAATAAGTTTGACCACATATCGTGTGGTGTTTGATTTAGCTGCTTTATCTTAGGTGGGTAGTTTTAATGCGGAAAAGTGACAACCGTTCATTTCTCTTAGGAACTAATTTCCGAGAAGGCCTGAGAGGCCAATTAAACATATATTATTTAGTATATACATAAGTCGCATATGGGATTTACTATCGAAAGCTTGAGTTAAATCTAAAAGAACTGCAATTGATGTTTTTTTGTGGTCGATATTATCTAGTATATCCGTAAGGAGACCGTAAATGGCACGTACCTATTATAGATTTCTTTTTTCGTAAACAGTTTTGCTCTTTATATAGGATATAATTTGTGTTTAGGAAACTTAAAATGCGATGTGTCATTGCTTTTTCAAATATTTTCGACACATTTGAGAGTTTTGAAATCGGTCTATAATTGTTGATGTTGTAGCGGTCGCCTACTTGTGTAACGGTTTACCAATAGCTGTTTTGAAGACTTATGTGTGTAGCATGCACTTACAAAAACTGGTTGTTCAAATAATTAATAGGGATAGGGAAGTCCGTTGCCAAGGCGCTTCACTCTGTTTTCTATCCACATAGCTGGTTAGGAAAGCAGAATAAGACGCCTTAGCGATGAGCTCCCAAGGGCTCAGTGCTGGCACCCACTGGCACCAAGGGCTCAGTGCTGGAACCCACTGTTATCGGAGGCTAGTAGGGGGATTTCTGGCTCTCGTTAGGATACTGGCACCAGGTTGACATCTGTATGCTGGCATTAGGCTTCCTTCAGGGTTCTGGTACCATGCTGACACCAGGATGCTGGCACCATCCTGGCACAACGAAGCTGTCACCAGGCTCTCACCAGGATGCTGGTGTTACACAAGGATTCTGGCACTACTTTGGTTCCAGGAGGCTTCGTCTAGGCCGGCTTCAGGATGCTGGCACCAGGTTAACACCAGGATGCTAGCACTGGGCTGACACCAGGATACCGGTACCGATCCTCACTAGGATCCTGTTACCAGGCTGCCTTGAGGGAGGGGGGAAGGGGGGTTCAGGCAAGATTGGTTTAAGGTGAACGTAGGAGGTGGAAGGGGGAGGGGGAAGTTTTTTGGGAGGGGGAAGTTTTGCGGGGGGGGGGGTTGCGTGGGAAGTGTTGAGGGGGGTATAATCAAATATTACCGCCGTCTATTGGCGCTTAGCCGAGAAACGGAACGCGCCGCTTGAGCAACCCAAGCGGGTTCTTCCACGGGCCGAGAGAGGGCAGTCATCGATTCTATTTATGAAATGAATATTCGAATTAAATCAGTCCTTGGCTACTTGCCGGGAGTATTTAGGTGACACAACCGATTTTTTTAATTATTTGAACCTCCTGCTAAATATAATTTACGTCATACTACGAACAACACGAATGAATTTGTCGCTTTTATGAATGACCAATAGTCAACGGAAACCGTTACCGATTGGTATCCGTCTCTTTTAGAAAACGGTCCTAAGTCGTCTTTGATATTCTTTAGCCAGGGTTTCTTCGGTGCTGAATGCTGAATTCTCTATTCTGTCGGACGGTCTCGCCAAAGAAGTTTACGTGTCAAGTGATTATCAATCATTCGGAAAACATGGCGGAGCCATCGTAGTCAACGTTTCTGTATTTCTTCTTCGGTCGTTGTTAATTGATCGCATCTTTCTCTAATGTTTCTAACGTTTCGAATTCGGTCGCGGAGTCAGACACCGAGAAACTGCCTCAAGCATCGCATTTGGAAGACTTCGAACTTGTTGAGGTCCGATTGTAGTAACGTCCACGTTTCCGATCCATAAAGAAGAATGGGAACCAACGTTCGGTATAGTCGTACTTTGGTTTTGATGGTAATATTCGTTCGCTTCCATATGCACCACTTGAGCGAGGCGAATGTTGCTGTTCCCTGATCGATCCGGCCGATGTCCATAGACACGGTCTAGGACAAGTGGGCGCGGCCAACTGGGCGCGGCCAACTGGGCGCTGCCAACTGGGCGCCGCCGACTGGGCGCTAGGCCAACTGGCCGCAGGGACAACTGGGCGCGAGCCAAGTGGGCGCGGGACAGGTGGGCGCCAAAATGATATTATGCAATATATTAACATATTTTTTTATTGTGACTGACGAGAAATATTTTTATTTCTACATTATATAAAAAATAACTAATGGTGAAACAATAACTTCTTAGCTATACTGCGATACACCCGTTTCAGCGCTAGGGTTTATATGGGATTTTACATTTACATAATAAATACTTTAGTGCATTAAATTTAGTGCAAAATATCAAAAAATATCATAAAATGCACAGCTTTATATTTATGGTCACGTATATATTTCTATTATCATTACTAGTATTTTAAATACTTTCCTAATATTTAAATAAAAGTATTCTAAATACTATGAAAGCTTTTAAATACATTTACTCAAATAAGTTACAAGACTGGAAATAGTTGATAGACTGAAATAGAACATAGACTGGACAAGACTGGAATAGGACATAGTTTTTCAATTGATGATCAATTTGTTTTGAGTAAACTATTAAAAGTAAACTATTTTAACAATAATAATAAATAAAAATAAGAATTAATAATAAAAATAATAATAAAGCTATTAGAAATCATCAAATTTTCTTTAAATTATTTTCCTCTAATAATATCGATTGACCGCAATTGGGACGATAATTATTCGACTGTATTATTTCGGCAATGAATTTTGTTTTTGTTTTGTTTTGGGAATAAGTTGTCTTTCGTGTTAATAAGTTTCAGGTTTTGGATGACAAGACGTTTTTATATATAAATGAAATGATTCTATATACTGTTCTAGACATTATTTTCTGGAGAGCTTACTCCCCTCCAAACTACCGGCATTTCACTCTAGAGGTTGTACCTATACCTATGAAAGTTGTACCTATAAAAAGGGCACCCCTTCGGCCTTGGGCGTCATTAAACTTACGAGTAGGTTGGCTGTAAAATAAATATAAAAATAAAACGATCAATATTATATCAACAGAGCATTAACTATTTCCAGTCTTGTAAATTATTTGAGTAAATGTATTTAAAAGCTTTCATAGTATATATAATACTTTCTATGTATATTTTTTGATATTTTGCAATAATTTAATTAAGTATTTATTATGTAAATATTAAATCCCATGTAAACGCTAGCTCTGAAACGGGTGTATCACAGTATAGCTACGAAGGTAATGTTTCACCATTAGTTATTTTTTATATAGGCAGTCACAACAAATAAATATATAAATATATTGCATAATATAATGTTGGCGCCCACCTGTCCCGCGCCCACTTGGCTCGTGCCCAGTTGTCCCTGCGCCCAGTTGGCCTGGCGTCCAGTCGGCGGCGCCCAGTTAGCAGCGTCCAGTCGGCCGCGCCCAGTTGGCCGCGCCCACTTGTCCCATTCCGCCATAGACATCGGCAGTCGATGCCACTTTCTTTTCCGTAACCGACGATCCTAAATACTTGAATTGTGAGACCTGTTAGATTTGGGTTCCATCGAGGAAACGCTGGCCTTCAAACCGTCCGTAGTGAGCACTTTGGTCCATTCCGCATTGATTTTTATTCCATATAATTGGGCAATGCCGGATATGGCTTTGCAAGACATATCCGGCATTTACAAAAAATATAATATCATAAAAGGTATCATAAAACATATCCGGCATTCATAAAAGACACATCCGGCATTCGTACATACATATAAAACACTACATATTAGGTCTGTTTATAAGAAATTGTCGTTTGATAATAAACCCGTCCATTGTGAAATTTTACAAAGAGTAAAAACAAATAAACTTCACATACACACATTCACCATTACTATACTGTCATATCAAGGGTGAATATATTCTGACGATTTTATAGTGTGGATATACGTGTATATAAAGAAGTAATTATAATAAAATGAAAAAAAACACGACTGCCATTACAGAAAGTGAACTATTGTATTTATAATTATTTTTATTACTGTTTCTTATACAATATTTGTGGTTTATGTATTTATTCATATAGATAGATGTATATTTCTGGAATAGTTAAATTTTTTATTTTTTCGCTTAATTCGTCTCAATTGAAGGCATTTTGTGTTGCATAAGGATAAGCCCTATTTATGAGATATATGGATGAATAGTGATCGTTAGTCGACTGCAAAAGGACCTTTAAACTTACATTGCACCGTCGAAAGTCGTGCACATCCGTAAGTATATCTCATTCAAACATAAGCATTTCCCAATACAAGCTGGGATTTCCTTCGCTACTTTTTAAGTAGCTTTTGCTAATTTTATTTTAAATAAAAACATCATCCTATAAACGGATTTCTTTACAAACCTTATCAAATATAACAATATTATACTGTTTTCTACAATATTTCTTTACAATTTTTTAATATTATACAATTTTATATATGTTTACCCTATTTTGATAACATTATACAATTTTTATTATAAACTCCTCTGCCAGAAATTAAGATTGAAGTTTCTTCTTTCATTTCATTGAGCATATGGAGGTTTTTTTATTTTTATTTCGATTTAATGGCTCGTTGATAACAAACTCAGCCAATTGTATCATATTTTAAATGTTGGTAGCATTCGAAATTTGAATTATTTCGTAATGTCACTTTCATTTTGAAAACGGCTTTGCCGAAGTGATCAATAGTTTAATTTTTTATTTTTTCGCTTAATTCGTCTCAATTGAAGGCATTTTGTGTTGCATAAGGATAAGCCCTATTTATGAGATATATGGATGAATAGTGATCGTTAGTCGACTGCAAAAGGACCTTTAAACTTACATTGCACCGTCGAAAGTCGTGCACATCCGTAAGTATATCTCATTCAAACATAAGCATTTCCCAATACAAGCTGGGATTTCCTTCGCTACTTTTTAAGTAGCTTTTGCTAATTTTATTTCATATATATATATATATATATATATATATATATATATATATATATATATATATATATATATATATATATATATATATATATATATATATATATATATATATATATATATATATATATATATATATATATATATATATATATATATACATATATATATATATATATATATATATATATATATATATATATATATATATATATATATATATATATATATATATATATATATATATATATATATATATATATATATATATATATATATATATATATATATATATATATATATATATATATATATATATATATATATATATATATATATATATATATATATATATATATATATATATATATATATATATATATATATATATATATATATATATATATATATATATATATATATATATATATATATATATATATATATATATATATATATATATATATATATATATATATATATATATATATATATATATATATATATATATATATATATATATATATATATATATATATATATATATATATATATATATATATCTATATATATATATATATATATATAGATATATATATATCCATCGTTTTGACATCTAAACGGTATAAAAAATTACAATGTATTGTTGTGAAAGTCCTCTATATAATAAGTGAATCACTTTTTACTACTTTCATATAAAATTGTTGATAAAAAAATATTTAACTTTGTCAATTTTTTTAGAAAATGGGCGAAGAATTGCTTTTGATTTTGGCCTTTTAGAACTCTCGTTCATAAAATAAAAACAACAGAAATAAACTTTAGTTCAATATCAATCCATTTCCTCAAAAAAATGCAAAACATTAATTAAAATTGGCAACAAAGTCTTTTAAAACAATCTAATTCTCGCGTTATGATACTCGCCTATGATACGATTCACGCCTCAAGTCAGCTAGTCCCCGCCGAGCGCTTCCAAAGGGTGGACGTATCTCTTTGGCTCCGAAAATCCTACCTACCTATAGTTATATTATACCATTGATTATAGAGGTACACGGCCCACATCGATTTCGTACACGGCCTCTTAATCTAAAAACTGTAAAATGTCATCACTTCTGTAATATCGCTAATTGTTATCGATATTACGATATGCTCAACTATAGTCACAACACTTATCGAATATGTTCCCAGACAGGATGTAAAATAAAATGGCGGCGGTTTATTGATATTGAATATTCAAACTTTGAATGCCTATATCTCGCTTATTTATTGGGATCGAATCTATCTTCTTTCAGTTTTAGCATTAAAGTAATCGAGTCTATTTGTATATTTTTATTTTATTTTGGCCTGTTTATTTACATATATAATTTAAACTTTGAATGCCTATATCTCGCTTATTTATAGCGACCGACACAATTTTCTTCCAGATTTAGCATTAAAATGAGACAATCTATTAGTGTGTATTTTTTTTTTAGTGAGAGGTTCCTATACTGCTATTCCTATTACTATTTCTGTGGAAACTTGACGCAAGCTATCTATAATAAAATCATTAACTCGACCCCAAAAGTAAATGGTCCTGTCCGCGGTGTGTATCAGATAATTTACAGCAGAAACACACGAAGCCGAAGACGGTAGCATGTCATACTACGAAACATAACACACGTGAAGCTTCAGCGAATGAAACAGAAGCAAAATCCCCCCCTTACAAGATATACCACTGTGAAGATAGCTGAGCGTCCGAAGATTATAACCGCGGAACTGTTTGATGAGAATAGCGTTGTCAGTAGTGCCGAGATTAATGTTCGTAATTTGTCTCCGCTAATTGAGCGTAAGTTTTCGGAATACAAAACGGATCTATCGAAATTTAAAACTGACATATTGATATTGATCGAAAGACAATTTGCGGAACAAAATGCTCAATAAAATGCCAAATATGACAGCTTGAAGCAGAAAATGGAAGATCTACAGAAAACAATACGATTTCTATCCAATGATTACGACTCTATCATTACACGAGTTGATACAATAAAGGGAGCAAAATCATCAATTCGATAACTTGGCTAAGAAGAACACCGAACTGGAAACAAAAATATTGGAGATGCAGTCTCGATGGGATTATCAGGAGCAGCAACAACGATCCTCCAATATTGAGATACTTGGAATCCCGGAACAACATGACGAAAACCTGGCAAGCATTGTAGGAAAAATTGCGACGCTAACAAAATATTCCTTCACAACATCGGATGTATCGTCTATCTCCAGAGCAACAACCAGAAAGTTGGATAAAAACCACGACCTGTAATTTTAAAACTTTTGAATAATATTAAAAGTTTTTTGCAGGCAGTAAAGAAATACAATAAAACATGTGAAAATGGTAGCAAAAAAATGAACACCGCAAATCTCGGTCTATCAGGCAATGGCATAGTTCCTGCGTATGTCAGTGAACATCTCACACAGAAAAATAAATATATATTTGGAAGGGCGAAAATGGTCGCCAGAGAAAAATTATATAAATATGTGTGGATAAGTAATGTAGAATTTTCATGCGAAAGGAGGATGGAATGCAACCAGTTTAAATTAAAATTGAGATCTTCATCATAACATTATTTGAAATACTAAATCTAAATATTATCGCAAATACTATTTTATTACTGATGAGTCATGGCGTTATATTTGCATACCTCCCAACTCTAATTATTTCTTCAAGATATTGGATAGTTTTAATATTATTTTCTATATGTCATTTTATACTAACACCGACCAATTTGTTTTTCTATTATTTTATATCCCGTCGTATATTATCAATGTTAATGTTTAGTACTTTTATATTTGATTATATTTTTAAAATAAATATTGCGATTATCTTTATTTTATATTATAAAATTACAATCTATTTAAAATTTTGTGTTGTATTTATTGTTGCTATTTTGTTATTCTGTCGATTTTTTTACAAACACTTTATGGTAATTTTAAATTTCCTATCTAGATATAACGACCACAACATAACTTTTAAAGTAATCATACAAAGTTTCGAATGAAATGTCCATCTAATATCGATTATCCATAGAAATTTTAAACCCCCTTTCACCCCTTTAGGGGTTGAATTTTGAAAAACAAGAAACACCTATTTGCCTCTTTTTCTATTAGAGTAATCTTACAAAGTTTCGAATTAAAAAGTCCATCTATATCGCTTCTCCATACAAATTTTTAAACCCTCTTTAACCCCTTTAGGGGAGGAATTTTGAGAAAACACGAAAAACGTGTTTGCTTATTTGTTTATTAGAGTAATACTAATTAGTTTCAAAATAAAACGTCCATCTAATATTGTTTACCCATACAGATTTTGGATCCCCATTTCACCCCTTTAGGTGTTGCATTTTGAAAAAAATATAAAACATCTGTTATTTGCTGCTAAATATAAAACAACTGCTTATTTATTTATTAATCTTACAAAGTTTTGAATTAAAAAGTCTATCTAATATCGCTTATCCATACAAACTTTGAACCCCTGTTTCACCCCTTTAGGGGTTGAATTTTGAAAAAACATGAAACAACTGTTTGCTTATTTGTTTATTAGAGTAATCTTACAAAGTTTCAAAGTAAAAAGTACATCTATATAGTTTCTCCATACAAACTTTGAAACCCCTTTTCACCCCTTTAGGGTTTGAATTTCGAACGTCCTAAAAAGAACTTCTGTGCAAAACTTCAGCTTTCTAGGTCTAAGAGTTACGGCTGGGCGTTGATGAGTCAGTCAGTGAATGAATGAATCGGAACATTTTTCAAAACAAGCTTTAATTAAAACGGTAGCCAACCCTGGGCGTAGCAGCCATGCATGGTGAAACTTAGAAAGGACTGTCATAATAGAATGCGTATACACAATTGTGTGTGTACTATTGACCGTGGAGGAGAAGCTTCGTTGGGAGCCAATCCTGGGTGTAGAATCATACCATAAAAAAATTGTTTTGTCACCCCAAAACTTTCCAAGCAAGTAGCTAAAGACTGTTTCATCAAAATCCCCCGCCTCCTCCCACACGATAACAAATGTGTTTTTGTCTGAAACTTTATACATCCTGAGTAGTTCGGTATCTATTAAAGCACACTAGATAAGGCGGGAAATCGGTTGTGTCACCCAATACTTTCCCGGCAAGTAGGCAAGCCGCCGCCCACCCCTCCCCCCAATTTTTGGAAAAATGCGGAGGTTTGATTGTCATGGGGGGTGGGGGTAGCGATTAGCAGGGGGAGGCTTGTCTACTTGGCGGGAATGTCTTGGGGTGACACACCAGATTTTTTTATGGTATGATTCTACACCCAGGATTGGCTCCCGACGATGCTTCTCCTCCACGGTCAACAGTACAGACACGAAATTTTGTATTCTAAATATCACCATGCCATGGCTGCTGCGTCCAAGGTTTGCTCCCGTTTTAATAAAAGCTTGTTTTAAAACATATTTTTTATTATTAATTTATTCTTGTTATACGATGTGATGGTTAGAGTGGTAGCCCTCGTTAATACCTACTAATTTCACAGGAAGCGGTACCGAATGAAAAATGGGAAGGAATTCTGGATTGCACCCGCGACGATTTGGCGTATACACAGTTTAATTTCTACAGACGTGCTTGTGTGGGCACGGAAGAGCTGATAGTGAATGTGTATACGCCGCAATTACCATGCGAGCAAACGGAACCATTGCCAGTAATGATCTATCTCCACGGAGGCGGCTTAAAAAACGGGACCAGCAGTAAGCCAGAAGTCAACCCGGACTATATCCTCGATCGTGGAGTCGTGGTCATAGGAATTCAGCCGCGCTTGTGCATATACGGGTATGTATTTAATAGTCGTGACTATTTTTTGTAGGACCACTAGCTAAGCCAATTTAGTTTTATGAGAAACGGGCCACATTTTCGCCGGAATATATGCCTGCAATATCAGCAATTATAGCCCGGCCAAGACTGCAAAATTTTATTGCAGCACGTGGCTGCAAAAGATATAGCCCGGCCATTCTCGTCAATATTTATGCAAAAGTATGGCCCATAATGTTGACTCGTAAACAGGCTACACAATCAGGCAACAATGGCCGACGAAATCATACTTGTCGCGGCGGCTTATGTTGTTTATATACAAATTTAAAACGACAAAAAAACGAGAATGTGGATTCGACCTTACTTCAATAAGTGTGATACTTTAAATATCTTAGCCTGAATGTTTTCGATAATATGAATAACAATTGAAAGGTCTTCTCCATGAATTCACTATCTTATATATAAAGAGAGAAGTTCCGATTCATTCATTCATTGACTGACTCATCAACGCCCAGCCCAAACTCTTAGACCTAGAAAGCTGAAATTTTTAACATAGGTTCCTTTCAGGACGCAAACGCTCACTAAGGGCGGATTTCGAAATTCAACCCCTAAAGGGGTGAAAAGGGGTTTCACAGTTTGTATGGAAAACCTATATAGATGTACTTTTTAATTCGAAACTTTGAAAGACTACTCTAATAAACAAATAAGGAAATAGGTGTTTCATGTTTTTTCAAAATTCTACCCTTAAAGGGGAAAAACGGGGGTTTAAAATTTGTATGGACGAACGATTTTAGATGGACTTTTTATTTCGAAAGTTTGTAAGATTACTCTAATAAATAAATAAGGAAACACGTGTTTCATATTTTTTTAAAATTCAACCCCTAAAGTGGTGAAAAGGGGTTTCGAAATTTTTATAGAGAGACGATATAGATGTACTTTTTAATTCGAAACTTTGTAAGATTACTCTAAGAAACAAATAAGAAAACAGGTGTTTCATGTTTTTTCAAAATTCAACCCCTAAAGGGGTGAAACGGGGTTTCAAAATTTGTATGAATGAACAATATTACATGTGCTTTTTATTTCGAAACTTTGTAAGATTACTCTAATAAATAAATAAGGAAACACGTGTTTCATATTTTTTCAAAATTCAACCCCTAAAGTGGTGAAAAGGGGTTTCGAAATTTTTATAGAGAGACGATATAGATGTACTTTTTAATTCGAAACTTTGTAAGATTACTCTAATAAACAAATAAGAAAACAGATGTTTCATGTTTTTTCAAAATTCAACCCCTAAAGGGGTGAAACGGGGTTTCAAAATTTGTATGAATGAACAATATTAGATGTGCTTTTTATTTCGAAACTTTGTGTGATTACTCTAATAAATAAATAAGGTAACACGTGTATCATATTTTTTCAAAATTCAACCCCTAAAGGGGTGAAAAGGGGTTCCAAAGTTTGTATGGAAAATCGATATAGATGTACTTTTTAATTCGAAACTTTTTAAGATTACTCTTATAAACAAATAATCAAATAGATGTTTTATGGTTTTTCAAAATTCCTCCCCTAAAGGGGTAATACGGGGGTTTAAAGTTTGTATGGATAAACGATTTTAGATGGACTTTTTATTTCGAAAGTTTGTAAGATTAGTCTAATAAATAAATAAGGAAACACGTGTTTCATATTTTTTGAAAATTCAATCCCTAAAGGGGTGAAAAAGGGTTTCCATTTTTTTATGAAGAAATGATATAGATGTACTTTTTAATTCGAAACTTTGAAAGACTACTCTAATAAACAAATAAGGAAATAGGTGTTTCATGTTTTTTCAAAATTCTACCCTTAAAGGGGTGAAACAGGGGTTTAAAGTTTGCATGGATAAACGATTTTAGTTGGACTTTTTATTTTGAAAGTTTGTATGATTACTTTAATAAATAAATAAAGAAACACGTTTTTCATATTTTTTAAAAATTCAACCCCTAGGTAAAGGGGTGAAAAAGCGTTTCGATTTTTTTTATGAAGAAACGATATAGATGTACTTTTTAATTCGAAACTTTGTAAGATTACTCTAATAAGCAAATAAGAAAACAGGTGTTTTATGGTTTTTTCAAAATTCAACCCCTAAAGGGGTGAAACGGGGTTTCAAAATTTGTATGAATGAACAATATTAGATGTGCTTTTTATTTCGAAACTTTGTAAGATTACTCTAATAAATAAATAAGAAAACACGTGTATCATATTTTTTCAAAATTCAGCCTCTAAAGGGGTGAAAAGGGGTTTCGATTTTTTTATGGAGAAACGATATAGATGTACTTTTTAATTCGAAACTTTGTAAGATTACTCTTATAAACAAATAATCAAATAGATGTTTTATGGTTTTTCAAAATTCCTCCCCTAAAGGGGTAATACGGGGGTTTAAAGTTTGTATGGATAAACGATTTTAGATGGACTTTTTATTTCGAAAGTTTGTAAGATTAGTCTAATAAATAAATAAGGAAACACGTGTTTCATATTTTTTGAAAATTCAATCCCTAAAGGGGTGAAAAAGGGTTTCCATTTTTTTATGAAGAAATGATATAGATGTACTTTTTAATTCGAAACTTTGAAAGACTACTCTAATAAACAAATAAGGAAATAGGTGTTTCATGTTTTTTCAAAATTCTACCCTTAAAGGGGTGAAACAGGGGTTTAAAGTTTGCATGGATAAACGATTTTAGTTGGACTTTTTATTTTGAAAGTTTGTATGATTACTTTAATAAATAAATAAAGAAACACGTTTTTCATATTTTTTAAAAATTCAACCCCTAGGTAAAGGGGTGAAAAAGCGTTTCGATTTTTTTTATGAAGAAACGATATAGATGTACTTTTTAATTCGAAACTTTGTAAGATTACTCTAATAAGCAAATAAGAAAACAGGTGTTTCATGTTTTTTCAAAATTCAACCCCTAAAGGGGTGAAACGGGGTTTCAAAATTTGTATGAATGAACAATATTAGATGTGCTTTTTATTTCGAAACTATGTATGATTACTCTAATAAATAAATAAAGTAACACGTGTATCATATTTTTTCAAAATTCAACCCCTAAAGGGGTGAAAAGGGGTTCCAAAGTTTGTATGGAAAATCGATATAGATGTGCTTTTTAATTCGAAACTTTTTAAGATTACTCTTATAAACAAATAATCAAATAGGTGTTTTATGGTTTTTCAAAATTCCGCCCCTAAAGGGGTAATACGGGGGTTTAAAATTTGTATAGATAAACTATTTTAGATGGACTTTTTATTTCGAAAGTTTGTAAGATTACTCTAATAAATAAATAAGGAAACAAGTGTTTCATATTTTTTTAAAATTCAACCCCTAAAGGGGTGAAAAAGGGTTTCGATTTTTTTTATGAAGAAACGATGTAGATGTACTTTTTAGTTCGAAACTTTGTAAGATTACTCTAATAAACAAATAAGAAAACAGGTGTTTTATGGTTTTTTCAAAATTCAACCCCTAAAGGGGTGAAACGGGGTTTCAAAATTTGTATGAATGAACAATATTAGATGTGCTTTTTATTTCGAAACTTTGTAAGATTACTCTAATAAATAAATAAGAAAACACGTGTATCATATTTTTTCAAAATTCAGCCTCTAAAGGGGTGAAAAGGGGTTTCGATTTTTTTATGGAGAAACGATATAGATGTACTTTTTAATTCGAAACTTTGTAAGATTACTCTAATAAACAAATAAGAAAATAGTTGTTTCATGTTTTTTCAAAGTTCAACCCCTAAAGGGGTGAAACGGGGTTTCAAAATTTGTATGGATGAACAATATTAGACGTGCTTTTAATTTCGAATTCCTGTAGGAGTACTCTAATAAAAAAATAACAAAATGCGTTTTTCCTGGTTTTTCCAAAATTCAACCCGTAAAGGGGTGGAAAGGGGTTATAAAATTATTATGAAGAAACGTTATTGATGGTCTGTTTAATTCGAAACTTTGTAAGGTTCCTCTATTAAACAAATAAGAAAATAGGTGTTTTTTTTTTTTTATTCTACCCCTAAAGGGGTGAAACAGGGTTGCACACTTTGTATGAATAAACAACATTAGATGTGCTTTTCATTTCGAAAATTCGAAGGATTACTCTAATAAAAAAGTAAGAAAATGCGTCTTTCGTGGTTTTTCAAAATTCAATCCCTAAACGGGTGATAAGGGGTTATACAATTTGTATGGAGAAACGATACAGATAGACTTTTTAAATCAAAACTTTGTAATATTACTCTCATAATCAAATAAACAAATGGGTCTTTCATGGTTTTTCAAAATTTCGCCCTTAGAGGGGTAAAACGGGGTTTTAAAGTTTGTATGGATAAACGATATTAAATGGACTTTATAATTCTAAACTTTGTAAAATTACTCCAATAAATAAGTAAGCAATCACGTGTTTCATATATGGATAAACGATTTTAGATGGACTTTTTATTTCGAAACTTTGTAAGGTCACTCTAATAAATAAATAAGGAAACACGTGTTTCATATTTTTTCAAAATTCCACAGCTAAAGGGGTGAAAAGGGGTTTCGAAATTTGTATGGAAAACGATATAGATATACTTTTTAATTCGAAACTTTGTAAGATTACTCGAATAAACAAATAAGCAAATATGTTTTTTGTGTTTTTTCAAAATTCAACCCCTAAAGGGGTGAAACGGGGTTTCAAAATTTGTATGAAAAAACGATATTAGATGAACTTTGTAGGATTACTTTAAAAACCATCTAAGCAAATATGTGTTTCGTATTTTTTTTAAATTTCACCCCTAAAGGCGTAAAAAGGGGTGTTTAAGTTTGTATGGAGAAACGATATTAGATGGACTTTTTATTCTGAAACTTTGTAGGATAACTCTAATAAACAAATAATTAAATACGTCTTTCGCGTTTTTTCACAATTCAACCCCTAAAGGCGTGAAAAGGGGTTTAAAATTTGTATGGAGAAACGATATTAGATGGAAATTGTATACTCTAATAAACATTTAGGCAAATACGTATTTAGTATTTTTTTCGTTCAACCCCTAATGTGGCGAAAAGGGGTTTAAATGGTAATAAACAAATAAGCAAATGCATGTGTCATATTTTTCTAAAATCTACCACTTAGGGGGTGAGAAGGGGTAAATAACCATAAAAATCAAAGTCGCACGCGACGGTTCCCGGACGTGAGAAGGCGCTAGAACCTCATTATAAATTCATCATTTGTCTCGATAACATGCGTAGCGCAAGCACCGCGATCGTCACATCTTCACGCCTTAATTACTTAGTTGATCATCATGAAGTTCATATTGACAGGAGTACCTACAGAGAAGGACGTTAGATACCTTTATATATTACACGCAAAAACTTACCACTTGACTGGAAAAAAAGGATCTATCTTAACCCAAGTTTAACGCGTGCGAAGCCGCGGGCAACAGCTAGTCTCTTATATAAAAAGAGAAGTTTAGATTCATTCACTGACTGACTCATCAACGCCCAGCCCAAACTCTTAGACCTAGAAAGCTGATTTTTTTAACATAGGTTCCTTTTAGGACGCAGACGCTCACTAAGGGTGGATTATTCGAAATTCAACCCCTAAAGGGGTGAAAAGAGGTTTCGAAGTTTGTATGGAGAAACGATATAGATGTACTTTTTGATTCGAAACTTTGTAATATTACCTACTCTAATAAACAAATAAGAAAGTAGGTGTTTCATGTTTTTCCAAAATTCAACCCCTAAAGGGGTGAAACGGGGTTTTAAAGTTTGTATGGATAAACGATATTAAATGGACTTTATAATTCGAAACTTTGTAAAATTACTCCAATAAATAAGTAAGCAATCACGTGTTTCATATTTTTCCAAAATTCAATACCTAAAAGGGTGAAACAGGGTTCCAATCTTTGTATGAATAAAAAATATGTGCTTTTTATTTCGAAACTTTGTAGTATTACTCTAATAAAAATATAAGAAAATACGTCTTTCGTGGTTTTTCAAAACTCAACCCCTAAAGGGGTGAAAGTATAAAATTTGAATGGAGAAAGGATATAGATGGACTTTTTATTTCGAAACTTTGTAAGATTACTCTAATAAATAAATATGCAAATAGGTGTATTAAGTTTTTCAAAATTTAACTCCTAAAGGGGTGAAACGGGGTTTAAAATTTTCTATGGATGAACGATATTAGATGGACTTTTTTTTCATAACTTTGTAAGATTACAGTAATAAAGAAAAAAAGCAAATAGGTCTTTCGTGTTTTTTCAAAATTCAACCCCTTTAGGGGTAAAACGGGGTTCCAAAGATAGTATGAATAAACTATATATAAGATGGAGGATTTATTTCGAAACTTTATAGGATTACTATAATAAACAAATAAGCAAATACTTATTTAATATTTTTCAAAATTCAACCCCTACAGGGGTGAAACAGGGTTTCAAACTTTGTATGAATAAACAATATTAAATGTGCTTTTTACTTCAAAACTTTGTAGGATTACTCTAATAGTAAAATATAATATACACCTATCGTGGTTTTATAAAATTCAACCCCTAAAGGGGTGAAAAGAGGCTATAAAATGTGTATAAAGAAACGATATATATGGACTTTTTAATTCGAAACTTTGTAAGATTACTCTAACAAACAAATATACAAATAGGTGTATTAGGATTTTCAAAATTCAACCCCTAAAAGGGTGAAACGGGGTTTAAAATTTTCTATGGATGTACGATATTAGATTGAGTTTTTTATTTAAACTTTGTAAGATTACTCTAATAAACGAATAAGTAAATTGGTATTTCATGTTTTTTCAAAATTCAACCCCTACAGAGGTTAAACGGGGTTTCAAAGTTTGTATGGATAAACGATATTCGGTGAACTTTAAAACAATCGAAACTTTTTAAGATTTCTCTAATAAAAAAGTGAGAAAATGCGTCTTTTGTGGTTTTTTAAAATTCAACCGCTAAAGGGGTGAAAAGGGGTTTTAAAATGTGTATGGAGAAACGATATAGGTGGAGTGTTTAATTCGAAACTTTGTAGGATTACAAAAACAAATATGCAAATAGGTGTACCAAGTTTTTCAAAATTCAACCCCTAAAGGGGTGTAACAGGGTTTAAAAATGTCTATGGATGAACGATATCAGATGGACTTTTTTTTCAAAACTTTTTAAGATTGCTTTAATAAACAAATAAGCAAAAAGGTGTTTCACGTTTTTTTCAAAATTCAAACCCTAGAGGAAAGAAACGGGGTTTCAAAATTTGGATGGATAAACAATATTAGATGAACTTTAAAAATCGAAACTTTTGTAAGATTAAGTAATAAATAAGTTTCATATTTTTTTTAAATTCCACCTCTATAGGGGTGAAACAGGGTTTCAAAGTTTGTATGAATAAACAATATTATATGTGATTTTTATATCAATTTTTTTTAGAATTACTCTAATAAAAAAAAAGAGAAAAAACTTTATTCAATTTTCAACCCTTAAAGGGGTGAAAATGGGTTATTAAATTTGTATGGAAAAACGATATAGATGTACTTTTTATTTCGAAACTTTGTAAGATTACTCTAATAAAAAATAAGAAAACACGTGTTTTATGTTTTTTTCAAAATTCCACCCCTAAAGGGGTGAAAAGGGATTTCGAAATTTTTATGGAGAAACGATATAGATGTACTTTTTAATTCGAAACTTTGTAAGATTACTCTCATAAACAAATAAGAAAAGAGGTGTTTCATGTTTTTTCAAAATTCAACCCCTAAAGGGGTAAAACGGGGTTTCAAAATATGTATGAATAAACAATATTAGATGTGCTTTATATTTCGAATTCCTGTAGGATTACTCTAATTAAAAAAATAACAAAATGCTTCTTTCGTGGTTTTTCCAAAATTCAACCCGTTAAGGGGTGTAAAGGGGTTATAAAATTTGTATGGAGAAACGATATAAATGTTTTTTTTTAATTCGAAACTTTGTTAGATTACTCTATTAAACAAATAAGAAAATAGGTGTTTCATGTTTTTTTTAATTCTACCCCTAAAGGGGTGAAACAGGGTTTCAAACTTTATATGAATAAACGATATTAGATGTGCTTTTTATTTCGAAACTTCGAAGAATTACTCTAATAAAAAAGTAAGAAAATACGTATTCCGTGGTTTTTCAAAATTCAACTTCTAAAGGGGTGAAAAGGGTTATACAATTTGTATGGAGAAACGATATAGATGGACTTTTTTATTCGAAACTTTGTTGGATTACTCTAAAACAGAAATAGGCAAACAAGTGTTTCATGTTTTATCAATATTCAAGCCCTAATGGGGTGACACGGTGTATGCTTTTTTTTTTTGGATAAACGATATTAGATTGACTTTTTAATTCGAAACTTCGGAAGATTTTTCTAATAAACTAATAAGCAAATAGGTGTTTTATGTTTTTTCAAAATTCTTTTTGTTTCAATCCCAAAATTTGTTTGGATAAACGACATTAGATGGACTTTTTAATTTAAAACTTTGTACGATTTTGAAGCTTTGTAAGATTACACTAATAAACAAATAAGTAAATAATTCTTTCGTGTTTTTTTTTAATTCAACCCCTAGGAAAGGGGTTTCAAAGTTTGTATGGAAAAACGTTATTAGATGAACTTTGTAGGATTACTCTAATAAACATCTAAGCTAATGTGTGTTTCGTATTTTTTTTTAAATTCCATCCCTAAAGGCGTAAAAAGGGGTTTTAAAATTTGTATGAAGAAACGATATTAGATGGACGTTTTATTTTGAAACTTTGTATGATTACTCTAATAAACAAATAATCAAATACGTCTTTCGTATATTTTCACAATTCAATCCCTAAAGGCGCGAGAAGGGGTTTAAAATTTGTACGGAGAAACGATATTAGATGGAATTTGTAGGAATACTCTAATAAACATCTAGGCAAATACGTATTTCGTATTTTTTTTAATTCAACCCCTAATGGGGCGAAAAGGGGTTTAAATGATATTAAACCAATTAGCAAATGCATGTTTGATATTTTTCAAAAATTTACCACTTAGGGGGTGAGAAGGGGTTAATAACCCTAAAAATCAAAATAGAATCTGAGTCGCGCGCGACGGTTCCCGAACACGAGAAGGCGCTAGAACCTCATTATAAATTCATCATTTGTCTCGATAACATGCGTAGCGCAAGCACCGTGATCGTCACATCTTAATGCCTTAATTACTTACACAGAAAGAAACGATTTCTCAAATTGAGACTCGCGAAAGTTTTAAGTTTATAGTGTTATTTTAAGTAGATATTTTCTTAGAGGAAGTCAGTATTTTTGAATCGACAAACGTGAGTTTTTTGTATCAATGTAATATTAGTTTCAAAAATTTAGTTATTTTAAGTATATATTTTCTTAGACTAAGTCAATATACTCGAACCAACACATGCGATACGTTTGCATGAATGCAAAATTGGTTTTAATATTTTTTCTAAAGCCAAGAATATATTCTCAAGTAAATTCTTTATATTACTTAATTTAATAACATATTTTTATCAAAATAAATATCATTGCAAGTCTTCGTTTGACAAATGTGTTTTTTTTATTAAATACATTTTGAGTGTTCTTCCTAGAATAACCAAATTAATTGATTTGAAAGCACATAGATTCTTAAGTCAATTCCTTACGTCACTTAATTTAATAACGTATTTTAATCGAAATATATATCGCTGCAAGTCTTCCTTAGACAAATGTGTTTTTTTTTTATTAAAGACATTTCGAGTGTTCATCCTAGAATCACCAACTGAATTGATTTGAAAGCACATTGATTCTTAAGTCAATTCCTTATGTCACTTAATTTAATAACGTATTATTATCGAAATAAATATCATTACAAATCTTTGTTAGACAAATGTGTTTTTTTATTAAAGACGTTACGAGTGTTCTTCCTAGAATCACCAACTGAATTGATTTGAAAGCATATATATTCTTAAGTCAATTCCTTGCGTCTTTAAATTTAATACCGTATTTTTATCGAAATAAATATCACTGCCAATTTTCCTTGTAAAAATGTGTTTTCTTTATTAAAGACATTTCGAGTGTTTATCCTAGAATCACCAACTGAATTGATTTGAAAGCACATATATTCTAAAGTCAATTTGTTACGTCACTTAATTTACTAAAATATTTTTATCGAAATAGATACCGCTATAAGTTTTCGGTAGACAAGTTTGTTTTGTTTTTAAGCACTTTTCGAGTGTTCATCGTATAAATACTAACTGAATTGATTTGAAAGCACGTATATAATTAAGTCAATTCGTAATGCCATATAATGTAATAACGTATTTTTATCGGAATGAATATAACAGCAAGTCTTTTAAGGACAATGTGTTTTTTTAAACATATTTCAAGTGTTAATCCTAAAAATACAAATGTAATTGTATTTCATTTATTTACAAAAAATATATTTGGACTAGGACTGAACTAAATAAACCAAGCATCGTAGTATTTAATATGACTGACCGTGGTATATATTTATAAAATAAAGTACATTTTTTTAAATCTGTTTTTATTTTAAATTGAAATTGATTTACGTATTTATCCTTTATTTGAATGTATACTTTGGACCCAGAAACACTAAGACTTCTAAATTTTAAATAAAATTAATAGTTTAATTATGCATTGCCAAAAATAAAGAACTCTTGATATAAGAAAACAGTTTTATTTTAGTCTTGCCCCAAGACACGTACATACGCTGCGAAATTTGACCCCAGAATCCAGTCTTGAGTCAAGACTAAAAGAATAAAACTCAAGACTTGTAAATTAGCAAATTTTAGGTCAAGAATTTTATTTTTTTTAGTCTTGACTCAAGACTCGTACACGTAATAGTCTTTGGTCAAGACTCACAAACGTACGAGTCTTGAGTTATGACTCGCAATTCAGATTTTCTTGGCATGCGTGATGCGTCATTTGAATGTCCATTACACAAGGTTCATAGCTTCGTAACTATACGTAATATTTGGGTAATAAATACACTTTATTTTTCACTATGTCTGTAATTGTGTATTGCCGGCCTTAGTGAGCTGCGAATGACTGTATGCGTTTGCGAATAAATACCCTGAAAACAAGCGACGGGGAATCCCCTATGCCGTTCGATTTCCGCGCGCATATGGTTTAACCCCTCAAGCCCCGATTGGCCGATATCGGCCACAAAACGATACAGCGTGACGGCCCCGTTTTAATTTTATTTTAATTTAATTTGTTTGATTTTATTATGTTTTATTATGTTAATATGTTTCATTTTAATTATGGGTACAGTGGTTTGGCAGTAATTAATGTTTTGGTGAGACAGTGTCGTAATTCAATTTTTTTACTAATTTTTACTAATTTTTTTTGGGAAAGCAACTTGTCAACCGGCTGAGGGGCCGAGGCCTGAAGGGTTAATTGATGTCAGGGTTGCCAACTTTGTCGTAGGAATTTTTTAAAATTACAATATTGTCCATTGTCTTGAATGGAGGCTGGGGCCTTTATACCCCCGGGGCCACGGGCTGCTGACCAAAAAGTTCTTATATAGATCCGCCCCTGCTTCTACTGAGCACGTAGAGCTAGCATGATCCTTGCCAGATTGCAAACATCTAGGTTTCCGTTATACACAAAATTTAAAGGACGCGTTATGCCATGCATACCAAGAAAATCAAAATTGCCAGTCTTGACTCAAGGACTCGTATGGTTACAGGTCTTGACCCAAGATTCGTATGTTTGCGAGTCTTGACCCGAGAATTTTGTTTTTTTGTTAGTCTTGTAGGTACCAATGCTAGTTTTGTCAGTGTTACCAGATCAGTTATACAAAATCCCTCCAGATCATTCCAAAAACGCAGTGGCTAATCGCGCCCGTCCACTTATCGTATGCTTTCTGTAATTGCGAAAGGCAAACGAACACGTTAGGTTAGGTTAGAACATATAAGAACTATTCATTTGGACGGGCGCGTAGCCACTGCCTTCCAAAAAAATCGGTGACACGCACCCATTAAATGTAGATTTCTTTGGCCAGCTATTATAAAGCTATTAAATAAATTTGAAAAAAATGTTTTTTTTTAATAATTAAAAATAAATTTAAAGAAAAATGTAGGGGTTAACAAGAGCTTTCCAACGATATATCATGTCAAGTTTGGACCTATGGTTGTTAAGATATGTTTTTTTTTTATCTTTGAGCTGCGGCCATTTTGAAACAAGATGGCGGATCTGGCTCTTCTGCGATCTCATCTAAGGTATTGGGCTAATACATTTTTGCAAATACATACAATACAATTAGCCGCGAGTAGGTTATTAAAATGTTTCCGTCTCTACCGACCTCTACAATTCGATACCCTAGTTCACAATTATATATATATTTTTTTGTGAATGAAATTGTAACTTTATTATTTATGTCCTAACGTCTTTACTACACCACATTCCCCCCGTAATTAGTATGATTGTGAGCTAGGGGATCGATGTGTCACTTCCTTGATTATTTTTACAACCCAACGATTTAGTTAAGATTCCACAAGGAATAGTTTTTGGGTATATTTCTGAGCTAATAAAATCTCAATAATGTACTAGTACTACTAATAAGGCAGGGTAAGATATGCCTTAATACTACTTACACAATAATGTACATTGGGTAGACGTAATAAAATAATTGTTATTGATCTTATAGTATAAAAACAATATATTCAATTATCTGGTAACAATCCGGCTGATGATGACGATGAAATTCAATTAATTAAGTTATGAAAGTTTTACAATACCTTTTTGCGCGATTTTCTATTCGCAAAATTATCAATTATATCATTGTATGAAATCTTGTTCATTAGTTCTGACTCTATGCACAAAAGAGCTAAGGCGTTTAGTTTTTCTTGGCTTAAGGTAGATGTTAGATAATTCTTCACCCGTTTTAAGCAAGAAAAGCATCCCCATCTGAACAATTTGTCACTGGTGTACATAAGGCCATGCGAACTGCTATATGCAAGTTTAGATAAACGTTTTGCAAATTATGTTTTTTCAGGAACAGGAAGACAAACCTTTCACACAGACATTCCAAACACAGAATCTGGTTTTACCTAAATTCTTTCAAAAGAAAGTCAGTCTCTAAATCATTAGGATACATTTCTTCAGAGAAAAGGGCTTTTTCCGTAAGGGTTGATGATGACAATGCACTCATTTTGGTCATAAAAATTCATTTAATTGGAAAAACATATTACATGTTGAATTGTTTGTGTGGATCTAATGACATTTAAGTATATAAATATGAATGTTATTAATTTCTGTAAGACATAAAAAAATTGGCCCCAAATTTGCCACCCCTAAAATCGAAAGAAGTGGAAAAAATATACAATTCAAAAATACAAGTGAAACTGCGATGATAGTTTTATTATTTATATCGAGATAACCAAAACCCTATAGGTTTTTGTCAATAAATAGTTACCAAAGTGTCATAATATCATGTCAAACGCGATTTACTGCACTTTAGCATGGAAACAGCGTAAAATTTACTACTTTGTATTAGTTATTCTGACATTTTCGCAATTTTTTAATGACCAAGCAAGATATACCTACTAATCCCAATCGGTCGAAAGAAATCGAAGCCGAATTTTAAAGCGGTCGGGCATAGCTAAGTAGTTTTTTTAATAATTCTTCTTCTTCTTAGGGTGCCTCTCAAACTAGTGAAGGTTGGCAGTCAGCTCTGCATACTTCTTTTTGTCCTTTGCCAGGCGAACAATTCGGCGACACTTGTAATCCCGGTCCATTCTCGAATGTTCCGCAACCAAGATTTCCGTCTACGGCCAGGTCTCCTCTTTCCTGCAACTTTTCCCATCATAATGAGTTGCAGGAGTTGGTACCTGTCGTGTCTAAACACGTGACCCAGGTATGCAACTTTGCGCTGTTTGATGGTGTGCAAAAGATTGCGTTTTTGGCCTACACGTAGTAGAACTTCCTCATTGGTGACTTTCTCAGTTCAAGATATCGACATCTCGAATGCTTCTATACGTTTTCTGAGATCTTCCTTAATAGTCGAGGCCTCACACCTACATAGAAGTGTGGACCAGACGTAGCACTGGAGAAGACGTATTCGAAGTGAGATTTTCAGGTTTCGATTGCGAAGAACCTTTTTCATTTTTCCAATGGCGCTGCGTGCAATTTCGATGCGAGTTTTGATTTCTACTTCACAGTCCCAGTTTTGTGTAAATCAGGTGCCAAGGTATTTATATTTATCAACTTGTTCTAGTTTTTGACCCGCCACAGATACGCTAGGTTGGATATTGGGATTGTTAGAAATGACCATAAACTTAGTCTTGGTGACATTCATCCTGAGACCAGCTTTGACACTACACTCGTTTACTCGATCAACAATCTCCTGTAGCTCGGCTTCCGTATATATAGATGCTATGAGAACAGTGTCATCGGCATACCTCAAGTTGTTGATGAGGCGGCAATTATTTTAATGCGACAGTTCAAGTCCTCCAGAGCTTCCGTCATTATGGCTTCAGAGTAGATGTTAAAAAGAGTCGGCGACATGCATGCCCTGCCGCACTCCCCTCTTAATGTCAATTTCCTTGGATCCTTCCCCTTCAACTCTGACAGTGGCGCGCTGATTCCAGTACAGATTTTGTATTATACGGATGTCTTTCTTGTCCAGTCCGATGTCGTTCAGAAGTGCAATAAGACGATTATGTTGCACTCTGTCAAATGCTTTTTCGTAATCTATGGAACATAGAAAGACATTTTGCTGCATATCCTGACATTTTTGCACCAAAACCTGTACTGCGAATAACGCTTCCCTCGTCCCCACTTGTATATATGTATGTATTCTTTATTGCACACCAAATAAAAAGGTTACAAATAAGCGAGTTTAATGCCTCTTGAGCATTCTTCTCAAACTAACCTTAGGGATGTAGGAGTGAGCATATTGGAGTACTACAAAGATGTTTAATTAGATTGAATGTAGCATATATAAGAGTATATAAGAAGAATATATAAAAGAAATAATAGTGATATATAAATAATAATAATAAAAGTCAATGTATGCATGCATGCATATATACCATATACATATACACTTCGTCTTTTTCAATAATAAAACGATTTAATTATCTAGTTGTTTTATTTGCAACAAAGGAAAACTACTGTACCTACTAAGGGAATGAGTATATTTTTTCAAGCCAAGCATGGGGTGATATGTCTGGCAACACTGCCGGGCGAACGCAGAAGGTGAACAAGTATCACAATTCTATTGGTGTTGGCCGACGGCTATACAAATTTGTTTGTATTGGACGAAGATGGAACAGTCTGTTGCTGACACTTCATCATTGCTGCAGTGATTGCTGCTGTCTTCTTGGAGCATTCCGGAAGCCGTCGTATCGAATTTTATTGGTAAGTACTACGTATGTATATCTATATAACCTAAGTGCAATATTATTTATTTAGAACACCCTTGTTAATGAGGGGGGGGGGGGGGAGTAAGGGGAATTTTAATTTTGTTTGAAAAGTTAATTTTCTATCGAAAATATGAGAGCTAAAGTGAATTCATCGATGTATATTACAAATTATATAACTTTTATGTAAAATAATTTCCAATTGTTGCAGAAAATGGAGTAATCGTAAGAAAAACAGTCGGCTTGCGAATACAATGAAATGATTTAATTTTATTTTTCTCACATTTTCTTTCAGGTGACATTCCAGCACAGATAACAACACTGGGACATCTTCTACCACCTCGAGGAAGACTTTCTAAAAATGTTAAGTTCTCTACAATTGAAGCTATCGAGGGATTAATAGTTAAAGTTTCAGTAAGTTTTTTTTTTAATTATTTTTTTTTTAGTGACTTCCCGGTGCGACTGGTGATGAGTCACATCGCTGTGCAGTTCGAAGTTTCGAGTTCTTCTGTGGAGTTGTTTTGATGTATATTATGTTATTTTTTTGTACTTTTTTTAATTTGTGTTTAATGTAGTTTGTCTATAATTTTTTTAAACAGTTATTCTATATTTTTCTGAAATCTGGTTCAAATAGCTTATTGTATTGTCACTTATTATTATTTTGTCGAACTTTTTTAAAATTAGCTCCTGGCTCATACTGGCCAGGTCGACGCTGTTTTTAGCTAGACCTTTTGTCTACCATATATGCACCTGTTTTATTAAAATCATAATATTGGTAAATAAAAAAGTTGACAATAAACATTTTTCTTTCATAATTTTTTTTAGAATGTGTACAGTGTATTCAGAATATTATGCGCAGGTTAAAGGACAGTCAAACATCTGTTTACTACTTATATATACACCGTTTCATGCCTGAAAAAAAAACATTCTGATAATTCTGTTCAACGTAATCTTTACTTTTTTCAGACTGCTGAGGACGTCGAAAATGTGCAGTAGTAAAGGACGGGATGTGCAGTAGTAATTATTATTCATTGTTCATTCTATATTGTCAGTCAAGTAATTTTTTTTATCACCAAAAAAGTTGTAATACCATAACAAACATAACTACACCGGTTATGATTTTCTGGACAATGTCTTCCGCTATTTTAGTTATATTTTGTGGCCTTATATAAGTGTGTGTGTGTGTGTTTTTTTTAATTTCCTTGATATTGTATACCTGCGTTAATGTCAAATTAATACACATTATTTTAAAGTAATACATTGTTTATTTTCATATCACACAATCATAATTTTTGCATTAACATAGCAATAATAATACCCACATTATTCTTGAAAATATTGTGAAGTCTTGTGTTAAGTTTCTTTATTTCATTTTAATAGTGGTTACAATTAAATTGTTTATTTATTAACTGAATCCTTATGTGATTTGTGATTTTTGTTTTTATACCCAATTCATTGACATTCGCTAGAAAAGCATCACAGCTAGAATAATTTTATTATATAATTTAATATTATTTTAATAATGCCAGAATGTATTTCTCCTAACCTAATATATTTTAGTATTCATTTCATTTTGCATCTTTCTTAAATCAACGTAAAAATATTGCCATTTGGAGGATTTTCAAAAAACAAAAAAAAACAGAGTAGATTTTTCAATTTACGAATGTAAATGACTGATGACTGGAAATATTTTTTTATTGCATTTGGATCTTAACTTATTAAAAAGTATTTGTTTCACCAACTCGTAAAAAAATATCACTCGTTTTCGATTTGGTGAAACCAACACTTTAAAAAAATCCAACCGTTATAAAAATTACTTCCGGTCATCAGTCAAATACATTTGTAAATTGCAACATCTACTCTTTGTTCAAGCAAAAGGAATATTCTTCAATTAACAATATTTTAGTGTTGATTTAAGAAAGGTATAAGATGAAATAAATTTAAAAAAGTATTAGGTCAAGAAAAATCTATTCTGACAATAAGAAAATAATATTGTCGCATCAAGATATTTTGGTAGTCTTGGATAAACACTATCATGTTATTGGATTAATAAAATCATTTTCTTAGATAAACACAATATTTTATTGAATAAACAAAACTAATTTCTGGGTTAAACAGATATATTTCTTGGGTAAATACTATAATTTTCTCGGATAAATACTATAAAGCTTTTATATAAATACTATAATTTCCTTGGACTAATGAAATAATTTTCTTGCATAAACACAATAACTTTCTTAAAAAAAAACAATAATTTTCTTGAACAAACACAACAATTTCTTGAATAAATACAATCATTTACTTGGACAAACACAATAAGTATCTTGGAAAAACACAATAATTTTCTTGGTTACTATGTTTCTAAATTTCTAGGATACGCTACCATTTTCTTCGTTTTATAATTTATATTCTTGGATTGAAAAGAGCATTTGTTTTACACGGAGAATGTATGTTCTTCCTATGAGAATTTATGCTTCCTTGCAAGAAGACACGCATTTGTCTCAATTTGACACTATATTTTATTGACACAAGACAAAATAATTGAAACTACAATTTACTCTTTCGAAGAAAATATTGTTTTCCTCCTATGCTCAAACTCGGGTTATCTTGACCAATAGGATATTGCTTTGATCTAAGATACCATTTCTTTCTGTGTAGTTGATCATCATGAAGTACATACTGACAGGAGTACAGAGAAGGACGTTGGATACCTATATATTACCTATTACACGCAAAAACTTACCACTTGATTGGGAAAAAGGGATCTATCTTACCCCAAATTTAACGCGTGCGAAGCCGCGGGCAACAGCTAGTGTATCTATATGGATAAATAGATGAACCACAAATATTTCAAAAAAATCATTATCCGGCACAAGATTACCTGCTGCAGGGCGCGCATTCCTTGCATGCTACACTTAGGCCGGTGATAGTGCTATGCGGTTGCCGCATCCGGCTGGCCGGACCGCGGTTCTATATGTATGGCGATGTATGGGGCCTTACAGTGCTATGCGGCTAGCCGCACTGCGGTTGCGGCTGGCCGGTACGGTTGTAGACGAGCCGCGCCGCGCGACCGCAATCCGGCAGCCGGACCGCGGTCGCGCTACAGAATCATATGGCAGCGTTGGGCAGCGTGCAGTGCCATACGGTCCGGCTGCTGAACCGCATGTATGTACATTAACGCGCAAAAATGTCGCTGAGCATTTTGTCTGTTGACACGGAACGTCTTATAAATGAAGTACGACTAAGGCCTATGTTATGGGATCTATCCCACGATCTTTACAAAAACAAGGATGCATGGCACGTATAGAAGCGTGGAGGGAAGTTTGTTTGGCACTTCAACCAAACTTCCAAACTATGGATGTGGAACACCAGAAGGAAATAGGTAATTAATAAAAATATTTTTTTTCTTTATTATATTGTTCTTTATTGATACATATTGTAATATTATGTTACATATTTAGTTATGTCCCTAAAATATGCATGTATCTTGCCATGGCACGGAACCCTCTGGTGATATAAAATAATTGGTAAAAAGTTCTCTTACTGCATCTGATGATCTCATTCGAAACATATTGGCATTATTGTTATTATTTTGGTTATTTTCGAAACCTTCAATAGTTAACGTATGTTCCTCGTTATAGCCGTCTCTGTCCCTTATAAAGTTGTGTAAAATACAACACGCCTTCACAATTTTTATGGTATTTTCAATAGATGTGTTCATAGGCCTATGAAATATTCTAAATTTATTACTCAAAATACCAAACGTGCATTCTATGTATCTTCTAGCTCGACTTAACCTATAATTAAATATTTTTTTTTTATAAGTCATGTTACTACGTGCGTATGGTTTTAAAACTTGATTTGATATACCAAAGGCTGCATCACCTAGAATCATGTATGGTACTTGTCGATCGTCGGTATTGAGTAATGATTTCGGCGGGGGAAGTTTTATGTGTCCATTTTGTAAACCACGTAATAAACTACTGCCCTTAAATATTGTTGAATCTGATTCAGTGCCACAAGAACCCACATGAATGTAGGTAAAACGATAATTAGCGTCACACATAGCTAGTAGTACAATAGAAAAAAAATTCTTGTAATTATGAAATAAGGTGCCGCTATGTTCAGGAGATAAAATTCTCACATGCTTTCCATCTATGCAGCCAATACAATGTGGAAAATTAGCTAAGTTTTCAAAATCATTTGCGATGTTTTTCATTTTGTCCAAAGTAGGGAACGAAAGACATTCTTCTTGCAGAACTTCCCATACCACGGTACATACTTCCACAACTATTCGCCCTATAGTGGATACTCCCATACGGTAGCTGTAGTGAAGATCTGTGAAAGTATTGCCACTTGCCAGGTATCTGAAAGAAACAGAAACTTTATTGTGTAAATATTTCTGTTTTGTATATTTACAGAAAAAGCGATCCAACTGAGATGGAGGAATGCTAAGGACTCCTACATGAAGTGCAAGGCTTCCCTAAAATTCACGCCTTCTGGATCCAAGGGAAAATCCAAAAAAAAATATGTCTATTATGAATATTTAGTATTTTTGGACAAAGGTTGCCCCACTCAAACGGAAGATTCGTTGTCCACAAGTTCGGAGGCCGCTGTGCAACTTCAAGAGCAGCCACATTTCCAGAGCCAAGAACCTCAACATCGACAAGATCCCGAAGATGAAGGAACAGTTGACCCAGCCGAATCAACTCAAAACCTAAAGAAGACATGGCCTCGTAAGAGAAGAAATTGCCGTAATGATGTTATCAACGAGTTCGATAAGGAACTCCTAAAAGTTATGAAAACGCAATCTGAAAATATGCAAAATGATGACATGGCCTTCTTCGTCTCGTTACTCCCGATTTTAAAGAAATTTTCAGACCAGCAGAAATTAGTTTTTAGATCGGCAGTTTTGAAAACGGCTATGGACGTTAGCGGTATGTCTGCCCAGGCTACGCAATCACCATCTCAATATAGTTTCCATGCAGTGCCATCTCCGGCCGAATCGACCATTAGTGCCTCGTCTGGTAGCAGGTCACACTATGTATTATCGCCGCCACCGCCACCACAGACGGCGACATGTGAGTACACAAATACAGGCAACATAAGTCATCAATCAAATGCTGCAACTACGTCATCGTGCAACTACGATCAAGTCTCTTTGCAGGATTTATTAACATTCAATAAAATATAATTCTCACGTGTGTGTCAAATCAAATATGGTTTTATTTTATTTTATATCCTTCGCGTGGGAGGTATCCGGGTAGGAATTGTCCGGATGACAATTCCAGATATGTTGCCGAGGTAATTGCTAACACATGTTGTGTCAGTGCATCAACTTTCGCGTTTAGCTGCCCTATTGTCTCCAATTGCTTGGAGCTTTGAGTCAATAAATCACTCACCATTCTCTTGAGCTCCCTAGCATCCTTTTCGTTAAAATTTACGGCCGGTGCCATTCTAATACACTACGCAAAAAAATATTCGAAATTTTAACACGCGACGTGTCCATCCTCGGACGCTCTAGAGAGACAATAATAATATTACTACCATGATTGAGAAAAGAAAGAATTTCTTACTTACCTCAATGTTACTGCTATTCGTTCTATTGGACTTATCGGAGTCCTAAACATATTGCAATGTTTCAAACGATGTTCCATTTTTGCTAGCAGTTCATCAAAGCTTCTTATTGATAACCGAAAGTAATTGAAGAATTTATGTTCGTCTTCACGTAGTTCCGAAAATAGTAGGTGAAATTCGCCTTTCAACAACCTTGCAGCAACTATGGGGTGTTGATGAAATCTTCTTTCCAAGCGTTGGAGTCGACGGCGGCGGCGGCGTGGTCGTTGCTCTCGGATCCGTCGATGAATTAAATAAATTGTGGGTAAAAATGTAAACGGATCCATTTTTAGTAACTGTACACATGCGTGAACCGCAGCAGGCAAACCGCACTGCACTGTAAGCTAGATCGAGCCGGCAGCCGTGTGCGGCTAGCCGGACCGGTTCAACCGCATGCGGCAACCGCATAGCACTATCACCGCCCTTAGAAAGCCAAGCCAATGAGTCCGGCTGACATTAGGCCCCGTTAAAGGGCGATTTCCCAGCGGAAGGAGTCATGGGTCCGACTGACTCACAGAATGAGCAATCGTCTTCAGGCAATGGATGTTTATAGAGATAACACGCGTCAGTGGGGTCGTAACGAAACTTCCGTAAATTGAATTGGGTTTGAACGAATATTGTTTCAACGAAGACCTTTATTCTCTAAAAGACGTGCTTTAAACGCGACCGAATTATTTCTAATAATTATAAATACTACGAGTATACTCGTACTTCACTTTTTGTAGTGGCAGTTGTGTTTTTCATTTTTTA
Source organism: Micropterix aruncella (assembly GCA_944548615.1). Lineage (NCBI taxonomy): Eukaryota > Metazoa > Arthropoda > Insecta > Lepidoptera > Micropterigidae > Micropterix > Micropterix aruncella. The sequence goes on from OX155975.1 coordinate 2,100,844, forward strand.
AAACTATTGTTCTTGTTTTACCATTTCTAATTGGCCAACTCCGACGTGCTTAATTTAGCGTTAAATATACCTATAGAAAATGGTTTTGAAAGTAATCTTACAGTGTGGATACAATGGAATATTAAACTGAGGGAAGGTGATAATATTATATAATCACAGTGTTGTTATATCTGGCGGAAATATAAAAAATTAAATATGCATTTGGGAATGCCTTTATATAAAACTAGCTGACCCGTGCCCACTTCGTTGGGCGGTAAAACTTTTTACATGTGATGAAATTATGAGTGTGGTTCGGTTAGTACTGAGTGGTATGATTTATTTCCTGACTGCCAAAAGAAGGGTTATATTTTTACTACATATGTATGTATGTATTTGCATGCCAATTTGACTATATAACCGTTATTTGTGAGTGTCTTCTTGTGAGTGTCTTACTTGTGAATGTCTTATCTCTTTAGCCATTTATGCAATATGCAGTAAAAGGGAAAAGTCTTGTTTTAAACACTTGAAACGATAAATTTACTTATTTTGATATGAATTCATAATTGTTGTAATATGACCAATAAACATGACCTAACGATTTAAATTATTTTTTTTATATAAAAAACTACTTTTTGTGACTTAAATAGACGTATGCTGTCGCTGACTTTTTTGTAGGCATTACCAAGCTCTACAACTTAATCATATATCTCCCATCGTTAAAGCAGCGTTCGTAAGAAAGATTTTCATTCGACCGTTTTTTCTCCGACTTACTTTGCAAATCCGACTACCACGAAAAAGTCTTTTAATTTTTCGAATTAATATATAGCCTATGACACTTACAAATAACGTGGCTTTCTATTGGTAAAATAATTTTCAAAATCGGTTTAGTAGATCCAGATATTACTTCCTGCAACCTCACAAACTATACCTCTTTATAGTATTAGTAGGTATATATGTAGATAAAAGCTGCAATATATCTACAATATGTATGATGCATTGCGTTGTATCCTACTTCCCTATCGTTCCAAGTCAAACGACCTGCTATCTTGTTTTAGGTTCCTATGTTTGGATATACCGGAAGTTCCTGGGAACAATGGCCTAAAGGACCAAACGCTGGCCATGAAATGGATCAAAAACAACATAGATGCGTTTGGAGGTGATCCAAACAACGTATGTATTTATGGTACAAGTAGTGGAGCGACTCAAGTGGAGATGCATATGTTATCGCCGCTATCAAATGGCCTTTTCCACAAAATGATAGCGTCCTCATCGAGCAGTATAAATCCCTGGGCCTTGTGCGAAAATCCCATCGATCTAGCGTTCAAAGTGGGGAAAAAACTTGGATACAACGGTACCGATAAGTATGAACTGTTAAAACTCTTAGAAGATACTCCATCAGAGCATTTAACGATGGAAGTGCGCGAACTTTAGCAGCAGCAGACATGGAAAAAGGGCGGATTTACGTTTATGTTCGCGCCGGTTATAGAGAAATCGTTCGACGGAGTTCCCTGCTTCCTAGAATCTCATACCATCGACTTGCTTCAATCTGGTAGATTTTCAAAACTGCCCTATATGATAGGAATCAGCAGCCGCGAAGGCGGTAACTTCAATAAACTATATCCTGATAAAATCGCCAAAGCTGCCAGCAGCCACGACTTATTCTCCTACTTACCCTTTGAAATAAAAGAAGACAGAAAAGTCGCTATCGCTTCGAGGATCGAAGAAGTCTACAAGATCGAGAAACTTGAAGCAGCAGAAACTGTTCCTGAGTCAGTAATTGATTTCTTCGGAGACGCCGACTTTGCAGCAGGGATTATAGTATCAGCGAAACTTGTAGCGAAACACAACCCGAACGTATACTTATTCTGCTTCGGATACGATGGAAGTTTCAATTTTGCCAAAAGAACATTGAACATGGTCCATAAAGGTGCAACGCATGCGGACCAAGACTCTTATATCTTAGGAAGAAATGTTGATACGGAGCACGCTGTACCAACGGACTATTTAGTTCAGGATAGGATGCTTCGAATTTTTACTAACTTCATGAAATTCGGGTAAATATACTCAATATTAATATATAAACACATTGTCTAAAGTCAAAAATGCCCTTTCTGGATGACGTCGTGTTAAAATCCGTTGGCTGGTCTAAACCAAAACTATTAGGCTACAATAATGGGCTATTATCTATTTATATCCTTTAAGAGCGTTGTCGCAAATTTAGGCACTCGGGTTTTAGGTATTTACCGCTCGACGCGCGAGGTGAGTGCGCCTGTGTGGGTTTTTTCTCACGTACGGGACACAGTTGCGACGTTACGGCGACTAAACGATCTTGATCTGTAGCTATGGCGTACCTATATTTTTAGTTAATAAGTAAATAACTAAAGTTTACGAAGAAAATAAAAAGACTGTCCAAAATAGATTAATTATGTATTTTAATTAAATTTATACAAATATGGATGATGCAATATTATTATATTCACATAAAACTATATAGGTATTATAAAAAGAAACTCTTTTTACTTGTTTATTTGTATAAGTGCCGACTTAATTGAAGTGTTATAAAACTATTTTAATTAAATTTATACAAATAAGGATGATGCAATATTATTATAATTAAATAAAACTACCTATATAGGTACTAATAAAAAGCAACTCTTTTTAGTTGTTTATTTGTATAAGTACCGACTTAAATGAAGTGTCACATAACACATATCACATTTAAAGTAAAAAGTTGACTGAAGTCCCATTTGAATTTCTTTAACGATTTTCAGGTTATGTAATGAACAACCAAACCGATTATTATTTTCTGCAATTTTTTTAAAGCCGTTCAAGAAATACTGAAAATCTACCACGCGTCTTCCTTCGATAGTTATAGATTCCGGTTCTGTTTTTGTAACCTAAAAAAAGATTAAATTAACGGATTTTTTCCACGTTTCATTATAATTGAAAAGTAAAAAAGAAATTAGTTTTTACCTCAACGTAACTAATCGTTAAATTATCCATAATGTTGTCAATCAAATCACCGTTCATAACTTCAGTCCTACAAATTAAATGATCGATATAATGAAATTTACAATGAAATATATAACGAAATTACCAATAACAATTTTCTACTCACGATGTTTGATTATTTAGGTTATTTGCACTAGGTGTTTCTCTGGATTTCAAATTACACATTTAGGTTTTTTAGGAGAAATTAAGGTTTCTTTCTTCAATTAAATCGATATCCATGTTTTCAATCCTACAAATAAAATTGCTGACATTAAAGAAAATAAAACAAAAGAAAAGTTCACTTAGTAGATTAAAAACAACTACAATTTGCAACGTACGATATATTAGTAGGAGGCGATGCAGAAGTTCCAGTTGAGGCTGCATTGGGGGTTTTAGTATTTATTAAAGATTCTCTTAATTTTGATCTGAAAAAAAACAAAAGACGATTATTAAGAAAATTAGGGAATCCGCAGTATAAAAAAATAACAATATTTCATTCCGGTGTACCTACCTCTTATATTTCAACACGTTATTAATAGTAATGCATTCTAAACAAGTAAAAAGTTAAAAGAACTAAAACCTACTAACATATTTTCGGGGTTTTCAGTACATATTTTCGAAATGTACTCATTGAGTACATTTCGATATCAGTACATATTTTCGAAACGTACTCATGTACCAAACACGATACTTGCACGATAATACCAAACACGATGTAAATCTTTTTTTTTTGTAGCAGTTTGTCCGGTATATGTTGCCATTATATATGTTTTTTAAATTATGTGATTCGTTAATAATCTATATATTTCAATTGTTTGTTTAAAAACTTGTATTAGCTAAACCAATTTCAATAGATCTTGTAATGCCTCAGAAGTAAGTGTTATCATTATTACGTAACTATTAATTAATGATTGACAGTAAGTGAATAATTACCTAATTAGGGTACACAAAGAAATTACGAAATGGTCGTTAGTGATGGTATAAATAATAATGATTTGGACATCGCGATCATTTTATACTATCACTAATGACCATTTTGTAATTTCTCTGAGTACTCTAATTAAGTAATTATTGACTTACTGCCAAACATTAATTAATAGTTACTGTAAATAGTTACGTAAAAATGGTAACCCCGAATTCTGAGATATTACAAGATCTATTGAAATTGGTTTAGCTAATGCAAGTTTTTAAACTGCAATATATAGATTATTAACGAATCACATATTAAAAAAATATGTAGTCCAGGGAGCATTAGTATAATGATAAATTAAAGTAATTTAATAACTAGGTGTCTACATTCAAAATCTACTATTGTTAGTTTTTAAGTAATTATTTTTCTTATTACGTAGTTTTACTTATTGATAATATCAAACTTATTGATAATGTTTGATAATGATCATTTAATGTCTCGAATCTCACATTTCCTCGATTGTCAAAATACGACTAGAAGTTTTGGAGATATGAGGGAACAGATTAAAATACATACTTACATCCTACTAATATTATAAACGCGAAAGTTTGTATGTATGTATGGATGTTTGTTAATCTTTCACGCAAAAAATACTGAATGCATTTTGATGAAACTTTACAATAACATAGCTTACACATCAGAATAACACATAGGTTATAATTTATAAAAATATAGTGTGAATTATCTAAAATATACCGATAACTGTCAAGTAAGTAGGAAAAAAATCTAAGAAATTGACATTCGAAATTTAAATTTTATCCTACTATCCTACTAATAATATTATAAACGCGAAAGTTTGTATGTATGGATGGATGTTTGTTACTCTTTCACGCAAAAACTACTGAATGGATTTTGATGAAACTTTTCAATAATATAGCTTACACATCAGAATAATACATAGGCTATAATTTATAAAGATATAGCGTGAATTATCTAAAATATAACGATAACTGTCAAGTAAGTAGGAAAAAAATCTAAGAAATTGACATTCGAAATTTAAATTCTATCCTACTATCCTACTAATATTATAAACGCGAAAGTTTGTATGTATGTATGGATGTTTGTTACTCTTTCACGCAAAAACTACTGAATGGATTTTGATGAAACTTTTCAATAATATAGCTAATATCAGAATAACACATAGTCTATAATTTATAAAGATATATGGTTTTCTATCATCATTATCACAATTTTCCATCACCACGCGGGTGAAACCGCTGGGCGCAGCTAGTACATACATATATACATACCTACATGCTTACATAGGCTGCTAAAATCATAACCCTCCTTTTGACTTTTCCGTAGTCGGGTAAAAATAAACTGTTACGGTTGATGGGTGATCGCTAGTGGATTTGTCATTTACTTGACTACGAGTATTATGTTGGTACAAAAACAATAACTTACATTGACACCATGTTAAAAAATAAATAGGTACTTACGCAGCTTATCTTGCCTTCTGCAAATTATTAATCATGTTACGTTTTCGTGACATCACGGATTTCTTTGATCCATAATAATATTTCCTTTCTTTTCTACCCATGTTCTGTAAGTAGAATAATAACACGTTTGTAGAAAAAAAATATAAGTTAAATACAGCTATTTATAAACTTAGTCCACTATTAATCAAAATATTGCTTACATGAATAGCCTCGTTCAGATTCACAAATAAAATACAAAATACTTCGGTATCACAATTATTTAGTCACACTATAATTTACGTAAATATCACGCGCGGCACTTGCGCGGCGGCGGAAGATCAACCGACATAGACCCTGCGTCGACGAGCGCCAGAGAGCGAATGATTATAGGCCGTTCGAGGCACACGATTTTATACTTACTTTGAAAAATTATTATCATAAAAGATGAAGACGGATTTTTTTTCTTTTTTACATATTTATAGTACAATCTTTTTTCTTACGTATAAAATTATTTATGTTGTCAAATTACTTCTAGATTATGAGATATAACGTATTTTCTTTTAGTCAATTTATAGATTTTTGACTTTCTTAGACGTGATAAAAATACAAGTTTATGATGTTAAAATCGAACTTTTCTTAATACGTTTTAAATTTCAGGATATGTTCCTTCAAATTAATATTTCTTACCTTCTTACCTAGTAATAATAATTGGTGTAATTTTACTTCAAAATTGAGTCTTCGCGCGTCATCCAGAAATCGCGCTTTCGAAATCCGCTGTCTACTAAGTCAATAATCTAATTTTATATTAATTATTCAATAGAGGTAAAATAAATATATATGGTGATTAAGATGACTGAAGCCAAAAGAAGCTAAACCGATTAATTATGTGACCAAAATCACTTCAAAAACTACTACATTCTTGATTTACGCATGAAAAATGCTAACACGCTCTTAAGAGCGTGTTAGCATTTTTCATGCTACCTGGGAACGACCATATCTGGGGACACCCATTTCATGTTTTTTTTATTCTTCTTTCTCCGATAATCTTCTTCTTCGGTGGGTTCCTATTCCGCCTTATCTAGAAACTTTAAAGAAAATCGACCTACATAGAAGTACTAGACCAGAAGTAAGTAATGACTAGGGTAAGTCGGGGCAAGTCCGGGCGGAGGTGCGGTCTTCTTCTTTTTCTTCTTTTTCTTCTTCTTCTTTTCTTCCTTTTCTTCTTCTCGTTCTCCTTTTTCTTCTTATTCTTTTCCTCGTCCTTCTTTTTCGTCTTCTTCTACTTCTTCTTCTTCCTCTTCTATGGCTATAGGTTAGGTTAGTGTTTTTTAAATCATCATAAAAACTAATTTCATCAAAATAAATAGTTTTATGATGTAATATTATGTTGTATTTGTTTTTATGATGTAATTATTATTTTATTTTAAAAAAAACAAGATTTTCTATCCGATTTGGCATTATGTAAAATTATCGAATGTTTTAGTATAGAATAGAATAGAATAGAATAACTTTATTGTGCTATAAAAACATAACTTAATGGATATTACACTGGTTTTATAAAAAATACAATTTATGCACAAATGGCGGACTTATCGCTATAGCGATATCTTACAGTCAACCATTTAATAAAATAATTCCTAATTTTCACCGAAGTAGTAGTAGTAAAGTTAAATTACACAAAGAAGTAGTAAAGTTAAATTTAAAATAAACTTATACATATATGTCAGTAACTTATGCTAAGGTTGCCCAGGGAAGGATAAAGGAGAGGACAAGGTCAGGTATTCGGTTAGTGGCTGTTTAAAAATAAATGTTTCTTCAAACACTTTTTACTTACCTTGCAAGGAAGTATTCTGGACCGACTTCTGTGTCTGTCTGTCTGTCTGTATTCCTCCTCCACGATAACGCACAAACGCTTCGTCCGATTGAGTTGAAATTTGGCATGCAGGCATCGTTTGGTCATGGCAAGAGTTTAAAAGTTTGTGATTAAAATTGGTCAACCAGAAGGCTTTCTATTCATACTTCCATCTCGAGATATTGAACTTAGAAACTTGAAATTCGGTAAACAGTTGCCTCGTTGGACCGATATCACATTGTGACATTTTGGTTGATATTAAAGTAGTCGTCATATTTCTGGTCGTAAATATTTTAATTCGTAATATTATAGTCAGCCATTAATTAAATATTTAGTAAGACCCCTAAAATCGGCAACGCTTGCGGTGAGTGGATCGTTCGAAATTCGAATTCGAAGGCTCATGGAGACCCGCGTTTGCAATTTGATTTTGTAAATTGAATGAGATGACGCGCGTTCGAAATTCAAATTTTCATTGCTTTTCGTCGCATATTAACAGGAATTTTCGCCAATTGTTCATCGACTTTATTTACAAAATAATTATTCAGATAAAATCAGTCCTTGGCTACTTGTCGGGGAAAGTTTTGGGAGGACACAACCGATTTATTTTTCATTTCTAGGAACCCAACTCCAGAACTATGCCAGCTGATCGACACCTGCTGGGAAACGTTGGATCCCAAACGTATGAATTATATGGATATTACGGAAAACCTTAGAATGGAGGAGGACCTACTGGGAGAGCGACGTAGACTCTGGGAAGACATTTATTTTGGAGCATGGGAAAGGGACAACAAACATAATAATTAATTTTCGCCACAAAAATTGTTACGTCATAATATAATGAGTTCACTCTGTTAAAATAATTACCTTTCTCATCCCACAAACAGACCAAGAATAAAGACGGAAATATCTACAAGGCGTATTCGGAAAGAAAGTACCGTTTTGAAAAAAAAACTTGTGAAACAATTTTTTTTAAAACCAATTTTATTTTTACATTAAAGAGCATACTTTAAACTATTTTTCTACATAGTTTGCGCCAACGTTCAAACACTTGTCGTAGCGAGTGAACAGCTTTCCTATACTTTCGTCATAGAAGCTTCCCGCCGTCATAGAAACTTCGTCATAGAAACGATAACCTAAGCGGTCACTAACCAGACAGCACCTAACATTAGAGCAAACCGCAATTAGAGCGGACATTCACTCTCACGATACACACACGCGGTAATTCCCTTTTATGCGTGCCCCGAACAAGACTGGCAAAAGTACAGAAGAGCTACTTATACCTTAGCATTAAATTCTACAATTTAATCCCTACCACTATCAAACAACTGGAGGACAAACAATTTAAAGAGATGACTTTGCAAATATTGTACCAATTTGAATGACAATTATATGTACTTTTAGTATTTAAATGTAAGATTTAGCTTTAGTTTGATATTTAACAATTTACTTACTACTTTGGATGTTACTTTGTACAGTTTTTAGTACCTACGTATATATTCGATTTATTGACTATTTCAATTATTAGTCTTCTGCTTTGATTATTCAACTTTCTAACTGAATATTTTAATTATTGTGTGTTTAGTAGGTAGCCATTAGAATTATTGACTATTTTATTCAATAAGCCTTTAATTTGTTTTGTAATACGATTCTACGACGAATAACTTTTAGTAGGTTCAAAAGTTTCTTAGATACCTACTATATTATATTTTTTTAAATTAATTAAAGATTAAATTAATTAAAAATTAATTTAAATTAATTAAAAATTAAAGATTAAAGTAGTACCTAATGATACTTACTTACTACTTAAAACATAAATATTTTGACACGTCCAAGTGCGGTTTTTAGCCGCCGATTGGACACGACGTAAATGTAATGTAAAAATGTAATGTAACAATCTCGTACCGTACAAAACAGTTCTTGAAATATGCAGAAATTCATTTGAGAGCGTTGTCATTGACATAGTAAAATAACATCAGTAGAACTTCTTCTTCTTCTTATTTGTGGCAATTCACGCAGCTTGGTTGCTGGCGATTGTGCCAATATGGCAAATTCGCCTTCGTTTTGACTTTTTTTTTCCTGTGTTGTTTTGACAACGGAGTGAGAACTATGGTTAGTAGTCAACCTATGGACAAAGACAAAGGACTACACTGTTTCAAGTACTTAACATAGGAAACACAATATGGGCATTACAGGGATAAACGTAAGAAGGGATGCCTGTTAGGGAATAATTTAGTTAGTAATTTAGACGATAAGACATAAGTAATGGAGGAAAATATATAGAGGGAATAGATCTTGAAAAGTAGCTATTAGGTTAGGGGGAGGGGGGGGGGAGTTTGTCTTATTATGCGGTCTGAGGTGGTGGAAAAGTAAGAGAAGGGAGGCGGATTTAGGATTAGGATTAGGGGCGGCACCCCTGACGCCAGCCGAGACCGAAGCCACACCCCGGCACCTGGCCATTGTGACAAATCAGTAGAACATCTCAAGCCCGTTTTCGAAATAAGTACCTACGCTTCGCCGAACCACCAGGGTTGCCATAATAAATACACGATTGATAAGTTGTGATCCCATTAAAGCAGAAACGCAATTCTTTATAATTATTATGTACGTTTATGTATTTTTGGTTTATAGATCAAGAGTCGGTTCCCAAAATTGTACTGTAACAGAATATATGAGTTAGTGCTGACTTTGTGTGACAGCAATAATCACTTGTTGCATGTGTTCAAAATACCTACATTTTAGTAAGTTAAATTAGGTACTTAACAAAAACGCATCTACCTACCTACCTGCGCACTTACATGCCTATGCACCTACTTACCTACGTAAATGAACAACGTTACCTCGTAAATGTAATTTCGTAACGTAAATGTAAATACTCGTAAATGTAATTTCTGAGAGCCCTGACTAGCTAGTACCGAGGCGCCCGAGACCGACCCCTCCACGAGTCTCATCGTGGACTTTTGTTCCATCTTCATTAAACATTCTAACCTTCATTTCTCCCCATTCCATCACTCATTGCGTCTTTACCATAGGTACACATCCTTAACTTGACGATACATTTTAGCCAGTTACAGATTCCTTGCATTAAAAATCTAATTACAGCACGAATCTCACAGTCGGCGGGATCACTAATTACATTTTCAACTCCTAGGGGAAACTGGACTGCAGCCAGTCATACCCTGTCTCGCACTTCTGCGTGGAGGCCGTCGGATGGGCGTTGACCCGTGAGTTTGACCGACCCTAAACATATGGGTCTTTCAAACTGCAACAGAGCCCATTAGCTCCTAATCACACAGACAGACTTCCATCTGGAAACGGTCTTGGAGTCTCAAAACAAATACATATTTCCATCATCTCGAAAAAAAATGCACATCCAAAAAACTTTCCCTCGTCGGTTGGTGGGCCGGTAAAGAAAAAAGAAAAACAACAATCAATAGGTATTTATTTTCCATCTTAAGATGCATATTTTCTCTATTATAGGAAAAACCTTAAATATAATATTGACAGATGATAGCTCCATAAAATATTCTCCATATTTAACTAAATATATCTAGACAATCTCGCTATTATTCAATCATTAATTATTATTAACATCACAGTCTTTTTAAACAAAATATATAGATATATTCAACTATACCTTTGTTCACGAGTATATTAACTAAAATTAATACACAAATTACGCTATACTTAGTAAATTAATAAATGAAATTGTCGCATCAAATGCAAATGTATGGCTTAACAAAACGTAGTTCAATCGGGTATAATCGGCTTCGTACAAAGGAACGCTGGTAATAAGGACCAGTATAAATAGAACTACCAGCTTGTTAACGCCTTTGATCTATTGGAAACGCTGCACTGTCAACCATCGAATCAGTGTTGCCTGCAGGCAGTAAGTATACCCAATAATTGAGGACCGTTTTCTCGGGGATGCATCAGGTTTATATCCAAAATTGAGTTTCTAATATTTTCATGTGCTTCTTTCAGAGCCGGAATGGCTTGACCGAGAGCAAGGACTGCCAAATATGTGGCGAAGAACCTGAAGACAAGCCGGGACAAGTCTTTCTCGAACCCAGCGATCTGCCCAACTTGAAGGTCAGCGTTCTGCATGGATTGGTAAGCAGTACCGGGCTACTAGCAGACCACTGACCCAACCACAAAGTGGGTAGTTACAAAAGATCTCATAGATCCAGGTGACATCAAGGGCTGGAAACAAGCCCCCACTCCTTTTACTTCTACTACTATTACTTCAGATCTGGAGACGTCAACGAAAATAAATTTATAAAACGATACAAAAACCATTTTTTTAGCAGGCGCAAAACGTGATTTTTTAAAAAGTTATACATCGTTATCCATATACCCGCATAATCGTTGATTCTGTCTTGTGAGAAAAATGTTATGACTTAAG